>OX418223.1:45974433-46574433 GCA_948455865.1 Conomelus anceps | reverse complement strand
GTGGGTAATGAGTTGGATGATGGTGATTGATGAGTTGGACCTACAGTTTTAGGTGGGTTCCGAACCACCGGGAAGTGATTTTACAGCAGAGAACAGTGTCCAAGTGTCCAACAGAACAATTATTTCCAGATATGGAATGAAAAATAGTAGACTCAACCTATTATGAAATACATTCATTTTAATTTGTTTCCCAAAGAATAATCAATCTTCCAATAACCGTTTTAATTTAAAAGAAATAATCATCCTAATTTATGGCTTTGACCTTAATAGCTATATTTTGAGACGTTCTTTAGCTTTTTAAACAAAACATAGTTTCCTTTAGGTTACCATATTTTATGGAAGCTAGAAAAATACACTACTTAGTTACAGTTTTGTTCAGTTGTTGGGGGTAAATCCTCATTCAACGTATGTGACAAAGTGTCAAATGTTTTCACAAGAAATGATAGTGGAGAAGCCAAATAAGCCGAATCCGTTTAAGCGTATTAAGCAGATGAGACTTTTCGACAACTGCTTTCATTCTAGACTGAGCACTGAATAGGAGCCGCTACCAACTATATAGAAGATATATATATATATATATATATATATATATAAATATATATATATATATATATATATATATATATATATATATATATATATATAGACTGTATAGACTGATAGTGTCCGAGTCTAGACGTCAGTGTAATCGGAGACGCTGAATTCTATTAGCCAAAGTTTCGACTACTGCAAAACCGCTGTGCCCGATTCGTAAAAAAACGATGAGTTTATATTTGGGAAGTTTTCAATCTGTTTTCCATTGGTGGAGAATTTGGATGACGTAGTCTCGTTTGTCAGGAACGTAAGCTCAGGGCAGTGGCATGGAATATCAACATTTAGAAAGTAATAATATTTATTTATTTAATACATACATGAAAAAGCTCACAGACATAAACAGAAAGTCCATTAAGAGCCTTAATTGATGCATCATTGTCTCTATCAATCCTAAATATTGGGAAGTGATAGCCGAATGCCGTAGCAGGTATCTATCTGTTCAATCAGAGATAATCTACGAAACTCCTGGGCCTCTTTGTAAGGGCGTAAGTTTGGTTTGATCAGCAAAAAAGACTCTGTTCTCTGTTGTAAAATCACTTCCCGGTGGTTCAGAACCCACTTAAAACTGTAGGTCCAACTCATCAATCACCAGCATCCAATTCATCCACGCACAGGTCTCAGTCCTTCATAAGACCTCGAGGGTGTCCAGTTTTTAGTTGAATTATATTACTGTGTGTGTCATTTTCTTTAAATATAGCTTTAAAAAATGCATGGGGAGTGGCAGTGGTTCAACTAGAGTTGAATTACGGGGGAGTGGGTTTTCCCCCCCCCCCCACCACTGGGCAACCACTTTCACATATTACTGCCTTCAAACAAATATTCTCAGAAAAAATATCTACAGGATCATAGATTATACAATATTTATATAGCTTTAAATTAAATAAATAATCTATCAAACTTTTTCTTACAATTTTTTAAAAATTTCTTATAATCAAGGGGGGTTACTTTCCTCAATCCCCGCCTTCGTTACGCCTATGGGGAGTGGTATAGAATCTGATTACTGACATTCTAAAATGGATTTGTGTGATTTTTATGGCGAATTTCCACTTGGAACCCGTAGAGAACCCATTTATGGCAAAAGGGGTTTTTATTTTCTCATGCAATTCTTTTACGAGGACTAGAATCGTTTCCCCTTTTTTGATGAAAACTTAGGCTATTCGAACTCATGGAGAAAGAATGTATGTTAAAATTTGCGAAATGGTAAAATATAGACGTTTTCTACCATGAAATAAGTTTTCATTGAGTAATTTATCACCTGATTAGTTTTCAAAGGTGATTTATGTTATGATGATCATTAATTACTATGAAAATAAGCTGGGGTATCTGTTAACAAATTCTTTACAATTTACCACTTTACCAATCGAGGATCAAGGCAGTTCACTCACGTTTTGATATTAATTTTTTAACTTTTACTACTTTAACTTTTATTAATTTTTTTCAATCACAGATAACCCAATCGGTAAGGGTGACCGATTAGATTGGCCAGCAAAAAAACCCGGTTCTCTGCTGTAAAATCACTTCCCGGTGGTTCGGAACCCACTTAAAACTGTAGGTCCAATGCATCATTCACCATCATTCAACTCATCACCCACGCACAGACCTATGTAGGCTTCATCCTCAAAAAAAAAAAAAAAAATGATAGAAATGAATTGGGGTAAGCGTCAAATTTTTTACGTAGATAAACGGTAGCAAGTTATCGAGCGATCGATCGAACTGTAGTCCGATGGTTTAGTTATACCTAGTCCAGCCATTAACTTACACTACACTTACTTGACACAACTCTTTGGTAGCCCAAGCTCTGGCCAGTAATTGCATTTCCGAGCAATTAAAATCGTTGAGGGTCTTTTTAAAAAAGTAGTTATTACACAAAGCGAAGCATTAAAGACTAATGGGCTGACATTTGTCATAAGCCGAGTCCAACTGGTAAAATTAATGTATGGTTCTAGCTATGTCTTGATGATACCTGGCAAATACGAGGGAATAGTAAGATGTCATACTAATTGTTTGAGGAAGTGGTGGGAGGAGAAGTTCTATTTTGTTGACGGAGGTCATTTCCTGTTGTTGAGAAACAGATCCACAGCATAATCGTGTGTTTAGAACGGTTTCACTCTGATCTCAAAAAACTGTTCCTTGTTATTTTCTGTTCTCTATTTTATTTTAGTCTTCATAAAAAACTGTTGGTAGACCCATCTTTTTATTTGAAATTTGATTCAGAGTACATATTTTAGGGTTCTAAACTGCATGTAGTTGTATATACTGTTATACAACACTCAAAATAATGTTTCTCGTTGTTTTCTATTGTCTATTGCCAGGGGTTCTCAATCTTTTTCAAGGACTGTACCCCTTAATTAGAAATTAAAATTTAGCGAAAAACATTTTTACATCAAAAACACAATACATTTGGAAACATATTTGAAACCTATTACAAAAATTAATGAGAAGGATGAGCTTGCTTCTTAACATAGCTCCTCAATGCTAAGCTCAAGGTAAAACCTTAAATCGTCCCCAAAATTAACCTTGTCTCTGAACTTCTACGAAATAGTTCTACAAACCTATTGCACTTGTTGGTTCCTAGTAACTCGACCACAAAGTATTCAATTTATTAGATTTCATTATTAAATAATAACCTTGCGTGATTCTAAAACGGAAAAAATGGTTTAATTTTTTATTAACCTGCCTCGCGTACCCCCTGAAAATTTTCGAGTACCCCCAAGGGGTACGCGTACCACAGTTTGAGAACCTCTGGTCTATTCATACAAAAATGTTGGTAAACTATTTATCTATCTCTGATTTCAATCATAGAACATATTTTAAGGCTCAGGTATTTGTTGATCCATGACGAACTGCGAATAGAATAATATTTTCACTTAGGCGACATGCAGAACTATTTAAAATAAATAAGAAATATTGGAATTTTTCTTTCTTACTTGAGGCAGAACATTTTTTCGGACAGGATACTCATCCACAGGCACTGAGGATGGGCTTCCTGCCCGAAAATATATTCTGTTTTGGGAAGAATCAGTAATATTGTACTTCAAAGTGAAATTTCCAGTTGAACGTATTATATAACCTAAAATTTGGATTTTGTTATTGAAAAATTTATACATTAAATGAATGAAATTTCAAATGATTGTGTTTTTGTAATAAATTTAAAAAAATTGTAATAGCAAATGATAGTATATAATAGTATTGTAGACCCGTTTATAGGACCGGTCTTGTTTACGGGAAGATAAAAAAGGATTAGCACAGTGATTCGGTTTCAAAAATGTTAATGCTCATGGAAATTTCCCAAATAAAGACTTATACTTTGTTTTAAGCTGAAACTGTAATGGAAAATGGTATTTGTTGTTAGTTACCTTGGAAGTAGCTCTTGGTGCGAAGGTAACTGACAGACAGCCGGAGAATGGAGAGACGATCGAGTTTGGAGAGAATGTTCTGCTCGAACGGAAGAAGGTTGGCCAGTGTGTCCAGCTCGGCGTTCAGCCGCTCGCGGTGCCGCTTACTCGGATTGCTCTTCGTCACACCGTCCTTGGGGGGTGGCTTCAAGCTGCAACACACAATTAAGTAGAAGAAATCAAGTAAACAAATACTTAAAGTTTTAGTATTCATACTTGAAGTTTCAGTATTCATACTCAGGGCCGGATTTCCTGAATGTGCTGTATGTGCACCTGCACAGGGCGGCAAGAATCAAGACATTTATCCATATTTGTAAAGGCATTTCAAACGTAGATCAAAATGCAAAGGCAAATGTAGTAGAGCTTAACATGTAGTAGAGCCCTTGTGTTATAGACCTAACAAACTTTTGTAGTAGTATAACTTTTTATGTGAAATTTGTAGTAGTATTTTTACTTTTGTATATAGTAGACTATTAATTTGAACTTTTTTTGTGATATGTTGCAATTAGAAAGTGCTTTGTATTAAAAATTCTATGATTCAAAATCTTTTCTGTACTGGTAAGAAAAGCAGCTAGAACAATTAGAATTCAAGGGAAGCAGTTTTATTTTGTGGAGTGGGGGCGAGAAAAGTCAGCAACAGCAAGAGCAGGGTTCACCAGCAGTACAGCACCACCACCACCATCAAAACGATATTATTGATCTAACATTCCAAGAGGCTATTTTAGTCGTTTTTACCTGCGCCAGCCTCGTCTGGTCCTAGCTTATGAGTTACCGATTTAAGTTGCGCTATTTTCAGAGCAAAGCGCACCTCTGCACACTGTACACTACAAGTTGATTGAATGGTGTTTATCACTGCCATTTTGAAGAAAAATATTCGGAAGTACTGTTATTTTTGTAGTTCATATTTTGAATATCGCTTAAACTTCAATCAAAATAAGTCAATTAAATAGTGTTCATCACTGCCTTCTTGAAGAGAAATATTCGAAAGTATTGAGTTGGAATATTGTTTACATTACATGAAAAATCAACGATTCGAAAAATGTTCAGTCCAGTATTGTACCATATAATCACCTCATGGCCTATCCCAATAATGGGAGTTGCACAATGGAGGATATTATTTTAATATAAATGACGAAGCAGTTTCTGTGACAAAATTGGAAGAATATTTTTGAGTTGGTACCTTTAGACACGAAAGTAGAAGAATTGATTGAATGGTGTTTACCATTGCTATTTTTAGAGTAGTACTCGGAAATACTGTAGATTTGTGATAAATATCTGGATTTTCTATTCATAATACAATAAATTACGATATAAATACTGAACAAGAAGCATGCTCTCAACTGTTTTGAGTTCTAATGGAAGTTAGATGAATCAAGTCACAATTTCTTAATTTTGGTTTTTCATTCTCATTTAAAAGCTCACATTTAACCAAAGTAAGTAGATATCCTAAGCTGAATCACCATAGCCCAGCTTATAGAGCCTTAGGCAGATACATGTAGGGAAGATTATGCAGTTAACACATGAGGTTATTGACTTCTATTTTTCCCTATCATAAAAACTCAGTGTGTACTTTTAAAATAAGAACGCTCAATTATAATATGAATTAACTCCGATATAATACAAACGTTCTATTATTTATTCATTCCTTTATTTATAACACAAAACACAATAAAAAAATTATATAGCAGACTACTGCTTTCTTTGTAAATTTTAAATGAAAAAATCCAAATTTCAAGTTATGTCCAAGTTGAACTAGTAATTTCACTTTGAATACAATTATTGATTATTGACACATATCCAATCAACCCATATTATTGATCAATTTAATCATCCTTCCAAATTCGTATTTGGCATTTTGAAATATTTGTGACCTAAATTGTAATATTGTCTTAGAGAATAAGAGCTGGAATTAACTATTTCAAGACTAATCAATCAGATAATTGAATAACCAACTTATGTAGTTTAGCGATATTAATTATTGTAAAACTGTTATACTATATACATTTTTTTTAAGTCTTGGAGACTCCAGTTACTGAGTATAAGACAAGTCAGATCAACAATTATTATACTATCTTATACACTAGTTACCATAATTTATTATTATATCCATATTAGTTGAGGAGAGTCTTAATTTGGATGTGAAAGGAACTCTTGTACACTATAAAAAGCTTTATCAACTAAATACTTTTTCAATTGTTTTTCAAATATTTCTATATTTTTAAGACTCTAAACTGCAGTAACAAAAAAGAGTGATATTACCAAAACTTTTGACGTACACGATTATAATACAAGAAGTCGAAGAGATTACTCACTTGGTGAGTCACAATAGTTGCTTATTCAAACAAAAACCTAGTTATATTTGTAGGAACCTCTACAACACACTACCTCAGTTTTTAAAAGTCTTGGAAATATATAAATATTTTTAAAAAACGATTGAAAAAATCTTTAGTTATTAAGCTTTTTGCAACGTATCTCACAAGAGTTCCTTTCACATCAAAATTAAGTCTCACCTCAGTTATTTACTAGTAATTCAACTAGTAATATTAACTAATGTATAAGATTAGTAACTAGTGTGTAAGATTGGTAACTAGTGTATAAGATTGGTAAATATATATAGTGCATAAGATTGGTAGACTATATTGTATTATTGTTGATCTGACTTTTCTTATACTCCTTATCTGGAGTCTCCAAGACGTAATTTACCAATAAAAACATCCATTTATCTATCTAATCACAAATAAGATTGGTAGCTAGTGTATAAGATTGGTATACATAGTGCATACATATATATATATATATATATATATATAGTGTATACATAGTGCATATGATTGGTAGACTAATATTGTATTATTGTTGATCCTACTTGTCTTAAACTCCTTATAACTGGAGACTCCAAGACGTAATCTTCAAAAAAACATTCATTTATTTATCTAATCACGTATTTTGTAATTTAATGTGGCCTGATTTAGTAGTATTGTCTTGAAATGTATATTTTGCTAAAATAAATCATTGAATCAACCAATAATCAATTTGATGGTTGAATAACCAACTATGAAGTTAAAAATAAACTAAATTATTATTGCAAAAGTAACTGTAGTTGACCATACAAATAGTAAGTACATAATAGTGATGATAAACGCTATCAAAATAAGTTATTTAAAATGTGGTACACATTTGAAATTTCACGGCAAGCAGCCTAATAATCATAATAACTCAATTATACCTCGTGTACATTGCTAGTTATGATTCATTTACGGATAATCAACTTTGGTTATTAGCATTCCAAACAACTGTATCAGTAAGCGATGGCTAATTACATGGGAGAAAACGTTGTAAATTGATATCGCTTGCTTTCTGCAATAAGACTTATGAACCCGTTATGTGAGTCTTGCAACAAAAACCAATTCCATTAGGAATTTGGATCAGCTTGAGTATATTCAGGAAATTGACCAGTAATTAGACGACTAGACTGGTTTCTTTGAAGCCTAAATGCTGATTGGTTAGCAGTTTGAATATTACATTCCACTGGGTGTTTTTCTTACTTTCATATTTTCTTTGACTGATTATCCTAGAACATTTTCTTGTAGGTCCGTTAGTAACTTCGTCATCGCATAGTATATTCGGATTTTTGAATGTGTTTGGATTACCAGGACTACACATGACAAATTTGGGAATCAAAATCAATGATGAATTTTGTAAATTGTAGATTCAATTTAATAATAAAAATAAACACTATTAATTAAATAACCCATGATGATGTATGTATAAATTAGAATATGCCCCTGAAGTGAGAAAAACATTTTTAATGCACTATTAACTCCAGGTATGCTCAACCACCATTTTGGTTTTTCATTCTAATTAAAAAGCTCGATAACGTTCTCACATTCACAATCATAAGATGATTATAAATAAATCATAATATTATATAATCATTAATCATAATATTATATACAATTATAGAAATATTATAATCTTCTTATAATTATAATATTTCACCCTTCATCAATAATACAAAGATAACATATTAGATCTGCGCATGTGCGTGTATAAGTGTATTCGTTTCATAGATGCGTTCTTTCAGAGATGAGAAAGATGGAGATGGAGGACAAAGAAGGAGAAGAAAAAGAAGAAGAAAAGAAGCCGGAGAAGAAAAAAGACAATAGTAATTTTGTATCCTCGTTCGTAATGTTATTAACGCTAAACCTGTAAGAATAAAGTAGGCTACGGTATTTCAGTTAGTCTTGCTTGTTTGATAAACACAAGTAAATGAAAAATAAATTTATTTTTCTATTATAGTATCCAAAAGCGTACAAATTCAACAATGTTCTGAAGAAAAACAAATTTTATGCATCCCCTGAGGTAAGCAGTGTGGGGTCGATTATTTATAATAGGCAAAATATAGCAATTACATAATATGGTATGGAAAACAGCTAATTACAAATTCTATTCAAGGTATCGTGGAGCTCCTTCTTGATTGAAAATTGAAATATTGAAATAGAATTTGAAGTGAACTTCATTATAAATGAATCTATACATTTTTAACAATCAATTTTTCATTCAAATAGATTATCTATAATTACAATATTCTTTTTTGTAGATAACGTCTTGGAGACTCCAGTTAAGGAGTATAAGACAAGTCAGATTAACAATTATACTATCTCATACACTAGTTACAATAATTACTATATCAATTAGTTGAGGTGAGGCTTAATTTTTCCCTATATGAAAGGAACTTAACTCTTGTACACTATAAAAAGCTTTATCAACTAAATATTTTTTCAATTGGTTTTTTAATATTTATGTATTTTTAAGACTCTTTAAAAACTGAGGTAGTTTGTAGTTTCCTACCAATATAATTAGGTTTTTATTTGAATAAGCTACTATTGTGACTCACCAAGTGATAATCTCCTCGACTTCTTGTATTATAATCGTGTACGTCAAGATTTTAGTTAATATCACTCTTTTTTAAATATAAAATACCTTCATGCACATATAAGCATTCCACTTTTATCATTCCGACTAGATTTCCAAAGAACTTGGACGTGAAAGATTCAAGATCTATACGAAAATTCTTGTGGTTGTGAAAACTCTTTCTTTGTAGATACTAGAAAGTAGAAACTAGTATCTATGATAAATGGTTTGCTTTCTTAGTGAAAAATTTACGTCAATATTCTCGGTGTTGGCTTATTCTTAAACATCTGTTGGGACTCTTGAGAAGAACAATAATTATCCTCTCATACTAACTGCAAAAACGTAATTAACTAAGTCAAAACTCCATTAATAAATTTATTGGTTATCGCTTGGAAAAAAGAAGTCCAAACTTTGAAGTGTAGAAGTCGGAATGTTATTAGTTTTTTTGTGGATGTTTTATTTGTTATTTTTACAGTGCGAAAGATCTTATCTTTTGGCATCCTACTTAGCACTTGGGACATTATGGAGTTAGTGCATCTATCCAAGCGAAGGTTATTACTACCCGTCAGCATCAGCTACAATTTCAGTTTACGGTGTTTAGGTTTACGAGCATCTTCTTTTTCATCATTCTATTTTTTTGTGGCCGTTTCTAATCAGCTGTTGTGTTTATTCAGCCTTGGCTGCTATGGTCAAAGGAGGAATAGGATCTCACAGCATTTGAAGATGCACCTTCATTTCGTTTCTTATTCTCGGCTTGACGATTCGCAGTAATGTGCGATGTTGTTCTGAGTGATGCGCGCGAAAAAAAGCGAATTATGTTTCACCTGTCATCAAAAACTTTCTTTTGCGCCACTGAATCTTGCGCTTGTGCGTGTATGTGTTCCTTAGATGCGTTTTGTCTGAGACGAGGATTATGAAAGAAGATAAGGGGGGGGGGTGAAGAAGAAGAAGAAGAAGGAGGTGGAAGAGTAGAAGAAGGTGGAAGAGGAAGAAGAGATGGAGGTGGAAGAAGAGGAAGAGGAGGAGGAGGAAGAAAAGGAAGAGGTGGAAGAGGATGAGGAAGAAGAAGAATGAGGTGGAAGAGGACGAAGAGGACGATGAGAAGGAAAAGGAGGAAGAGGACAAAGAGGAGGAAGAGGAGGAAGAGGAAAAGGGTGAGGAGGAAGAAGAGGAAGAGGAGGAGGAAAAGGGGAAACAGAAGAGAAGGAAGATAAGCAGAAGAGAGGAAAGAAGGAGAAGAAGGAAGAGGAGGAGGAGATGGAAGAGGAGGAAGAGGAAGAAAAGGAGGAAGAGGTGAAAGAGGAGAAAGAGGAAAAGGACGAGGAGAAAGAGGAGGAGGAGAAGGAGAAAAATAAAACGAGGAAGAGAAGGAAAAAGGAGAAGAAGGAGGCGGAGGAAGAGGAGGAGGTGGAAAAGGAGGAAGAGGACGAAGAGAAAAAGGAGGAGGAAGAGGAGGGAGACGAGGAAGAGGAGAAAGAGGAAATGGGTGAGGAGGAAGAGGAGAAAGAGGAAATGGGTGAGGAGGAAGAAGAGGAAGTGGAGTAGAAGAAGGAGGAACAGAAGAGATGGAAGATAAGCAGAAGAGAAGAAAGAAGGAGAAAAAGGAAGAGGAGGAGGAGATGGAAGAGGAGGAAGAGGTGAAAAAGGAGAAAGAGGAGGAGGACAAGTGAAAAATAAAAGGAGGAAGAGAAGGAAAAAGAAGAAGAAGGAGGAGGTGGAAGAGGACGAAGAGGAGGAAAAGGATGAAGAGGAAAACAGGGTAAAGAGGAAAAGGAAAAGGAAGAGGATGAAGATGAAGAAGGAGAATGTAAGAAATAGGAGAAAAGATGCAGATGAAAATGAAGAACAAGAATATTGGTGAAAGCAGAAGAAGAAGGAATTGATAAGGAAAGTTGAGAGGTCTCTTTCACTCCGACGTAATGGTTTTTTACTAGATGTTAAGAACGTTGTTGCCCTTTAAAAAACGCATTTGATAGCTTGTTCACAATAATTTTTATTAATGTATTCTTCTATTTTGGCACTTTGATGCAATTATTTTTTGTATTAATTAACTTGCTCCATTTGGAAAGAAGAGGAACAATGTGTTCCCATAATGATCGAATAGCTTGATGACATTTGTGGCATCAAATTCGAGTTTGATTTTTGTTTTTAAATTCAATTTTTTTCTGAATTAAGATGGTGTAAACTGCTATGAACCTAATGGACCTTATAACATTGGAAAACACTGGCTATGATCATAGCCAGACTAGACTGTAAGTGCATTATTCTTGTTTGCGAGAGCATTCATTATTGGAGCAGACAAAAACTCATCGACATAAAAACCTTGCTTCAGCTGACTTTTAAGAGACAATGAGTTGTAAATTTCAAGAAAAATTAAAGCCAATTTAATTGAAATTAATGAGATATTTTATATTAAATCTTTTAAGATTAGAATCAAGATACTTTGAGATTTACGATTAAAGCCTATTGTTGTGATTCTGACTCTTCTAAGTAGTTGTACTGTACAATAATTGTTATCCAGTTTACTTGAAGCAAATTCGTGCCTCATTTCATTGATTAAAAATTCATTGAGCTCAGTTTAAGAAACCAATACATTCTGATAGATATAGGTAGAGCGTCAGTTCTCTTTTTTGTTCACATGGAGATTCCTAGCCTCCTCCCGATTAATAATTTAATTTCAATTTTAAACCTAATTCAGATTGATTTACTTCTAGTGGAGGAATCGGTTATCTCATAAGACTGAATGCTACCCCAGTGCTCACGGGTTCGTCGCCCGTTCTGTCTGGCATATTTCGTGCCGTTATTCAACTCATTACCCACGCACAAGCCTCAAACTCATGTGAGCATCATCTCTATAATATAAAACTTGTTGCGACCACTTCATCCAAACTTTGCATATCTGGATACTACTCTAGCCTAGTACAGGGATTTTGTCCACTATACAGATGTCAAAAATCAAGAATAAATTAATAATGAACGACCTAAACCTTAATGATTAGACTACTCAATAGAGAGTTTGATCAAAACTGCGTAAACGATAATGCTAATGCTGACCTGGGCACTTTATGCATCTGCCTGTTCTATAGCATTTTGCTTTAGAGCAGGCACATGTATAGAGTGCTCAGGTCAGCAATAGGTCAGCGTTATGTTAATGTAGTTTTTCCCTTCTCTATTAATTTAAAACAAACCCAAGGTTATTATAAACAATGCTGTTCCGGTTTTTGATCACTAGAAAAATGTTGGGGATATGACGTATTTCAGTTCAATAGCATTGATTAAACCTATTTGACTGCAAGTCGTTAAATTCACATGAAAAGTTAATATTAACAACGCAGTTCGTCATGGAACAAGAAACCCAGGAATTTAAACCATACCATTGACAGATTGCTGATCATACGGAATTAAATCTGTGATGTGCAAATACTCAATTTTTGTGCTAAAAAAGTGTACAAATAGAGATGAAATTTGAAAGTCAAGGGAAATGTTGAACAGAGTGACGTCATGACTTTTCTATTTTGCTGATTTTATAGCGAGCTATGAAACAACCTTGTTTCTTTCTTTGTAGTGGTGAAGGTGATATTGTAGAAGGTATCCATAATGAATAATAAGACAAAATAAGACACATAAGCGGATAATAATGAATAATAAGACAAATAAGCGGCGGGCCGCTTAGCACACTTGGTTGGGTCGCCGTAACTTCAGCTTGCTGTCGTGGGTTCGAATCCCACTCCACCGTCAGGCATTTATGTGTAATCATTCACCTTATTACCCATGCACAAGTCTCGGACTCATGTGGGCATCATCAGCAACAAAAAAAATTGTCACAACCACATTTATTGAAAAAAATTGAGAAACTAGTTTTGGTTGTTATACCATTATCAATCTCAAACAAACTGAGTTTTTTATACCTTATACAAACTACAAACTGAGTTTGTTTGAGATTTATAATGGTATAACAACCGAAACTAGTTTTTCAATTTTTTTCAATGAATGTGGTTGTGACAATTTCGTCTTATTTATCAAAACCTTGTTTCTATTAACCTTGAAACAAACCTAATTTCCCTATTCTTGAATTTATTTTATCGTTCAAATCTATTCTTTCAATAAATGTACCACTTCACTACTATATTTTAGTTTGCTCATATGTATTTTTTCCTCGACTTTTATATTTATTATTTATTTTTTTCTTATCACATGTATATATCTATGTACAGTAGGAACAATTAGTCTGGGCGCGTGGCTCTGGTTTCACTACTAGCCGTCCTGTTAAAAGTTGACTAGTTGACCTTGAAGACATCAGCAGCGTCGCACGGGCCACATGTTTTTAGAAATGAGCGATAAACACTCCCCTCGCCATGGCTGACTACCAAACGGCCCAGACTAATTGTTCCTACTGTAAGTTAGAACTGTATGGGAGGGTTAAGTGTAAGAGAGAGCCGGCTGCGCCCTAACTTCGCCCTCCCAGGAAAATAATAAAGACAGTCAATCAATCAATCATCTAACTAAAATCATCAATCATCACTTTCTGCGGATAGTAAGATTGTCCTTGACACTGCTAGTAATGAATGAAACCGAATAGTAGGCAGGTTGGTGGATGGACCACATTGTAGAGTAGTTGGCTTTATTGAGTGGCGTGATGTACCCGGCCCACCTCAACCAATCGGATGACTCTTATTGCATGCCGGCACACACCTAACAGTCCTCGTCATGCTACCTACTAGTAAAACGCTAAAAAGAGTACATTGTTGTTGTTGCTGTGCAGGCTGATTCCATTCATGGTTTCGACAGTTGGTGGGAGGGGGTAGAAGAGAAGTAAATGAAGAGAGAGGGTGACAGGATGGTGAAGAGGAGCGACCACTACACTACTTTTACTGCACGAAAAGCACAGCACAAAACGCCAAGTAGCATTTACTTCACACGTGAAAACGCAACTTATTGTCCTAGCGAATGACCTCTAATAGTAAGACCTAAAGTTTGTTTATGGATGGGGTTTGTCCGAGTTTATTGACTCTTCTCAGTTTTTTTGTAGATTACGTCTTGGAGACTCCAGTTAAGGAGTTTAAGACAAGTCATATTAACAATTATACTATTTTACACACTAGTCACCTCAATTACTATACCAATTAGTTTAGGTGAGACTTAATTTTGTTATGAAAGGAACTCTTGTACACTATGAAAAGATTTATCAACAAAATATTTTTTCAATTATTGTTTTATAAATATTTCTATTTTCAAGGCTCTTTAAAAACTGCGGTAGCTTGTTGTAGAGTTTCACACCAATATAACTAGGTTTTTGTTTGAATAAGCTTCTATTATGACTCACCAAGTGGTAATCTCCTCGGCTTCTTGTATTATAATAATGTACGTCAAGATTTTATCATTCGTTTTTACATATAAAGTAGCTTCATACACATATAAGCAGGGTACAGTTAGGAGACCAAGTCTCTTGAACAACGGCCTACATGAATCTAATCTATTTACTCTTTCTATACTTAACAGCTTTCTTTTGGATCTTAAACACCCTATCAAGGTTTTGTACAAGTTAGTAGTACACTCTAGACTCTAGACTGTTCTGTGAACAGTAGACTTCACGCACAAGAATAAGGGTGCTTGAACAGAGGAATATACTCGATGAATGATAACCATCATCGCAAAATTAAACAAAATTATCAGAGCTAACTCTTGATTCTATTTGTGTAGTCTATTTCATAGTCTATTCTATGCCGCTGATAGTTCAAACAGATGAGATTTCTCATGTTTGCTGATTGAATTTATATAACAATATTAATTAAATTTGTATAACTATCATTTACTTAGTAATATTTGTTATTATACTTAATTAAAATATTAAAATTGTTTCTCTCAAATATTTATTTTTATGAATGATAACATAATTTATATGAAGGCTCAACCAGTTGAATAAGAGGGCCCAAGGGCTATCTTTAAATCTGATTACAATTGCACATTTTAAAATTCATTTGTCCTTATAGCCTTACCTTTTTCCCTTTCAAATATCTTTTAAATGCCAGCAAATTCCGAAATTCCTTACACATACATCGCTGGGCATTCCAGCAGAAAGATCCATGCAAAGTTTCATTGAATTTGGTCCACGAGTTTAGCCCTAAATGCGTTACAAACAGACAGAATGCAAAACGGTCGATGTGAACCAGAGACCTCTCTTCGTTCGGTAAAATAGTATGAATACAACAATACATGGTTACAAAGCTTACTGTTGAAGGTTTTTAGTTATCTGGTAGCCTATTTTGACAATTTGTGATATTTAGTTACTGCAATGCACTGTGAGAGTATTCTTACAATGCACGGTCACTTATTACACATGCATTGTAAGAATACTGAGAGTGGTATTTTGATATATTATTTGGTTTTTGCCAGTAATCCAGTCAAAATATCTATTGGTCATCGTCTCCATCTTTATCTTTTTCTCCACCTAATTTCACCTCCCTAATTTCACCTCCCTAATCCCATCCTACTCCTCCTCTTCCCCCTTCTTCTCCGCTGCTTCTCATCTCGAGTACTTCTCACGCATCTTTCAATGTATCTTCTCCTTAAACTCTATCTCAATTTTCTGCTTCCTGATTTTCGTATTTGCTCTCCTCCTCCTTCTCCTCCTTCATCTGCTCCTTTTTCTCTCATTTTCATAACTCCTTACTCTTCCATTTTTCTTTTTCTCTATCTTCTGTTCTCCTCTTTATTTTTCTTATCTTCTTCTAGCTGTCCTACATTTCCGTCTTTATTTTCTACATTCTGGATCCCCCTTGTCTTCACTCTCTCATCTTCTTATTTCTTTCCTCAACTTCTGTACTTCTTTCCTTTATTACTTCCTATATATTCTTCGTTACTTCTTCTTCTCTTCCTCCTTACACTCTTACTTCTCTTTCTTCCCTTCTTCTTATTGTGCTTACAATTTCCTTCACCGTTTCTTTCATCCCCCTTTTTCAGATTCCTTTTTCCACTCCTCTCGTCATCCGTTCCTCCTTCTTTATATTTATTTTCTGCTCTGTTATTTTTGCTATTATTTTTTTCAGTTTAATTTTTCTATTGTTCTTCTTCTACTCCATGTTCTTCAACCAATTTCCCCCCCCCCCTAATTTCTTCTTCTTGTCTTTCTTTCTTCTACTCCTTCATCATAAGACAATCTCTTTTATTCCTTCCCCCTTTTCCTCTTTTATCCATCTTTCTTCTCCTTCTTCTTCTTCCTCCTCCTCTTCCTCCTCTTCCTCTTCTTTCTCTTCTTCCTCTTCCTCTTCCTCCTCCTCCACCTCCTCCTTCTCCTCCTCCTTCTCCTCCTTCTTCTACTTCGTCTCCTCTTTCTCCTCCTTCTCCTCCTGCTCCTCCTTCTCCTCCTTCTCCTCCTGCTCCTCCTGCTCCTCCTTCTCCTCCTGCTCCTCCTTCTCCTCCGGCTCCTTCTCCTTCTTCCTCTTCCTCCTCTTCCTCTTCCTCTTCCTCCTCTTCCTCCTCTTCCTCTTCCTCTTCCTCTTCCTCTTCCTCTTTCTCTTTCTCTTCCTTCTCCTCCTTGTCCTCCTGCTCCTCCTGCTCCTCCTCCTTCTTCTCCTCCGTCTCCTCCTCCTCCTTCTCCTTCTCGTCCTCCTTCTCATACTTGTTCTCTACCTCCTCCTCATACTTGTTCTCTTCCTTCTCCTCCTCCACCTCATCCACTTTCTTCTTCTTCTTCTTCTTCCTCTTCCATCTCTTCTTTTCCATCTCCCGTTTTCTTCTTACTTCATCTTTCTTTTTTCCCCCAGTGGTGAATGCACCCAAAATACTACCACAGTTGGCGGGCGACGGCTCCATGCACCTAGTCAGTCTAGTGGCTCTGTACAGCGACGGCGACCGAGCTAATGCATTTTTGAATGATAGTTGTAGCACCAGAACAGCCGTACAGCCGCCTTCGTAACGCGCATCCAATAATTATAATCATTCCTATGATGGTGGGGGGGGGGGGGGTGAATGAGGGAGGATGAGGGGGGCCAGAGCGCAGGCTCCTTTTGGGGTAATTATGGGGCTGGTGCTCACTCTACCCATGGCCAAGGGACACATTAACCTATGCCCACTGATTGACGCTTCTTGCTGGCTGGCTCTGGATCTGACTCCATCCACCTGATTGACAACCGGCGTTTTAGTCTTGAAGTTTGTTCTTTCCACCATTCAGTTCCCCTTTTATACTTCTTACACCACTTCCAACTTCTTTCACATCTTGTTTTCCACTCTTATTCTCATTTATCATCCTATACTCTTTCTCCTCCTTCATCTTATCTCTTGTAGGTGTTGGCGAACCCATCACCCAGTAGTTATTGCTGCTGCAGTCTCTATATAAATAAATGAATAATTTATGATGTTGAGGATCCATCTTGTTTCCACTAATATATTATAAAAATTTGAAAACACTTTCATCTCCATCACCTAGGCTTAAAATACTTGTTCAAAGTTGCCTTGGTAAGTAAATAAATAAATAGAAATTGTGTGTTGGAGTGTACGGTGGGTCGTCTGACGATGCTCTTGACAACAGAGTGAAACGGCCGTCACGCCATAACGTGAGTCACAATTTCCATTTAAAAGTGTTTCTAAGTTTTATCAAATAATTTATTTCCAATAAATCTAAAACAATATAATTAGTAAACGTAAATGCGTATGACTTTTATTGGTGGGTAGTTCCACCTCGCCGCTTGAGCCATGTTATTGAAAACATGGTGGACCTACAATTTTAGGTTCCGAACCACTGGGAAGTGATTTTATAGCAGAGAACAGAGCCTTTTTTGCTGGCCAATTCAATCGGTCACCCGTACAAAGAAGGCCCAGGAGAGCGTTGCTTATCTATCTGATTGAACAGATACCTGCTACAGCTCAAGGCTATCGCTACCCTGCTAGATAATTTATATAATGAGACTAAATATACAACTACAGATAATAACAATAATTATAGAAATTTCATTTTTAATAGGAATTACGCATACTATGTATAAATCACTATACTATGCGAAATTATGCTATACTTCCTTATTAGTGGGCTCAATGTCCTACTGATTTAAGGGGCTAATGCCGTAATGTTCATTATTAAATCTTTAATTTGATTAAATTCAAATATTTTCGATTTTCTTTGAAATACTTGCTGTAGAGAACTAGCAATAACCACTGCCAAAAGAAATGTTTTGTATGTTTGCTTTATTGTTTTTTATTTCTCTTTTCCTTTAATTTTTTTATGTTCTCCACTTTGTTTTATTTTGGATCTCGACTCTTCCACCGCTAATTTCTCTCCTCTCCTTTTCTACTCTTCGTTTTGTTTTGATGTATCTGGACTCTTCGCTACCTAATTTTTCTTATCTCTTTTGAAACTTTCCTTTTCTAAACTGATATGGCGGGTTGAAATTGAATTTGAAGGTAGGAAATAATGCAGAAAAGCATATAAATTATTATATTGTTAACCGCGCAAAGTAAGGAATTTAGATTGTTCACATTTAGTACAGTCTAATAATATTAAAATATACTGTAATATAATAATAATAATAATAATAATAATAATAATAATAATTATGTCAAAAAATATAAGAGAAATTAGATATTAAAAGAGTCCAGACAAGAAATAAGAAGACGAAAGGAGAAGAACAAAATAGCATTGACAATTAGATTATTATTATTATTATTATTATTATTATTATTGTTCTTTCTTGTCTGGACTCTTTTGTTATCTATTTCTCTTATATCCTTCGAAACTCTCCTTTTCGAAATCCATTACGGCGGGTTGAGGTTGAAGATTATAATATAGTGACATTTTCGCTTATTTGTGACATTTCATGAAACACAAAGTCACACGTTTTCCCTGCGAAAAGTTAGAGCAATCAATTTTTGCAAACCACTCGAAGTCCAAACTTGACAGAAAAGTGTGATAATGACACAAAAGCTTGTCTCTTCATCTTTCTTTTCATTATTCTCCATCTCCTCAATCACTCCTCTTCTTTAAAAAGCCTCTTCTCCTCTTCCTTCACCCCTCCTTCTCATCTACCTCTCCTTCCTCTAGTAATAGGTACAATTTATAACAAGTTATAAAGATCATAATTGAAGTTTACTTACATATCTTTGAATAATGTTGCAAATATTGTAGGCTATCTATATTTTAGAAATAATTCTTGTTAATTTTTTTTTTCAAAATATGTACAATGATGTTTGCTGTAATTTTTGCTGATGGGAAATTTATATCATATTATATTATATTATATTATATTATATTATACTATATATTATATTATACTATATATTATATTATAATATATTATATCATTATAGTATAGATATAGATTCTATAACCAGTTGTTTGTTAACTATGCAGCAATATTACATTGGCCTGCAAAAAAGACACTGTTCTCTGCTGCAAATCACTTCCCGGTGGTTTGGAACCCCCCTAAAACTGTATTATATTATAATATAAAACAGATACCTGTTTAAAACCGATATAAAAAAGAAAACTGTAGGTACAACTCATCAATCAACATCATCCAACTCATTACCCACGCACAGGTCTCAGACCTATGTGGGCTTCATCCTAAAAAAAAAATATCAAATTAATTTGTTGAAGAGTAGTCTACTTATGAACGGCTTAGCGTGGCTGAGAAAATGTGCATATCACGTGATTGTTGCCAACGGCAATTGGTCGGTGTGTACTGTGCCTAGTAGCAGTTATGAATGGAGAAAAGAAGCGGCGCTGCATGAATGGGCCGAGTCGCTCACGTGCTGTTCTAGCACTCGAGGGCCATGTCACACGTGCTGGTCTCTCTCGCCGTCGCCGTACTATCACGCACATCGCCGTGGCCGCAGTGCCGCATTCGTGAGCGGAGTCATTTGTGGTTGCAGGTTCTGCAGAAGCAGAGAGCCAGCGTTGAATTAGAAATGTTCTGCTGAAATTGTTTAAGGCTTTTAAGGAGAAATGGGGTGTGCGTAACTTATTTACTAACTTGGACTATTCTGTTTTTCGTTATTTCCATTTGAAAGTCCATAATACATTACATAAAGTACATAAATTAAATAAAGTAACACTATAATAAAGTACAGAATACAGTTTTATACAGTACCCCATGCAATTTTTTTAAAGTGAATGATAGCTGAGTGCCGTAACAGTTATCTGTTCAATCGGAACCCACCTAAAACTGTAGGTCCAACTCATAAATCATCATCATCATCCAACTCATTACCCACGCACAGGTCTCAGACCTATGTGGGCTTCATCCTCAAAAAAAAAATCAGAGATAAGCTACGAAACTCCTGGGCGCTCTTTGTAAGGGTGACCGATTGGATTGGCCAGCAAAAAAGACTGTTTTCTGCTGTAAAATCACTTCCCGGTGGTTCGGAACCCACCTAAAACTGTAGGTCAAACTCATCAATCACCATCATTCATTACCCATGCACAGGTTTGAGACCTATGTGGGCTTCATCCTCCGAAAAAAAGTACAGTACCCACCATGTACAGTAGCCCATTTGAAAGTACAGTTTTATATTCGGAGTAAAATGACTTCCAACGAAGAAGTAAACAAAAAACAAAAAAATACCGGTGGTTCGGAACCCACCTAAAACTGTAGGTCCAGCTCATCAATCACAATCATCCAACTCATTACCCACGCACAGGTCTCAGACCTATGCTTCATCCTCCAAAAAAACGAGTATACATAGATATGATGTAGGCCTAGATGCTGACGTTTAACATGAAATCTATGATGATTAAATGATCTGGCCTCTGAAGATGGATCTCAAAGATTCGAAAGCGCTCGGCCTACAGATTAAGTAAGTTATACTTAGCCTATTCTTAATGAATATTTGACTGCAAGTCGTTAAATTTCACATGAAAAGTTAATATTAACAACGCAGTTCGTCATGGAACAAGAAATCCAGGAGATTAAATGAATGTGAAGAAGTTGTAGAATGAAGGAAAATACCATTATATCCTCATTCGGGTTCCTAGAAAAGTATAATTTTAAAAATATATCGGAATAAAGTTATAAAATCATATTTTCTCATCATCATCTCCTTCAACATTACCTAATAATATCATCAACATTATATTACGTACATTTAGAAAAATACATTACATAACATTAACATATCTTCAACACTACCAATTTTTTTGTAGAGCATTGGTGATATTCACATTGATTTCAACGATAGACTATTGTCATAAAACAAGGACGGACCAAGGGGGGGGGGTCATCGGGTCGTGACCCCTCCAAATCAATGACAATAATTTATGGTGAAATGGTAGGTAGAGAAGTCTTGCAATCTTGCAAAAAAGACAAGCAAAATCCCATTTGTGCCCCCATACTCAGAACCTTATTTTATCTATTTTTATGATAGATGTTTGAATTACTGCACTACCAGTATGGCTAGTTTTCTTTCAACTATTTTCACATGTTTTCCATTGTTGTTTACTTTTGACTCTCATTGGTTTGCTCCTCCCATCGTTGAAGGTGGGTGTGATAAGTCTCAGTAAACAGCCAATGGCAGTACTGCATCGAAGTTCAACCTTCTAGAGGCAGCCATTTTGGTAAGCAGAAACATCGATTTTGTTGGCCAATGGTAGGTTATGGAATATGTTCCTACTTATAAATTAAAATTTTAGTTTGATTGAGTTTAAGATTGTCATAACTGCCGAATCTAGTACCTTTATTCATCTCAGTACCTTATTATATCTATTTTTTTATCATAGATGTTTGAATAACTGCACTACCAATAAGGCTTGTTTTCTTTCAACTATTTTCACATGTTTTCCATTGTTGTTTACTTTTGACTCTCATTGGTTTGCTCCTCCCATTGTTGAAAGTGGGTGTGACATGTCTCAGTATACAGCCATTCAGCCAATGGCAGCACTCCATCGTAGTTCTGCTTTTCAGAGGCCGCCATTTTGGTAATCATAAACATCTATTTTATTTGCTAATAGCTGGTTATGGAATATCTTGCTACTTCTAAATTTAAATTTTAGTTTGAGGTTAAGATTGTTAAAACTGCCGAATCTAGTACCTTTATTTACCCCAGTACCTTATTTTATCTTCTTTTTTTATCATAGATGTCTGAATAACAGCTTATTTTCTTTCAACTATTCCCTCATGTTTTCTATTCTTGTTCACTTTTGACTCTCATTGGTTAGCTCCTCGCATTGTTGAAAGTGCGTGTGACATGTCTCAGCCAATGGCAGCACTCCATCATAGTTCAACCTTCTAGAGGCCGCCATTTTGTTAAGTGGAAACATCTATTTTGTTGGCCAATAGTAGGTTATGGAATATGTTCCTACTTATAAATTTAAATTTGATTGAGTTTAAGATTGTTATAACTGCCAAATCTAGTACCTTTATTGATCTCGGTCCCCCCCCCCCCCAAAAAACACCGAGATGGAACTGCTCTTAGTCACAAAAAATCATGTTTCGAAAAGGACACATGGGAATTCAGGGTGAACGGATTTTTACTCGACAAAAAATTCTGTTAATGCAGTGTTAATATGCAGAAGGGATACTAGGTTTCCTACAGTTCACACCACAAAATTTGCGGCGTTGCACGTTTGTGCTGGGTTTACATTGCTGTGACAGGTCAAGAAATAGGCAAAAGTCAATTGAAAGCCGGAGGCAGTTTACTTCCAAATTGGCAACATATCAATTCGTGCATTGAGGTTGGAGATTTTCTACTATCAGTTGCTAGCATGTTCCCATAACTGGCAACACCGCAATTTTTCAGAACCGCCTAATTTAGTGATTTGAATTCAGTGTGAAGCACTATATATTCATCGGAGTTATAAATAAAAATAGTTCATTTTTATAATCAATAGGATATTGCCATACAATAACAATTTTCTCGCGTTTCTTCCACGAAATAGAATAAAATAAAATTTTCGTGGAAGAAATATACGGTACTTATATACTATATAAGTCTTACTTATGTACTATACTTTCGTGTAGAAAGTATAAATTCTAATGAAAATCTGATGAATGCTTGTGGTGCAGAATAAACTAAAGGATGGCATTTTAATTATTGCCAAGGCCGTATCGAAGTTCATACCGCCGAAATGAGATCAATACAGCTTAGCGGATCAATAACCGCTTAATAAATTGCTGAATAATTGCTGAACCTTTGAGGAAAGCATCCGGTATATTAACAGTGGGTAATAGTATTACACTGCTATCAGGCTTCAAGGTCAAATACAAGAAACTAAAAGTCGTTTTTAGTAATAAAAAATGATTAGAAATTGAAAAATTTGATTATAAACTAGATGACAAAATTATGTACCAATTAATTATCAATTGAAAAGATTTTATAGAAAATTTTTAAATGTTTTCACAAAAGATGTGAATGGAATTCACCCCATCTGTTGCTGCCGAGTTGTACAACAAAAATCAAATAAAAATATACAATTCAAAAATGGAATTCGATTTATATGACACAGAAAATATGAGAATATGAAAAATCTCTTCCCAGATTTTTTGGGCGATGAATCATGAATCAGTCACCATCGTTCACTCGCTTTACTCGCTAAATAGTTTGGTAAAAGCTGGAGACGATTAGTGAAAACGCTAGATCCTGTTGGCGAGTGAAAAACGGAGCACTGACGCACGCAAGCGATTGCGATTCGTTGTCGTCGGTGATTCCGAGCGAGCACGAGCACTTTCCCTACTTTTCAAGTGCATTCGATGGCCTTGAACTGAACCAACTCCACGAAACATCTGTACACGCCATATTGTATTATTTGGTCACTTTGAAAAACTCATTGTTCCGCTATTCACGCAAAAAAATTATGCTGAAGCTAGTGGAATTTTTCAAATCAGGTTTTAACATTTTTTTTTCTCTTTTACGGATTGTTTAAAAATGACGCACCATGGAGTATTCCATATGACATATTTAACATGCACATTATTAAAATTCAATCTTATTATAATGTTAGCTGATAGATGTTTCATTTGATGCCCTTTAATTTATTTCAAAATAGATTTGTACTAATTTCAACACATTTGCAGCAACTTTACTTCAAATGTTCTTTGTTACTCTACTTAAAATAATCTTTTGAATGTTATTTGACTTTCAAGTCAGTCAGTTATAATGTATAAGGATTTTGCAATCAACTTCGTATTGCAAAGAGCTCTATAGGAAAACATCAGAAAGGTTAAGTTCAGAGGATCGCAAGAATAGAATCATCTTGAAAATAGAATTAAATAGATCTAAATCAATTTGATGAAAGAATGTTGTAACTAATGCTCGACTAGCCCATTCCAGATAGACTCAAATAGTTGACATTGAATTAAATTTTGCTTAAATGTTGATTGGGACACAGAAAATGCAATCCTATTCACGACTTCCGCCATTTAATCTGAGGATTGTGTCATTTTAAAATTTTTTTTGAGGATGAAGCTTACATAGGTCTGTGACCTGTGCGTCGGTGATGAGTTGGATGATGGTGATTGATGAGTTGGACCTACAGTTTTAGGTGGGTTCCGAACCACCGGGAACCGTGGTTATTTCCAGATAAAAAGGAAATACCCGTTAAAGTGATTATGTATTTATTACCTGTTCGCTGAGGATGGGTCTTCTGAATAAAGACCTGAGATGCGTCCGATACTAACTTCTGACAATGCACATTCTATTATAAATAAAGTCTACTATCATTAACATCATTGAAAAGTTGTTTATAATTGTCACTATTCATTGTATCAATTGAAAAATTTAGACTAAAATTGATGAAACTCATCACAAAATGGCGGATGACGGTGACAGCGAAATATACAAAATGGCGGCTATAAATGCAAATGGCGGATAAGAGAACCAATTACAAAATGGTAAATCGAGATCTATAAGTGGCAGGTATAAAAGAAAAGATGAAAAATGGAGTGTATAAGATCTCGAGCTAAATTATTATTTTCTAAATCGAAAAAGAGTATTGAATTTAGATTAGAAGACAAATGTTTATTGAACATTTTTCCATATTTTTTCAGAAATCTAACAAGTTTCAAGAAAGGCTGGTTGTTGGAGGGGGGGAACATCCTATAATTAATTGATGCATCTTTTTGAACATGATACAAATTTTCTCGTGCAATATTTTCCATGAAAATAAGCATAGATAGCATGAAAGCATGGAAAGCTCCTTTTTCATCACCTTTTAGGCTTTCATCACAGACTTACTTGACTCCTGCTATACCTTCATTTCTACTGTCAACTCCAGGAAATATTTTTTGTTCAGGTTGAATGTAAAACTAAGAATTCAAAGTCAACTGCATTGTTTTATTCTTTTTTCCCTATTTAACAATGTTGACCATGCTCTCATGAGAGTGCTTACTCTTCAATATAAAATAACAGTAAGATCTCAAAATCTAGTTTAACTCTAAAACGATAGTTGAAGTTTGACTATGGTTAACTCTAGAATTTGAATGTTGTTAACTTGACTAGTCAGCTCTGTAACTAACTACAGTGAACTCTACAGTTAGAGCTAGCCTATATATTTTCTAAAAGATAGTGCTTCTGAAGCAATGTTGATCGTTTGATTCCTAACCATTTTGCCTACCAGTTGTTTCAGCTTAGACAGTTACACTACAAGTGAAGAAAGATAGTTCATATGTGCTAGAGAAGGACAGAGATAGTTTAGAATAAAAATAGACAAGTTAACTTGAAAAAAAGAGAGCAAAAGTGATAAAAAAAGAAGTAAATTGGAGTGAAAGACAAAGAAACAAAGAAGCAGCACAGAGAACGTTGAAAAGCGAATAGACGTGCAATTTGGTCGACAGAAAAACTCCCACGTTTCCTCTAAATGCTGCTACAAAGGGTTGAATATAATTATAATCGAGTTAAGGATCCTTTCAACCTGATGATTGCCGATGCTCGAATTTCTTTCCGTTGGAAATTGTGTTCTAGTAGAAGGTGATGGGTGGAATCCTTTTCTGAGAAGAAAAGAGAAGGAAATGTTGAAGAAAGAGAGAGAGAGAATGATAGTGTGAGAGAGGAAAGGATCAGATGAATAGACCAAATGTTCAAATTTATAACACAGGTGAACAATATAGTGGCCCCATTTTAAAAGTTAAAAAGTTTATAAAATGTTGGCCTACTGTAGTTCAGTCTTTATAGGTTGTAATGAATAATAAGACTTGAAGTTGTCACAACCCCATTTATTGAAAACCGTGAAATTCTAGTTTCGGTTGTTAAACCATACCTGTCAATAATTTGTACAGAGTAGCTAGATAAATACTATACTATACTCTAGTTCTAGTTTGTTTGAGATTGATAATGGTGTAACAACCGAAACTAGTATCTCACGGTTTTCAATAAATGGTTGTGGCAACTTCGTCATATTACACATTATGGATATCTTCCACAATTCACCTTCGCCACAACAAAGAAAGCTTTATAAATTGCAATTATTATAATATTGCAAAGTGTGACTATATATTATACCACAGCTGTACCTGTTTGTTAATCTGTTTCCCAGCAGTAGTTTGTTAATCTGTTTCATGTTCAATAGAGGGGTTAATTTATAGCCATGTAGGCTATTTGTCATATTCAAGAAATAATTTTCAAAACATTTTTTCATTGTCTTGAAACCAAACTGTATTTTTAAGTTTGAATTCTCAACCATAAATAGAAAAATTAGAGACACCCATTAATTTCTAGATAACGAGATTGGATAGTAAAAGGTTGAATATGTATTTATTACCTATTCGCTGAGAATGTTGATCTGTCATTGCTGATGCTACAATTGAATTGAGAAGAGAGCAGTTATGGACTCAATTTTTGTCTCAATAAATAGATCAATTCTGCCTTTAGAATATCAAAGTCTAATAAAGGACCTAATAACAGGTATCTTCTACATCTAGTCTGCATCAGTCGATCTATATTTTATTTACATTTTGTCTATCATTTTTTTTTGTTTTTTTTTGTTTTTTGTAGATTACGTCTTGGAGACTCCAGTTAAGGAGTATAAGACAAGTCAGACTAAACTGCTAATCATATCAGACTAACTGCACCTCATTTTTAGTGCCTCATTCTTCTTTTCTCTCTTTCTCCTATATATCATCTCCATATTTTCATTCTTCTAACAAGAATGCAATATAGTATTAATAATAAGCGCTTTTGCTTTTATTGGTGGGGAGACCCTTACAGGTATTTAAATATAGTAATGTAGGCCAAGCGCTGTAGCAGGTATCTGTTCAATCAGAGATAAGCTACGAAACTCCTGGGCCATCATTGTAAGGGTTACCGATTGGATTGGCTAGCAAGAAAGACTCTGTTGTAAAATCACTTCCCGGTGGTTCGGAACCCACCTAAAACTGTAGGTACAACTCCTTAATCATCATCATTCATTACCCGCGCACAGTTCTCAGACCTATGTGGGCTTTATCCTCCGAAAAAAAAATTATTATTTGTAGCTGTGGGTAGGCTGCTATGCTTAGACTGTTACAATATTGTTACAGAAATTATATTTATGAGTGTTTTTGTTTTGACTATGAGATTAAATTATATATTATTATAATTAGAGTAATCTAGAGTTGAACTTGCTATTAAAATTGAAGAAGGTTCACCATTACTCACTCAACAGGCTTTTGAAAGGAGGTTTCACATTCGAACAATTACCTGAAACAATGCCAAATCTTCAATTAGTAGACAGCCAGCTATAATTAAGACATAGCATGTACGTTATCTATACAGTACAATTAAACATTCAGAGACAAATTGAATAAACATTAATGTATTATTTTGCATGCTGAATAAATGTGTTTATGAGCCGACAAAGTGGAGAGAACTGGGAGAAGTTTATACGCTATCTGCAGTAGAATTAATAATGAATGAATAAATGAGATAAGCTCACAAATGAATGAGATTTCTTGTTACTAATGACTGAAATATAATAGACTAATTAGAAATAGTACAATTCGTGAATGAGTCATTCATATTCGTCGACTTCTAGAACTGTATAATAATTGAATCAACTGTTAGTTTCGCAATGATCACACGAAATCTTAGTGAATGCATTCTCGTTCAGTGGCCGACTCCCTGCTAAGAAGAAATCATCTTTATTCATCAAGAGGTTTCCGTTTATTATTAACTGAGAAATTGTGAAAAGTTATTATTAAGGAAGATGGTTTCACATTACCTTCATATCCTGATATATTCATGTTTAACATAATATAACATAGGCGTAGCCCAGGGAGGTGACCTCAGGTTCAGACCCACCCCATGGCAATAACTAGATAGAATTCCCTTTCAACCATAATGTGCGTAGAAATTGAAGGATTCTTGTCTAGAAGCGCTCAAAATGCAGTTTTATGGGGGTTAATTTTCAATTTTTTCCCTTCGGAGGATTCCCGGAACAAGGATGGTAAACGTGATGGCCGAAAACACACCTTAATTTCATAAAATTGGATTTTAATGAATGAGTAAATTGATTAGAAACTGCTCATTAATGAATGAGTAAATTGATTAGAAACTGCTCATTTCCGCCATCTCTAATTATTTAATAAGCATTTCCGGACCTATATTTACAAGATCTTCATTCATTATTTTGGGTAGTACAATAAGCCTATTCTCGTTAGTAAAATAATCCTATTAATGACTATAAACACTGTATAAAGTCTATGTTACGCTGTAATGTATCAGTAAAAATCATGAAAGCATCACTTTTCAATCTATGAGAAACTGAACTGAATAATTTTATACTAGTTCATAGAAACATCTTGAAAATTAAAAAAAGTAAGACAAAGTAAGTTTAGTTTTTAGATTGATAGAGATTGATAATGGTGTAACAACCGAAACTAGTTTCTCTAAGTTTCAATAAATGTGGTTGTGACAATTTCGTCTTATTATTCATTATGGATACCTTCCACAATATCACCTTCGCCACTACAAAGAAAGAAAAAGTTAGACAATGGAAATTAAAAAGAATTTTAAGAGACAATCAAAAGTAGACATCGATTAGTGAATTGATAAAAATACCAACTTATAAGTAGACACCCATTTTCCCATTATTTGTGATTTAAGATAACAAATATTGCCATTTTCCTAGGTATATTTTCATAAGCAAGAAAAAACCTCTATATATTAACCTGTATTTTTGGGGAGATGCTTTGAACTTTCTTTGTAGTGGCGAAGGTGATATTGTGGAAGGTATCCATAATAAATAATGAGACGAAATTGTCACCACATTTATTTTAAAAAATGTTTTTAATTTATGCAACCCAAATTTCAAAGGATCTTGAAAAAAGACAAAATTGTCACAACCGCAAAAAAATGTTTTTATAAAAAAAATTGGTTATGATAATTTTCTGTTATTATTCAAGATCCTTTAAAATTTGTGTTGCATGGATTCCTTGTTTTTCTTGTTTAAATTTCTAGCCATTAGTTGTTTTAGAATTCTGTTGTCGGGCATTTTGAGTATATGGAAAAAGTGAGAAATTCCATGTTTTTTCATTGTGTCTATTATTGGGTTAATTTGTTTGTAAACCGTTTCGCGTGTTTGTCCTATGTTTTTATTATATACTAGATGCTACACCCGTGCTTTGCACCGGGGAAAAAAGTCGGTGTAGAAGGTTTTATATCATGAAACATTAAATTACATTACATTACAATTACATTGAATTACTAAAATAAAATTAAACATTAAACAATATTTTTTTTTTAGGTGGAAAATAGAATATTTACTTTCCTATTAACTACACTATTTTGAAACTTGGAAATAATAGAAATAGCCCGACATGAAGTGAAAATTAAATAATTTGCAAAATAGAGCTTCCAATAGTACCTTAAAAATTAAGGTACTGGAAACTGATTTATTGATGGAAATTAAAAGAAATCTGCAAAATACTAATTTTCAAAGCGTGTGGATAATAATCAATATTAACTAATGCTGAAAGTGTTGTCAAAAAAATTTAATCCGTCTTGGATTCGAACTCGCGAATTCTTACGTTTTGAAGCGTGTGAATGTGAATACAATATTAATCAATGCTGAAAGTTGTCAAAAAAATTTCACCCCGGTCGGATTCGAACCAACGAATTTTGGGTGAAAAGCAGGCTTGCTAGCCAATAGACCAACGCGACGTTTTCCTAGCATAACAATTTTTTAGCATATTCAACTGCACATGGCTTTCAAATAGGAGCATTATTGTTGGGACAATCAATGGATGTCAAGTTTGATAGGTTAGGTCTGTAATTTTACTAATTATTTATTATTTATAACAACTATTGAAATATTTAAATAGGCCTATGTCCTTCCTTGGTATACAGACAATCTTTATGCAAAATTTCAGCTTTATCAGTCAAGTATTCTACGCGTGATGGATGTACAGACAGACAGACACCATCTCATTTTTATAATAGTATAGATTTCCAACATTTTGGTGAGTGTAACAAACTCATCAAGTATTTTACAACAAACTCATCAAGTGTTGGTAACTCTTCATGAAACACTCTATATTAATGTTATTTGGGTTTCTCGAGTGACTCTGGGGTACTGAGTGCTATGCAGTAAGTGTTATGCTTTAATGAGAATCCATTGGAGTGCGCGCACTTGATCGAGTGCAGACTGATTTCTGAATAAATTTACACCTGGTCTTAACACTTGTATTCGATTTCATGAACACGGTCCAGTGCTGGCCCCAAAACCGGTTCAACGATAAAAAACCAGGACAGCCCAGCGTAAATCGGCAGCTACTAACTACATGCTCTACATCTATTCATTCTTCTTTATCCCATTTCTTTTTACCTATCTTTCTTCTTTTTTGCTTCCCTTTTTCCAGGTGATGACCCATTAGGCCTAATTCCTTTTGTTGGAGAACATGGCCCAAAAACTGAACTGTTCACAAAATTTCACAGAAACTGAACTGTTTTACACAAATTTCGATTGAAAACTAATATCTCAACTCATAGAATAATAGAAAATAGAATATGGAAATCGAACAATAAAGATCAATTCAAGAGGACTACACAATAAAAAGGAAGAGAATTTTATGGATTGGTTTCTATTTTCTGTTGCAGAGTTGACGTCTAGTAAATAGTGAGGTCGGGCTCCCCGAATAGATTATCTTATCAAACTAAAAATAATAGATTAATAATAGAAAGAAAAAATCTTATTCAAAAAAGGAATATAAACATGAATTCATTATAGTAATATAGGGAATATTAGGGAAGTAATAGGGAAGTGATAGCCGCGAGCCGTAGCAGGTATCTGTTCAATCAGAGAGATAAGCTGCGTTCTCGTAGGTCCTGTCCGTAACGGTGACCGATTAGATTAGCCAGCAAAAAAGACACTGTTCTCTGCTGTAAAATCACTTCCCGGTGGTTCGGAACCCACCTAAAACTGTAGGTCCAACTCATCAATCACCATCATCCAACTCATTACCCACGCACAGGTCTCAGACCTATGTGGGCTTCATCCTCAGAAAAAAAGAACAATAAAGATCAAGAGGACTGACTACACGATAAAAAGGAATAGAATTTTATGGATTGGTTTCTGTTTTCTATTGCAGAGTTGAAGTCTAGTTTAAAGAGAGGTCGGGCTCCCCAAATACATTATCTTATCAAACTAAAAATAATAGATTAATAATAGAAAGAAAAAATGTTATTCAAAAAAGGAATATAAACATCATAGTAATATTTATTCACGATTAAATTGAAAAAGTACCAATGGATACTCCAATGAGTAGTAAATCCTATTTATGATTAAAAAAATCATAGTTGAACGTATCTTTCCGTGAAGTGAATATATTTAATAAATAAATAACCTGAAAATTTTCGTTTGTGTGAGGTTCATAAGTCAATATAAAATTTATCATAGTGATATTTATTCATGAATTTGATAATAATTAGAATGTATGGAATCATTTTTTTTTTCAAGAAGAAAATCAAGAATTTCTTCTAATTAAATGATCAATTCCTTAATGGGAAGTAGAAGATTTAATTTCGTATAAAAATTCATTGACAGAAGTAGTTTTTCAAGCTTGTTAGTAGGGATTTGCTTGCTAAAGCTTGTAAAGCTTGTTGGTAGTGTTATAGTGATTTACTATTAGAAATAATTCAACAATCGATTCAATTGCATAATTTATGTATTGTTCATTCAGAGCCTATAAAATCATACATGATAGGGAAGTGATAGCCGAGTGCCGTAGCAGGTATCTGTTCAATCAGAGATAAGCTACGAAACTCCTGGGCGCTCTTTGTAAGGGTGACCGATTGGATTGGCCAGAAAAAAAGACTGCTGTAAAATCACTTCCCGGTGGTTCGGAACCCACCTAAAACTGTAGGTCCAACCCATCAATCACCATCATCCAATTCATTACCCACGCACAGGTTTCTGAACTATGTGGGCTTCATCCTTGGAAAAAAAACATTGGATGGCAGTGACTCCATAATATTTGAAAGAAATTGAGCAGCTGATATTAACCTGATGACTATTGGTATAGATTGGATTCACTAAATTACTGGGATTTGATGTCTACCTAATCAATAATAATAAATTGTGTAGCAAGATAACTGACTATTGAATACCACATACTACTAGTTTCTATGGTGTATTGTTATCAGATCCTGAGGATTCATCCTGAGGATTAATCAACTAATAGTAGATTACACTAGTATCAATTACTATTTGTTGCAGCTTGGATGTCTATGATAACTGAGTTTTGATGTTTATCTAAGCAATGATTGAGTGGAACTGACTATTGAAGATGACTAATTACCGTTTAAAACAGCTAATTCCAACTTTATGCTTAGAGATTTGATGTCTATCAATTTAATCAATTGTGTACCTGGCTAATCTAGTTGGTGCAACTAGATGAATAATTACTATCCCATACAGCTAATTTAAACTTAATGCTTAGAGATTTGATGTCTATCAACTGATCAATTTTAACTAATCTAGTTTGTGCAACCGACTATTGAAGATGCACAAATGAATTAACACATGCATTAAGTTTTAAAATTGCATAGAATTGCGATGTAGGCTTGAAAAATTGCATAGAACTATCATAGTCAGGCTTAGTTGGATAGGAGCAATCCTTAGTTGGATGTTGATTGAAGACTAGGTGAAGTTTCGAACTATTTTCCTAGCTGTAGTTAATGACTGGATGTGTCTGTCTGAGGCCAAATAGGCCTCCATTTCTTTGCGTAATGTTATTAACAATAATTCTAATTGGCACACGGATTAATTACGTAGCAATGAGAGCAATTACGACTAACTGTTTCGTCATGATGTACACAAGCTACATGCCCGAGTGATTGGCGTCTCTAGGTTTCTGCCAGAAACAAATGGGAGCCTTCACACATGTTGCCACATTTGTGTGTTCGACTTTTTGAAAAATGTTTTACAATACTCGTGTAGATAGATGGCGGCGATTAGATGCAATCTGCGCGCACTACGCTTCCGTTTTCTGCCCGAATCATAATCCATAACATATTTTGCTCAGAGATAATTTATGAAAATTAGGATGTCGGTTGTGAAAATTTTGTTCGGATGTTGATTCGAATCGAGAGCATCCTGGAAGTTACTTATGTACACATATACGCTTAATTATTCGGAAAGCTATAGGCTATTGACTTCTACATTGATAGTTTACTAAATTGATTAAAAGTATATGAAATATGAAGAAGTTAGAAGAAAAGAGTACCTTTTTTGATTGACCATTAGAAATATACTCAAAAAACAATTGAAATACACGCTTTATAGAGCTTAGTTCTCACTATGAAAATATTATCTTTTTTCAGAAAAATGTGTTGCCTACAACACTAGGCATCTAGAGCTGATTGACATCGGAATCATATTATCGTTATCAAATTGCATCTTATATTCATATCGTTGAATAATTATTTAGTTTAGATTTGTAAAATTCATAGAACTATAATTACAGTACTTATATATTTTCATTGACTGTATCATAATCTAGAACCTAAGACTGTGCATTTTGTAATCTACATGAATAAAGTAAATAATCTAAATCTCCTATATTCTTCTATATCTCTTCTATATTTCATCTCCATATTTTCATTCTTCTTCTAATAATAATAATAATACAATATAGTATTAATAATAAGCGCTTTGGCTTTTATTGGTGGGGAGACACTTACAGGTATTTAAATATAGTGACGTAGGCCGAGTGCCGTAGCAGGTATCTGTTCAATCAGAGATAAGCTACGATACTCCTGGGCGCTCTTTGTAAGAGTGACCGATTGGATTGACCAGCAAAAGAGACTCTGTTCTCTGCTGTAAAACCACTTCCTGATGGTTCGGACCCACCTAAAACTGTAGGTCAAACTCATCAATCACCATCGCACATTCATTCATTACCTACGCACAGGTCTCTGACCTATGTGGGCTTCAACCTCTGAAAAAAAACATACCCAGAGTGCGCCTTCATTAAACTTTGGCAGTTTATAGACTTTTCGCCCTGTGATACTTCAACAAACTGCCCGAAAGAGTAAGGCAGTTGGAATTGGGAGGCTTTTTTGAGAGGCTTATCTCTAGGTTCATGTAAAACAGCCACATTAGGGTACAGTGTAAATGAATTTATGAGTGATGACTAGGCCATCTTGTTCCCGCGTTTTTGTGAGTTTTTTTTGCTGATGATGCCCACATGAGTCCGAGACTTGTGCGTGAGTAATGAGGTGAATGATAACACATAAATGCCTGACGGTGGAGCGGGATTCGAACCCACGACCACTTAAACGACAGCAAGCTGAAGTTGCGACGCCCCAACCAACTGCGCCAAGCGGCATTGAATTTAAGTTTGTTTTAATGTGTAATGACACCATCGATCTCGCAAATGTGGGTAAAGGATGCAGCTATAGGTTTAGAGTATGATTTTTTAGAGGCACTTCCAACTGGAACAATACACGTATCCTACTTCCTACTTACTCATGAAATGCCTAGAAATCACTTTTTTCAAGTTTGAAATCTAAAATGATAAACATTTCCAACATTATACCGTACTATAGAAGGCAATTATGTATAAGAACTCAATGTAATACATACAATACATTCAGTCAGGAAGAAATACTGAATGTAACATAAAACTGATAGCTTAGATATTTTTGAGACATATTCATATTATAATTTAGTGAATTTGAATAAAGATGATTAATATTACAAAAATTCTAGAATAACATGTACTCATGTCTTCAAATTGAATCAGCAGTTAATAAGTTGAGTCAATGGAAAACAAATTATACCAGGTATAATTTGTTTTCCATCAGTCTGAAAATGAGAATGAATCACAGAAGTTTTGGTTGAAATGAGACGATAGCACTTGAAAAATGATTATTTCATAGATTCTCTTGAAAGAAATTAAAAAAATTCCTGAGAATACTTCAAAATAATTTTATCAACATATTAATTGTAGAAGAATAAACGAATAAATGTCATTCGTATCAGAAAAAATACGTAAGTTCTAGTTTCTGTCTTTTGGCGAGCACCTAAACGTTATCGCAATGATCAGTATTTGAATTGTCCCGCGCTCACTCACTCGAAGTCAGCTGTTTGATGAATTTCAAATTATTTGTCAAAGGTTGGTAGCGCTCCGCGACATCTACGCAGCCGATGAGACAGACCAGCTGCCAGTAGCTACTTGTTCGGGGCTGTTTCGTGATGAATCATTCTGATCAAAACAAATCTCAATTAGATAATCGCCTTAAGTAGTGATTAATCTTCTTGTGCTTTACTTTTCGGTCGGTAATTTCCACTTCAAATATGTATGTTGTTATTCTTACCCCATAAGTTTACGTACACAGTATTAGAAACGTTTTTCGGAAATCAAATCGCCTACGTGACGTTGCATTTTTTTGTGTTTGTTCGTGAGTGTAGACTGTAGAGGAATAGTTTTGATAGTGAATTTCTGTATCTTCTGATATTTTCTTGAAGTGAGTACAGAGTTGTCTATGCACTATTGATTCCATTACGATAATATTACAGATTATATGTATTTTGTGTAATGTACTAATGAAGGTTATGAATTTAACACTGTTCATAGGTTATGTAGCGTCCCATGTTATTACCATACCATAAACTGATAGTGGCTGCTGTTCTATATTTTCTTCATGAAACAATCGAATCATTTGTGGGGGAGATACGGAACTGTAACCATAACGGCTTAAGGCTGCTTGCAGTGTGGAACATCCAACAATCGAGGATAATCACCATTGTAAAGTCAAATACATTATGTTCATGCTGTAAAATGTAGTATCATGATTAGAGTATCGTGAATACAGCATTAATTAGCAATTCCATGGCATGTGTTTGAATTTGCAATGGTGATGATCCTCGAGTTGAGTATTGAATGATCACTGGCAAACATCCTTAGGAGGTTCTAAAATGGGGGTTCTAAATTACGTTTTGTCGCTTTGTTTTAAAGCCGGGTACACACTACCCTACGCCCTAACCTGCTTTCGATTCGGTGTAGTGTGTACTTGGCTTGAAAAAAACCATCGTCTAGAACCCTATTTATTGAGTTTGGTTGTTATTTATTGAAGTTTTGCAGTTGCTATCTTGAAATAATTTGATATCTTGTGGGACCGGACTCCCACAAGAGTTTAATAGAACTCAATTTTCATTCAATAGATGTCAGCTATTGATGAAATGATTCCAATTTCCTTAATAAATTTGTAAAACCTTTGTAGATTCTTTTTAATTTCTCATCAGCTAACTACAGCTGTTATACATTGCATATCAATAATACTTAATCTGAAGGGATACAAATTGTTTATATAGTATATAAAGCATTACCTTATGAATAAGCAATTAATTATGATTCTCATATTTCCTCAATGTTATTCCTGCACTAAATTTAATATGTTCATAAGCGGCGCTAACACCGCAACCCGGTTAACATTAAGTATGAAAAGTACTAGCATAAAAATGTATACATTTCTGTATTGAGGCCTTTTTAACTAATATGATTGTATGATGATGGTATAAGAAATAAATTTAGGCTATTATATTTCACACAGATATATTATATCAATTATACATGCATTATATCGATTATCTATAACGTAAATTATTAATACATTTCATCGATTATGCATTTAGCCTACACATGGTATCAGTTGATTGTCGCAATACAGAAATGTGTACTACATTTTGTGTATTACTTGATGTTAACCGGGTTGCAGTATAGCGCCGCTTTATTCAGACCATTGCAATAATTTTCACGCAGAAATAATAAGAGGGAAACACAGGAAGTATAAGGAAAACACATCGGATAATTGAAAAGCTAATTTGAAACAGACCTCTCTATGTCTCAGCTTGTTCAATAGCATTTTGAATGACATAACAGGGGGGGGGGGGGGTCATAGGGTGGTCAGGTTAGAATTAGCGTCATTGTTAGCATATTTCTGCTTAAACTCTTAATCTTTCATCACTAATTGCTATTAATTGATTGCTAATTCATGAGAAAATAAATTTAATCATTAATTCCTTTTTTTAAATAAACAAAACTCAAATAAGACTTGTAGACCTAGATGTGACCTAAGGGTTACTAGTTCGCATACATGTAAACTACATAGTAGGCTACAATAATTATAAGGCTATGTAGAGTACAATGCTTTTCTTAACACCCATTCTAATAAAGATAGCTTTTTTTGCTGCGAACGCCAACGTAGAGCTGCTTCATGAATGTAGAATCATCCTTGAGCTATTGTCTTTAGCAAGAGTCTAGACTACTCTATCACAGCTATAGATTTGTCCGTAACAGATATAGAATCTACACTACTGTAGAGCGTTTTAGACACTTGCTTAATGAGTGTAGACTCATGCCAGAGCTCGTACAGAGCCTATAGCAAGGGTCTACACTACTCTACAGAGACTCTAAGACTACTACATAAATCTGTGCATCAGCTACAGAACTGACTGACCAAGAATCTCTTCTAGCCTATAGAATCCGGACTAAAGTCTTGACTTGTAGATTCTTGCGACATGGCTGTAGACTGATGATAGACTATATCTAGACAAGTTCACTATCGTGTAGCAATATTCAGACAAATTTTACTATCATGACTCAAATACTTTGGTTCTGAATTGACTGAATGGTCTTTCTCCCGAACATTCCAAAATCTTTTGAAGGATCTTTCTTTTCTTCATTATCATTATAACATGAATCAGTTTGAGCTTAGCCGTAATTAAGATTGGTTAGCGAGGTTCGCTAGACTCTAGAGCAATATGATTGGACCGGCTTGCATTGTAGCAATAAAATTATTAGCTTCGATATCACTGACAGACTCCCAGTTATGGGGCAATGAACACTTTTCAGGGTACTGGAAACGATACCCGGTAATTATAGACCACGTTTTGCAGGAAGGCCACGTTTCGATGGCCACACCGAAGGAAGGGTTGCCAGTTGCCAGTCCTTTGGTCCTTCGTCCTTGATCCTGCAGGACATGTACTACCTACCGGACATGCTTTGTGCGCTGTCAGTCACTGTTCACTTAGTAGGCCTGTGTGCTTTTTGTAGCAACCAGTTTCCCTGACAGATGGCACTGTCCCCCCTTCCCTTCTCAATCCCCTTCACCAGCATCATCACCCTTCCTCACACCATTGATGATGTACCTTTCACTTCCTCCTGTCATTGTGAACCTTGTCATATAAAATTGCGCCACCCACTAGATAATACTGTAATGAGTGAAAAAAACTTGTCAATAGTTTGAAATTTGCAGAAATACATATCTTTTTATTATTCGGGCTATTTTATAACACACTTATATTTAATGTCATAATTTAGTTTTTCCAACATTGATCTTCTTATTTTATCTACGTATACACTAAATTTTGAAACATTTATTAACCACATCAAGCAATCCTCAAAAAGTTGTCGAAACTCTTCACAGTTTCCATAAATATTTTGAATTTTTTATTGTGCGGGTCATATTATAGCACACGCATTTTGTAACATTAATTGTCATATTCACATTATTTTAATATTCACTTCCCATTTCATTTATGTACTAAATTTTGAATCTGATTTATCAGCCAATCACATGAAGCAATCTCAATTTTGATCCGGATATTTTTTATTGTATTATACTATTTGTACAAGTTTAGCTTTTTATTTTAATTTTAATCAGTTTGGGTAGTTGCATCTGCAGTAAAACTTTCAAGCTAAACCACATATTATTTATAAAAAATTTTAATTTAAATTTTGTATTAAATTTACCAAATTTCGGAAGAAATGAGTAGCCTAAAATCCAACTTCTGATGTCAAACGTTTAGGCTAAACTGCATCTTATTTATTGTAATTTCGCTTTTTTATTTTTATTTCTAACATCTTATTGTAGTTGTGATTCTGTAGGCTAGACAAAATTGTAGGCTTAATCATACATTATTTAAAGAAATTCAGCCTTTTTTATTTCAATATATTGCAGCTTCTGTAGTAAAAATTTTAGGTTAAATCATTTATACAAGTTTAGCTTTTCATTTTAATTTTCAACTGTTTTATGAAATTGCGCTCCTGCAGTAAATTTTCAAGGTGAGCCACACATTATTTATCAAGATTTTAATATTTTATTAAAATAATATCATCTTGTACAAAATTTCGGAAGACATGAGTAACATTAAATCCAACTACTGTTGTCAAAATTTTAGGCTCAACCATATATTATTTATAGAAATATTGCTATTTAATTTGGATTTTAACAACTTATGTAGCCCCGTTTCTTTTGGATAGTCAAAATTTTAGGCTCAATAACACAATATTCATAAAAATTCAGCATTTTTCATTAAATCTATCACAGCTTCTGTTGTCAAAATGTAAGGCTGAACGCATTGTTGAAAAAAATTCAGCCTTTATTTAAAATTTATTACAGCAGTCGAACTTTTAGGTTGAATTAAACATTATTGATAGAAATTTGGCTGTTTTATTTTGATAAAATTTGTAGAACTGATGTAGATATTGTGAATCTCTCCATAATTGAAACAAAACTTTTGACAACTTCTGTTTTGTTTCTTTTATTTTGGATTTTAACAGCGTATGTAGTAGCACTTCTGCAGTCAACATTTCAAGCTAAACTACCCATTATTTATAAAATTTCATAATTAAATTTATTATTAAATATAATCTTGTATCAAATTTTGGAAGAAACGAGTACCCTAAAAACGAACAACAAGGAGTTACATGGTAGCTGGGAGCAAGCAAGCAACTATGGCTGTCTCAACGAGTTATCCAGCATTGAAGATTTATCGATAACATTGACCTTGCTTTACAGAGAGAACCGTGCAGCGCACACATACAGTGAAAACAAGAATCCTATTGGCAAATATATTATTAAATATATAATTCAAGCCCCAGCCATGGCTGGTGATATTTTTATTGGCTGGAATCGCTCCCCGGGGCGCGTCGGTGGAATTTTGATCTCATAGCTGGGGGTCCCAGGTCCCCGTCCATTAAGCATTTGCCGATATAGCTTTCCAATCATACCGTCTTGTTATTTCTAATTTTTTTTCTCGAACAACCCACCAAAAAAAACTTAATGCAATCAAGAGGCCTGATCGTATTTTGCCAACTGGTTGAAACAGAAGTATTTTCAAGGGGGTAGATGACTTGTGCCGCAGATGAGGGAATTATTAATTCGCGGTGCTTGTACTTTGGCGACTGTAGTCGACTCAACATGATGTTGCTATACTTTCGATCAATAAATTCCCCTCTCTAATGCTTTGTGCCAAGCTCCTCTCAGTTTTATTGGAGCAGTATTAAGAAAAAACTAAATCAATATCAATTATTTTCTATAATGAATTTTCTTTGTACATATTTTTGAAATATAACATATAGCTACACAAACTACATATACACATACACAATTGAAAAAATATTTACTTGATAAAGCTTTATATAGTGAACAAGAGTTACTTTCACATGAAAATCAAGCCTCATCTCAACTAACTGAAAGATATAATAATTATGGTAACTAGTGTAAAAAAACTAAATCAATATCAATTATTTTCTATAATGAATTTTCTTTGTATATATTTTTGAAATATAACATATAGCTACACAAACTACACATACACATACATACACACACAATTGAAAAAATATTCAGTTGATAAAGCTTTATATAGTGAACAAGAGTTACTTTCACATGAAAATCAAGCCTTACCTGAACTAACTGAAAGATATAGTAATTATGGTAACTAGTCTAAACAAAATTAAATCAATATCAATTATTTTCTATAATGAATTTTCTTTGTACCTATTTTTGAAATATAACATATAGCTACACAGACTGCACAAACACAAACATACACACTCAATTAAAAAAATATTTAGTTCTTAAAGATTTATATAATTTACAAGAGTTCCTTTCACATCAAAATATTAAGTCTCACCACAACTAATTAATATAGTAATCATGGTAACTAGTGTATAAGATTGTATAATTGTTGATCTGACTTATCTTACTCCTTAACTGGAGTCTCTAAGACGTAATCTACAAAAAAAACGTATATAGTATGACAGTTTTAAAATAATTCAACACACTGCACAAACAATAATAAGATATGAGGAGTGAAATGGAATATCAGTAATCCAAGAGCAATAATTGCTCTAAAGGACGTAGACAATTAATTAAGTTTATCAATTGTTTTTTCAATTGATAAACTGAATTTTTTACATCCTTCGGAGTAATTTTCTTGGCCTTAGTAAACCGCAGTAAAATGCTCTTGGTTTGAAAATTCTAATTTTATTTTAAAAACTTGTTTAATCCGACGAAGTATTCTTCTTTGTAAAATTTATCTAATACAGTGGAAAATTGCATGAAGTTTACTGTGATACATTGATCTTTATTGGAAAACTTTTCTAATTACTATTGTTTTGCTTGCGAGAAAATTGTTGTATATAGATTTAGCGAGCAGTATTTCTTGTTTTGGCTTGAAATAATTGTATCACTTTATTTTCATATTCTCTTGTAAATCTCCGATTTCGGAGATATACGGTATATAATAATAAAAATATTATGATTTATTAACATAAATAATACAGAAGTGTATTGTCTACATTTTTGTTCTAGTATATTTTAATAGTTTGAAAATCTTCTTCTAAATATTAGAATACTAGCAGGCTGCCCGATTCAATTGTATCTGGATTTCTAGAATGTTTCTTCTTTTTCTTCGTATTATCGTTCCTCTTTCCTTTGACGTCCGCAAGTAACAGGGTTGTCAGGCCTGGAGAAAGCGTTACTGCCAGCAAGCACCAGCAGTATATAGACAGGAAGCGGCTTACTGGGGCTCCTCGTCTCTCGTCTCGACTGATGAAACAATTAAAAATATATGATACGCGTTTGATGCGGGTGTAGGTGAGCACGCGTGTGTGAGTGCTTCTAATTAAGTCGCGTCGTTTCGCTTGCCTGATACAATTATGTCAATAAAACCGGGAAAAATTTTCTTCTTTCCAAGCGAGCATTCATTGTGGCCGTCGGTTTCGACTTGTGCTTAGTATTTCAACCTAATTCTCACCTGAATACAATGAAGATTTGGGAGTAATTTCATCTTCCGCTTTGAATGTAATACGGTTTTCAGCTATCCAGCTCATTTTTTTTAAATACGATGTCGAAATGATAAAGAAATTTATTAATAATTTTAATGAATTTTCAAAAAAAAAAAATAATAATTTTATGAAATATTTTATATACTTTCGTGTTATTTATTTTCTCACTTTTCTTCTCGATTGATAATTTTGTCATTATCTTAGATAGTATGGATGTAGATCCACAGAAAATTAAAAGAGATTTATTAATAATTTTAATAAATTAAAAAAAAATTGATGAAGTATTTTATATTCTTTTATGTTATTCATTTGCTGATTTTTCTTCTCAGATTAATTGATAATTTTGTCATTTAGGCTTTATCTAACATAATTGAAAAAGTTAATAAAGTTAGCGAACACGGCTAGCCCGCTTTTATAGACTACTTGATTTAGGGAAGTGATAGCCGCGAGCCGTAGCAGGTATCTGTTCAATCAGAGAGATAAGCTGCGTTCTCGTAGGTCCTGTTCGTAACGGTGACCGATTAGATTGGCCAGCAAAAAAGACACTGATGTTCTCTGCTGTAAAATCACTTCCCGGTGGTTCGGAACCCACCTAAAACTGTAGGTCCAATTCATCAATCACCATCATCCAACTCATTACCCACGCACAGGTCTCAGACCTATGTGGGCTTCATCCTCAAAAAAAAATCATTTTAAAAATAATAAGCAAATTAACTTTTAATTCTAGTATTTTTCTCCAGAACAACAGAAATGATACAATGAAAAACCCTTAATTATAACTATTATTGAACATTCAACTGACTGAACATACAAACAAAACTGAAATAACTCGAAAACTGATAGAGCTTGAAATGGTAAAGGAACAGAGAAGTCTTTTTGAGCCAAATTAGTTTTCCAATTGAAAAATAATAATAATAATAATAATAATAATAATAATTTATTTATTCATTACAGCACAGTACACAAAATCACCTGCAAATGAATATCGTCAAACACAATTTAGGGCCTACCTATTATTAAAAATAACTTAATACTTTACAACTTAATAGTATTTAATAGTATTTATCACAATCAGAATACAGAATAATCATTAAATACGGTATCACACATACAAATAAATAGTTTCAGTCACACTCCATCCGAAAAGAATTCGTCTAATTAATAATACGCCTTCCTACTCACGTATACATATAATTCAAATTTAAACCTTTCCTCACTAATTTTCTCACCTTTTTCAATTCGGTTGGAAACCTAGATAAAAGCCTAGGTAAAAGATGCTGGGAAACTAAAAACATTTGAGAGAATAATACTTTTTAATTGTTATTAGTCTTCAATTTATTTTCATTTCTTTCCAAGCTGAAATTGGACTTGGTTGTAACGTTGTGAGCCGTTAAATGATTGATTTTGCGTTTCCAGTGTATGAAATGTGTAATCAGTAACTTGAAAATGTTGCATAAATAAGGGAATTGTTTAGCATTAGTGATTGTGAACCATGTGGCTCACACCTTTAGTATCCCTCTAAGTAGTGCCAAAGAAGTCTGGGAACAAAACAGGGGAAAGTGTAAACAGAAGAAGAGAGGTTGATGTCGCATCAAGATCGAAAACCGAACGAATGCAGAACAAGAAGAAAACAGAAGTTGAAAGACGCAAGTTGCAAGAAATGCATCTTGCATCTAACGAAGCAATTAAAGCGACTTATGGTAACACTTAATTTTATCAGGCTTCTCACATTCTTAACACTCGTTTCTTTTTCTCCTTCATTTTTTCCTTCTTTTTAACTCCTTTAACCTTGTTGCTCGTCTACGATCTCGACTTGTCGTTTCCCAATTACTTTGTTTTCCCTTGTTTTCTCACCTGGGCAAGCTATTCTGTTTGTCTGTCTTTCATCGGGACTCCTTTTTATGCTGTCTTCAACAGGGACTCCTTTTTATGCTGTCTTTAACAGGGACTCCTTTTTCTGCTGTCTTTAACGGCTTTCTGCCTTGAACTACAAAACTTGTACCCTTGGAAGCATTTTATTTTCCAGATTTTGTTATTAATAACATTGCTCCCTACTGCAAAACTTAGTAGGCTTATTTATATTCCATATAAATAAACTTAGTATACTTATATTCGATGTAAATAAACTTAGTATATTTATATTCAATATAAATTATAAATAAAGGTTCAAATACCTGCGTTTTGGTATCCAATAATTATTTTATTCACTACCGGTATAAATGATAATACTGGACGTCGTCTTCCGCCATTTTCCTACCCTCTCGGAACTCAAAAACACCTCACCTACCCATGGCACACAGGCTAATTCAGTAATTTTCAATGACAATCCTGTTCTCCTTTTCTTGATACTCTCCCTCATGCTGCTTTTAGCCACCTGTCCTCAAATTTCTTCATTCATAAGGTTTCTTTCGTGAATTACCACTTTTTCTAGAAGCAGCCCTATTCCAATAAATTGCTGATGAATTCAACATAACAGGCTTGAAGCATGATATAGGTAAAAATCCCAAATCGATAACCATACCATGGGATTTTTTTGAAGGATGAAGCCCACTTACGTATGAGACCTGTGCGTGGTTAATGAGTTGGATGATGGTGATTGATGAGCAGGACCTACAGTTTTAGATGGGGTTTGAACCACCGGGAAGTGATTTTACAGCAGAGAACAGAGTCTTTTTTTTTATGGCCAATCCAATTGGTCACCCTTACGAAGAGTGCCCAGGAGAGCTTTGCTTATGTAATATGATTGAACAGATGCTTGCTACGGCTGACGTCTATCACTTCCCTAATTTATTGTCATGTAGTTTACAATAATTTGTTTTCAACTCGCTCGAAATTCTTCAGTATCATACATGTATTTCCAAATCATAATTACAGTCTTTCTTTATGAATTACCTAGCATAATAATATTATTATTCTAGTATAATATATTATATTCGATAACTTGATTCTTGTCAATTGTTAATTATCGTGTAATGAAACTTTAAAGTACAGTGTAGTCAACATAGTGAACTTGTAATTTCTTGAACTAAACTTGACTAGCAAACTAGTTTTTCAAGTCCTCTCAATGTTTGGAACGATTTCAACTAGCGAGCTATTTTCAATGTATAGTCTGATGACAAGCATTAAAGAATGAGTAACTCATTGAGGAAATATAATTTGATAATGTATTCTTTTTAAATTGTTACAGTCTGAGATAAAACTAGTGCTGAATAAGGCTGGGTTTTAGAGTTAGAAATCCTACACTACCTGAGACTTCTGCTGCTATCAGTTGGCTTTCTTCATCAAAAATGAATATTTCTAAATCATGTAAGCTCACTTCTTTCTTACTCTTTTGTATTATTTTTCTGTTATTCGTTTTTCTTAAAAAAAGAATGAACCCTCTATTCTCCCAATACCTAACAGCCTCTCTAGTTGCAGTAGTTCATCAAATAGCCACTACAAGGTGCTGGCGTTCCTATGCTATACAGAGTGTTTCGGAACTCTCTACCAATACTTCTAGACTTCTAGGCAGTGTTTCTGGACCACTAACAAAAGTAAATATCGTAATAACTTTTTTCTAAAGTCCCCAGTTACTCACACAGCCGCCATTTTGTTTTTTCACTCATTATTTTTTTATTCGAACACCTCTGAATGTATAATTTTGAAATTATGCATACAGATTTTTAACAATTAAAACAATCTAAAAAAAATTAATCAGAATTTTCCGACATCAAAAAACAAAATGGCGGCCATTTGAAATCTTTGAACGGGATTAAATTAATAATGGCTAATAATATCAAAATTTGACTAGAATAACGTTTTTAGATATTTTTATTACAAATCCAACGATACCTCATTTTCCAAGATTGATCAACAATTAACAGAGATATGCTACTTTCTAGGGTTTTTAGTGGTTGGAAGCGAAAAACTGCAACCCGTTCTCAACCACCGCACACCCTAAAAAGTAGCATATCTCTGTTAATTGTTGGCCAATCTTGGAAAATGAGGTATCGTTGGATTTGCAATAAAAGTATCAAAAAAACGTTATTCCAGTCAAATTTTGATATCATCAGCCATTATCAATTTAATCCTGTTCAAAGATTTTAAATGGCCGCCATTTTGTTTTTTGATGTTGGAAAATTTTGATTGATTTTTTTAAGATTGTTTTAATTGTTATAAAGCTGTTTGCAAAATTTCAAAATTATACATTCAGAGGTGTTCGAATAAAAAAATAATGAGTGAAAAAATCAAAATGGCGGCTGTGTGAGTAACTGGGGACTTTAGAAAAAAGTTATTACGATATTTAATTTTGTTAGTGGTCCAGAAACACTGCCGGTATATAACCTCCCATCTTTCATGGTTGTCTGTCAATCAGCTGATCGATATTATTGCTGCAGTTTTTTTTAAAAGCGTAGTCACGCTGCTTGTACAGTGGAGCATTCAAATCTCGAAGATAACTAGCTTTCACAATAGGAACATCCAATACTTGAGAATAACCACCATCGCAAAATTAAACACATGCTGTGGAATGGTGGTATTCACACAGCTCCAATCTGTCATACACCATTTCTCAGCGTGTGTTTAATGTTGTGGTGGTGGAACATAACGTCATTCAAGTATTTTATTCTCTGTGATGTTTTCCATGACGAAATACTTAATGAACAATCTAATTAAAACTGACACTGATATATATATATATATATATATATATATATATATATATATATATATATATATATATATATATATATATATATATATATATTATATATTGTTTTACGCACTTATATTGGAGATGCTTGAGGGATGCATTTCACTTCTAAAAAGAAGCTTCGTCAGCCTCAGAAGTGAAATGCACCCCTCAAGCATCTCCAATATAAGTGCGTAAAACAATATATAAAAGTGAAATACAGTTCCTGGATTTCTTGTTCAATGACGAACTGCTTTGTTAATATTAACTTTTCAAGTGAATTCAACGACTTGCAGTCAAATTTTTATTAAAGTAATTAGCATTTCACTTACTTCTGTAGGCCGAACGTTTTCGAGTTGTTAAAACCCATATTCAAGACAACTCGAAAACGTTCGGCCTATAGAAGTAAGTGAAATACTACTTATTTTAATAAAAATTTGACTGCAAGTCGTTGAATTCACTTGAAAAGTTGAAATACAGTGTTAGTTTTAATATTAGATTATTTTATTATTATCCATTCAATCGAATTCATTCAAGTATTGGATGCTCCACTGTGCAAGCACTCCATCATAAGTAGCAGGAATTTCAATATGCACACATCGGATTTAAATCTCATTATTCTGCATCTCTATGGTATCAAAAGGATTGCTAAAATACAGTAGAACTAATATAAAGGAAGCAGACTTAGAATACCAAATCTCACATTGATAAAAAGCAACTAGGCACCCACTAACGCCCTACTATGCTATGTTACACGCCGCTTGAATCAGATAGGAGCACCTCTGAACGTCGCTTTGGAAAACATATGATTTCTGTTCAAGAATAATTGGACTTGGGCCTCACCACCTCTTCTACCACACTCTCTCTTGTTTCCTTCTCTTTCTAATGCTTATCTTTTTGGAATAATTAATGAGTTTAGAATGACCATCCTCTCACAAACAGCACCTTTTACGTGGTCTATGGAAACATGTCGCATTACCCGGAATTTCACCTCGTCACTTGCTGTAAATGAGTCTGTGCTTTACATAAGGGTTTGCATGAAGTAGAGCATCAATACGCGATGATAATCACCATCGGAAAATGGAACATGTGATGTGGAATGGTGGTATTCATGATGCTGCAGCAATCTGTTACTAATATTACACTCACAGCAAGTGTTTGATTTGCGACGGTGATTGTCAACTAGTATTGAATGCTTGAGCCCATCACTTAGAAAAAATTTGAACAAACTATTTTAAGATTAATTACCTCAGCCGCCTTGATGAGTAAGCAATTGAAACCTTTTAATCAGTTTGCAGCAAACAAAACAAACTAACATATAAACAACCAATGCAAGCACCCTAATAGACATATTAGGGTCTGCCTAGGTAGGAGTTCTGCGTGTTATAAGTTGGGGACTTATATCTACTCCTGAGGGGATTGCTACTCAGGGGTTGGATTCCCGTTGAGCCTTAGATATTTTAGTTATCATTTGCTCATCACTCACTATATCACTCACATACTTCAGACTCATAATATGGGCATCATCATGCAAAAAAATTATAACATATTTTACTTTTAACAAAAAATCCTCTATAATATCTTTCCTCTTCCTATTACAGTCTTCACGAGCTGATATAAAAGAGTACCATCCATTTTTTATGTATTTTCTCAACTGTTGCTGGGTGTGATTGATATTACAATCCCACTATTCCAATTCAAACATTGTAAATTAGATAGCTGTGAAATTTACAACTTGACACGCTAATCCCACCAAATCGACGTGATTTATAATGAGAATGCTTGCTCGATAATTGGGTAAACAATGTTTTGATGACAGTGTTGCAGCCTATCCCACAGATCGGAACAATACTTTCGATTATCGATTTCGACGATATATCGACTACTCGTCAGCGATCTCGAACTTTAATGAGATCGAACGACGTTGAAAGCAATAAACAATGGTCAAGAAAACTTAATTGAGATCTTGTAGCTTTGTCACAGTATCTGAATCTTAGAATGTGGATAGAGGGAAGAGTGGAAGGGGGCAGTTGAGGGGGGGTGGTGAAAATGTTAGATGCTTGTATTTATTGTGACAGTCGTGTATTTGCATAGCTGATGCCCACGCTTAGGTCTCACAGAACACCGGTTAATAGGGTGGATGACAATATCGCTGAACATTCGTTCTACATTTTACACCTCGGTGTTGGGTGAAGAACACGTGTTAACAGAACATTCAAACGAATATTTTCAATGCTTAGAGTTAGAATGAAAATTATCAATGCCTTGTATTTGAATAAGTATATGCTTACTAGGTAACAATGAATAGCTTAAGCTTAAACGATAATCTAATGAACGATAAATAATGCTAGAACCAAAGGAATCAAGTTTCTAGAACTAGATTATTCTCAGCTCAAGTTTTAAAAATGATGTTATATACCTTATTTTTTTCAACTTCATTGGTCCACTACAAGCAGCTTGCTGAATGACATTGTATTTACAATCAAGGATTAGAAGAATTTGGAACTATTAAATTATTAAGACAATATATTGTTCGCAAATGATGAAATTATTTATTTTCTATTGTTATTATTATTATTTTCAGTCATTAAGTCATTAATTTTAACATAAAAAGTTGAATAACTTTCATTTCTATTCCCTATTTGTATTATTTGTTAACAAAATAAAAAAAAATAATAATTTGACTATTTGAGAACAAAATATTGTTGTAAAAGTTGCATAGCCTAATTTTCATTTTATTATTTGTGAACGGAATATGAAATTTTGAAATTCTCATCATTTTAGTTTGTAAAAATCTCACAAATCTAATAATTCAGTATCATCTTGTTCTCTCAATACAATCTACTAACAATACCTAATAACTTCTCTATTCATATGGTTGCTTTTGGGTATTATACGATTTCCACTCAGAACGTATGATAAATGCGGTCCATTTCATAGATTGAAATAAATGTGGTCGGGTAGATTTTCATTATAGTGACGCGTGCCAGTAAACGTCCTAGCGTGCTAGCAACTCTAGATTAGCCTTTATGGGAGTATTGGACCAGCAAGACACAAGCGAGCCGAAAGGGTTGAGGTTGTTGTCTCCCTTGCATGTCAAAGCTTGTAGTAAAAGCTTACAACTCCACTTCTCCACCCTAATAAACCCCTTCCTCCACCCATCATCCCTCTGAAACCTTTGTCCCACCCACACAATCATTGTAGCATCACAACTATTGCTTGATGAAGTTGAAGTTTAAACTAGGATTCTGTATTTCCATTCACACGGTAAGTTATTACTCCCTTGAAAGTCTACGATTCTCACAAAAACAATGTTCACAAGTTATTTATCTTTACAACAGTCGACTCTAGTCACTCAACAGAGTCCACTCACTCAACTTTATTTACATCATCCATTGATTCAATTCTTATTCACATCAAATATCAAGAGTCCCAAGACTCACTCATTCCTGGACTTAAGTTGCAGCCCGAATTTCTTTTTTCTAAGTACATTCTGTACTTTATTAAAACTTACATTTTATCAATCTATGAATTTTATTATTTTTTTTAATTTTCAGAAACTAACAGAAGGTGCAATGGAACGACCATGCTACGATTCGATTGGTTATCGACAAATTTGTGGTTGATCAAATCGGGATTTGACCTTTTTAAAACTAAATAGTCTTGATGGAAATGTATCTATGTGTACATCCATGTAATGAGTGCACATTCGGTAACGCGGTGAGTTATAATAGATTATGTATATTGTATAACATAATTTCTTCAATTTTTAAATAATGTTTAAAGTAGAGTTTTCATCTCTCAATCTAAAGTTTTAAAATGGTGTTTTCATCTCTCAATATCCTTCAAAATTACATTCAAGAACTGATTTTTGTAGGAACAGATTATTGAATATTTGACCCGCTACAATGAAATAAAATAAAAAAACAAGTACGAAAACAGACCAATATTGTTTATTGGACATTGAATCATATCCCAATTTATTTTCACAATAATTTTAACTGTATATTTCACAATGAATCAAGAAAGTTCCATATAATTCATAAACTAATTTCTTCTACTATTGGATCCAAAGCTGGGCTTTCTTTGCAACTCTGTATATCCGACAATGAATCAAGAGAATTCGCAAACTAAATCTTTTAGTTTCTGAGATTCGTTTTTTCTTGCAGGAATGCTTGACCCACTATGGATGACAATAATATAAGCCCTCTGTAGTCCATTAACCATTTCAATAAGCCATTTACCCATCTCCTCATTCATTTTCATAACAATTGTAACTGTATATCGCAAAATGAATCAAGCTAGTTACAGAAAATCTATGTACTAACTCTCTTAGTATAAGATTTGTTTTCTTTGTTGCATGAAACATGAAACTGGCTTGCTACAATGACCTCAGGACAAGTACAGTCCATTGTATTTCATAGATCATTGACTTTAAAGTCATATGTTTATTCATTTTCAGAATAATTTATTGTAACTTTATGTATCCCACAATAATGAATCGAGCTAGTTTAAGAGAATAGAAGAACTAGTATTCTAGTTTTTCTATGATAATTGTAATTATGCATATTCTGCAATGAATAAAGCTAGTTAAAGTGAACTCACAAAGTAATTCTTTTAGTTTTCTCCGGAGAATGGCTTTCTTTCTTGCATGAGAGTGCTTGCTACGATCTTATTGAATGACTTTGAATCAAGTATAGCCCACTATAAATAGCTCATAGTTCATTGATCATTAAACGCCGTATCTTCATTCATTTTTAATAATAATTTATTGTATAACTTTATATATTCCACAATGAATCAAGCTAGTTTAAAAGTAATAATCTAGTATTTCAGTATTTTTATAATAATTAAAACTTTGTGTATTATTTTACAATGAATTCTGCAAGATAGTTAAAAAAAAAATATTTTTTTAGTATTCGATCCAGAGATCGGATTTATTTCTTGCATGAAAGTTTAACCCGCTGCAATTATTGAATGACTTGAAAACAAGAGTATAGCCCACTATAGTTCATTGACCATTCCGTTTATTTGAATCTCAGCTGCATCCTCTAGCCATCTCTTTCGCTCCTGACCCTCAACATCTTTCTGTCTCTCTCCTCTCCTGTTCTTCATCATTCTTTCTCTCTTGCTCCTGTTCTTCATCCTCTTACTGCCTCTCTCTTACTTCTGAACTTTTATCATGCACACTTGCACTATTTTCGGTTAGGGCAGTTTGTGTTGCGTGAATTAGCAGATGTGAGCTGGGCACGAGAGGTGACGTCACCGCGGCAGATTGCATGGCGTGAGGATGTTTCAGTTCTGGTCAGGCAAACTTGTCTCGTCTTCGTCTGCACTTCAACAGTAGTCGATCAGCTGATTCACCCAAACAACAACACGACACATTGTAGCGCTTTCGTTTTTGTACGAACTGGTCACATGGTTCTTCCAAGCATGGCCCTAGTTCAGGGTTTTCACCTTGGTGACAAGTTATCAGAGTTCAAAGTTTTAGGGAGAGGTTACGGATCTCTAAAAATCCCGCTACTATGGATGACTTCAACAGCAGACAATTTAAAAAATATAATATCAGATTAACTTAGAAAGAAAGTTTGAGTCCCTCATCAGTTAATCCTGTCACTTGGTTAAATCGTTAGGGAGAGGTGACGGATATCTCTAAAAATCCCGTTACTATAGATGACTTCAACAACTGACAATTTAAAACATATAATATCAGATTAGCATATCAGATTAACTTAGGAAGAGAGTTTGAGTCCCTTATCAGGAAATCCTGTCAACTAGTAAAATTTATTTCTACAGATAATAGGGACTCCAAAAAACAATGAATGGTATGAATGAAGATGAGCCTGTTGAATACTCATATTTTTGTCTTAGCGTTTGTGATTCTTGTTTTTTATATTATGTGGATAACAATTGAGTCAATCGCAAAACAAACTTTTGAACACATTTCACTGACTCAACCTACTCAACTTTATTCATACTACTCATTATTTCCAACAACATAAAAATTGGTTGAAATAATAATAAATATATTATACATTTTTATTTAATAGAGGAGGTCAAGGATATAGATAGTGTTTTCAGGTATATCACCAAGAATTTTTGTCTACTAGGAAAATTTGATCTACAGACAAACTGTTTTTGCGTTAGTTAATAGACAAATAAAACTACAAATCTACGGAGCTACAAATCTCTCCGTTTTATTTAGTTTGCTGAACCCTGAAAGTATTTCCAGGGAACCTCTCGTAGAACTTCTTACGGTTCCCTAGAGAAATTTTGACAAAAAAAATATGAAAAAAAATGATTGGTCTACGAGCTTTAGGTTGAAAAAAAATTTCCAAAAATTCTACTCTGGAGAATGTTTACCCTAATGATTGCTTTATTGATATTAGTTGACCATCTACCGTTGATGAATAAGTGAGTGAATGCGTGAGATTTAATTATTCAATTTTATGATAATATATTTTATACATTAATTAATTGTTTAATTTGTTGGTTTTTCTAGATGATTACTAAGGACAACATTCTAAAGCTTAATCAACAATCAATTAAAGTCATCACTTTGGACGAAGTGAAATAAGAGTCACTGTAGAAGATAATTGCCTATAGTCGCCTACCATACTGTTGAAGTGTATACAAGTCAACAGAATTGATTTAGATTATTATCCAGGAAATATAGAAATTCCTGGTATCATCAGGAAGAAGTGAGTATACTATTTCAGTTGCATGTATTAATTATCTATAAATTATGTATAATATGTATAAAAGTACATTATGTTGTCCAATGAATAACTGCAATCAATAATTAATGGTGGTATAAAATGATTAAAATTAATTATAATAAAAATATTAATGGTGGAATCCTTAGATATCACAATTATTCACAATTGCTAAATCAATATAGATATTGATTCGATATTTATTGACTTCTTAACTGAATTGAATTGAATTGATTTATTGCCATAAAGAAGATACAATGTAAAATATATATATATATATATTACAATGTAAAAAACTAAAAAAATTTTCAATATAACTACATTCAACTTAAAATTTATGTTATTTTCCTTATTCTGTAGGCTACTACATATATTGAAATTTGAAATTTAATTAGGAACTACAGTACCTACTATTAACTCTGGCCAGGATATTAATATCTCAATAATTTAGTTTGCTACACATTATTTGAATACAATAAAGCTCCCATTAATTTTAAAAGTGGGTCGAATGGAAAGTGGTTCAAAACAGTACAAAAATGGCCATTACTCGACTCAAAACTTTGAAAAATTAAAGCTTTTGTAAAGGAATAGTTTATAAGTTATTCTTGAAATCCGCATTTATAAAGAAATAGTTTATAAGTTATTCTTGAAATCCGCTATCATAAATATTAACCTCTTCTCTCCAACTGGCACAAGAATAATTTCTTCAAGTTTTTGTTTTCAATTTCGTATTAGCACTCAATTTTATTTCATTCTTTTCACCTTTTCGAATCCACTTTATCCACCGGAAGTTCATTGTCCATTGATGCCACTTGGAAACAATGCATGACAGTGGAAAACTCCAGCACAAGTTGCACCACTCCCATTTTGCTTGATTTGAAGGCAATACTCCACTATAGACAGACAGGTGGTCAACTAAGTCTTCTTCTGCCTTTTAGGCTGCTTATTTCATTCTGCTGCTTTTTAAACTTATTTTTATCTTCCTCCAACAGATCCCGTTGCTCGCTAATCGCATCACTCCAGTTGTTCCTATTCATAAAAGACTCTCTTCGTTAAAAGCATTAGTTGTTTTTCTATTAAATGTGACAACTTTGATGCGGTCCGACGTAAATTTCAAAAAATAATCGTCCAAATCAAATGCTAATGAGTATAGCTGCTTTGTAGTAGACCAAGTTAGATTAGATTACTTCCGTGGAGTAGAATTATAGTAAAGTTTAGCATCAAATTTGAACCACTGAATGAATGCCACCCACGATTATGCAATAAAGTCATTGAGATACAGTCAAATCAAGAGAGAACGGAACAACTTTGCAAGTTCTTCTCTATAGCTGTGGTCAACTAATCTTATACTCGGTTTTGAAGGATTAACCAAATAGTTGTAAGGTTTATATTATCTTTTTATATTGTTACAACTTGATAGACATTAATTTGCATACAGATGTATTCAATTCCGATGGAAATCAAAATTTTCTGTTTATTCTACTGACTACTACATCTAAATTGTTTTTGTTTAGGCTTTTCATCTGCTTCCTCACATAGACATATTTAATGGAATCTGGCATTTTAATAAATTGCAAAAATAGCGTAAGAACTCATTTTAAAAAGGCAATTAATTTGTAGTTTAAATCTAATGAAACACCTGTGTTTAAAATCAATAGATTTTTCAACGTAATATCTCTGAAATGTTATTGAATTTGAAAAGCATATAGTGGAGTGTAAATAGTAAATAGTGAAGTCTCTATTAATATTATATATTGTCAAATCAATACTCATTCTATAAATTCAGTATTTAAAGTTTGTTTTTTAAATCAAAATAATCAAATTTTTGTGGATGTAGAAGTCTTGAACTACTGATGAAAATTGTCAAATTTATCAAAACCTCATCATGAGAGTCAGCCTACTGAAGTAAATGTTTTTATTAAATTATTTATACATGAGTTTACTTTAGTTTTCACAAAAAATACAAATGAGTTGCTATTCTATTACATCAAAATGAGTTCAAATGCATTTTTTTTTTTTTGAGGATGAAGCCCACAAGGTCTGAGACCTTTGCGTGGGTAATGAGTTGGATGATGGTGATTGATGAGTTGGACCTACAGTTTCAGGTGGGTTCCGAACCACCGGGAAGTGATTTTACAGCAGAGAACAGTGTCTTTTTTTCTGGCCATCTAATCGGTCACCGTTACAAACAGGACCCAGAAGAACGCAGCTTATCTCTATCTGATTGAACAGATACCTGCTACGGCTCAAGGCTATCACTTCCCTTCATGAGTAGTATCATTTAAATCAGTTGCTATTTATATTACATAAAAATACAGTATACAAATACATTATTATACTAGCAAACAGCTATTCCCCGTTCAGCAAAACACAGCCATTCAACTACTTATTATGCATCTTGTTCCAAAAACATTATAATTCAAAGGAAGCATCTCCCTTTGAGATTATAAGTATCCGTATGATATGAGAAATAATCAGACCTGGGATAAATATATGGTGGTGAAGAAATGTTCATAATTTAAATATGGAATGTACATAATCGGTTATCACAGTGTGATATCGGCATAGTTTATTATTTGTATTCTTCTGAAACCGGTTCATATTATTTTATGGCTCTGTCGAGAGTATTTTTCTCACGAGTTAATTGCTAGTCGAGTCTTTCCACCTTCTAGAGGCACCACTATAAATAAGTTATATTTTTTATCACTATCCCACTTTTACTATATATATATATGTGTGTGTGTGTGTTGCAGCTCACAGTCATTCATTAACTCGCTTAACAATGTTATTGGTCATTCGAGATATCTGTCCAATTTGAAGTTCTAGCTGCATGGTTATAAAGTGAGATGTTTCTTCTTCAGGTTGTAATTCTAGTGCAATACCTAATAACCTATTCGACTGCAAAGTATTGTATCTATTAATTCCTGTTTTCCAATATTCAACACATCTTTAATAGTACATTCCTATTGGTCAAAATAATATTCAGTTCTATGTGCCGTCCAAACAGACTTATTGCGATAGAGCACTCCCGTAGAGCAATCTAGATTCGTGCTACTCTATGCTAAAACAGTCAACTATTTACACCATTATTACTTCATAATGTATGATAGCACGCATTTGCTCCCATTAATACATAATGAATAATCTTCTTAAAAAGATTTTTCTTTCTCAAAAAAGTAATGTAGGAATTGTGGAAGAGTTCTTTCAATCAATCAAATCTTTATTCACATAACCGACATAATACATGCAAATCAAAATGAAAACAATAATTACTATGAACTATTCCCCAAAGTGGCATAAGCCAGTGAGTGAGGTATGAGTTCGAGTAAAAACAAAAGAATTTCAAAGATGATACAATAGAAAAATACTCTTTATGTCTTTTGCGGTCTGTCGCAATAAGTGTTTCTTTTTGGGTGGGCTTTCAATGTAGGTAGGATGAATGGAAAAATACTAAGAAGGGATTGGACAATTAAAAAGAGGGATAATTGGTTGAATATTTTAATGAATGATGTCATAAAAGGTGACAATTAATGGGTGTAATTTTAATATTAATAAGGTGTAATGAATAAGTATACGGGAGGTGAAACTCAAGTTTTTATTGAATTAACACGAAATTATTGGGATTCCATTCCTCTACATCAACGTGTATTTGTCGTTTTGAGGGTTAAGAAATTAAATAACAGAATGACCCTAGCAATTAAGTAAGAAATTGATTATCTAGACTTTGTTGGTACCTTTACACTGTTTCCAAAAAAATATTGTCAGGGATTCTTGTAAGACAGACGAATGAAACCTGCAGATACATATTCAGGCCTGCAAAAAAACTGTTATCTGCTGTTAAATCACTTCCCCGGTGGTTCGGAACCCACCCAAAACTGTATTCATGAACCTGCCTTGAGGATTCCTTAATATAACTCAGGCAGACTTGGAAAGCATTCACTCAAAAGGCGTTTCAAAGTTTGAGCAAAGGGAGTCTTAAGTAAGCTGGGTTCATAGATTAAAATTAATTTAACAAATTTCCAACACCGAAAGATTACTTTTAAGAAATTTTCGGGAGGATTTGAAATCGCAGTTGAAATTTGATTACTTAGTTCATATTGTAATAGCTCGTAAATCTTTTCCTATGAATAATTATTATTGCTCGTTGTCTTCAGAGAACTTAATGCTGGCTCTCAGGTCTCTTGCCAGCAGTAGTCTTTGAATGTACTGTATATTATTATTATTATTTAATTATTTATGCTGATTTTTTTAATTGTAAGGTTATTACAATATGCAATATGTTTAAATTATTTTGTACATTTGAAGAAATAAATTTGAAATTTGACCCCTGACCCATCCTCCGCGTCACTGCTGGCTACAACCGTTATAATCCAACAGAAGTTTGTGAAATAAAAATGATCTTGAAACAAGGTTTTCTTCCATAACTGCTGTACAATAATAGAAAACTATTCGACCATAAAACATTTGAGTCTATTTGGACCAAAATGATTTGAATTGAACTCCAATTTTCGCCTATGTTTTCGGTTTTGTCTGAACTACTCCACATTTCCCTTGGAGAACTTTCAACAACTTCTACAAAATGTCAGGGCAGGACAGTACAAGTGGAGGCTATAGTTTAATTCAGCTTCTATATTACGTTTAAAAAGTAAGAAAGAGTCACTGTTATAGACCGGCGTGGACTTTTCCATGAGGCCCACAATCAACAGTAATTACTATCTGTCTTTGTGCTGGCATCAGTTATTACTACGTCAATCATTTTTGCCTTTTGCTAGAGGGAGAGGGAAGATGTGGAGAGAGTAGTGCGGGTACAGTCATTCGCAAAACAGTCAAGGGCAACTTACCTACACAATGCTAAATATACAGGACCGACCATTTTTTGTTTCCATCAACAATATGTTCTTGATACCGGTTTTTTATCCTACCATATGTCGTTGAGTAGAGTTGAAAAATCGTTTATTGAACACATCTTGATAGGCCTCCAAATGACAAGATAGTTTGTCAGAAACACATATTTTACTTAACGGAACATGAGATAATTACCTTGTCCTTGCAAGTGAGTCAACTGAAAGTGTTTTGATTTGTTTTTACAGGTTTAATTAATGTGTAGTTAGATGGAAACCGGTACTTCTGAAGCATTTCTTGAAGATTTTGATGAATTATCACAATTAATTGCTATGATAATCAAGTAGCATCATCATTAGGGTAAGTTAACCAAATCTACTTCACAAAATCTACTGTTATGCTACTTATTATTGTAGCTACTTATTTTTAACCAAATCTACTTCACAAAATCCACTGTTATGCTACTTATTATTGCTACTTATTAACTACAATGTTATAAATGTATAACTAATAAATGGAAGTAATTGTAAAACAACCATTGCGGGAGAAATAACGATGTTTAGATGAGAGATATAGTAATTTTTTTCCTCAAAAAAATTAAGGGAAGTGATAGCAGTGAGCCTTAGCAGGTATCTGCTCAAACAGATTAAATAAACAACGCTCTCCTGAGCCCTCTGTGTAAGGGTGACCGATTGGATTGGCCAGCAAAAAAGAATCTGTTCTCTGCTGTAAAATTACTTCCCGTTGGTTCGGAACCCACCTAAAATTGTAGGTCCACCATGTTTCCAATAACATGACTCAAGCGGTGAGTTGGAACTACCCGTAAGGGTCTCCCCACCAATAAAAGCCATAGGCATTTACCTTTTTCTTCAATAATTGTTATCTTGAGGAATCATAGGCTTATTGAAACAATAAATAAATCGTTGGAGTTTATCATTAAGCATTAATGAATAAGGGGTTTGCAAATTGGTTATCAAGGTGTTCTGTATAACTTTAATTTGGAAAACTTTTTTATAGCAAATTATCCGCCTTCTTTAGAGAGAAAACGAGAAAATTGAAAGAGAGACAAAAGAGTGATCGGATGAAAGAAAAGCAGAAGCAATAATAAATTTATAAGAGAATAAAACATCAATTTTTAAATTTTATTGCCTGAAATTTCGAATTTGAAAAATAATTAAGGACTCAAATAATAATTATGAGCTCAAAAAAAACTCAAAATTGTCTTGGAATGGCTGCTTTCTAACATAATCTTGCTGCTACGGAATTTATTAATAGATCAATATTATTAGATATTTCGTTGCAAGTTTTACATTAACATAATGAAGTTTTACCTTTAATTAATAGAGTTTTACAATAAATAATTGGTTAAATTGACATCTATTCTCAAAAAATCAGAAATCAGTTTCTAACATTCAGTATTCAAACTGCATTTTCGGGGCTTCCTCGCTCACCAATGAGGATCGAGCAAAGGATTTTATAGCGTCAATTATAAGAAGATTATTAACAAACAAGAAGTGTTAATTAATAACGAGCGAAGTAAATTGAATTAGCCAAACAAGCGCCAGCTTCAATCATTAAGCAGCAATCACGTGACCTCTTAGGTTCAAGCTAGATGCAGGACCGGACATACACTACCACTCACCCTCATACTCTCTCACTTCTTTAAAATGCATGCTAGTTTCCTCCTTAACTTATAACAATAGAAATGCTAAGTGCGCCATGTGAATGATCGCATCAAGATATTGCCGCTTAATTAATTCTTAATTAAGTATTTAACTTCTTATACTGTACTATGTTCAATGTACCTGCTTCATAATTTCATGAAGAACATAGGTAATTAATTAAAACTTTTTCGTAAACAATCAATCAACCAAATTGAATGTAACTCCAGAAATTGAAAAATATTCAATAAGACCAATATTACAAATTTTTCTCAGTTTTTAATAATTTCCTGTACTTTATCATATATGATTGTCTGATAAAGCTAAGTTTGGATCTAAAAAAGTTTCAATATCTCTTATTACTTATTATTCAATCGGCAATATTATTTATTTTATCGGCTTGTTCTTATTCAATCTTATGAATTGTCCTTCGAATTCTTATGGAGTAATTATTGGTTTTTGCGATATCCTATTCATCTATAAACACTTCGGTAAATAATCTAATTTTAATTTAATCTTCAAATTTTCAATGTTTATTGTCCATTATTACTATAATTTTTTGTTATTATCTATTGTCATCGAAATAAATCGTTTTCTACTGTTCTTGTTGGTTAGATTTTGATCAGTTTCGATGTTCAGTTTCGATATTGATCGGGCTTTTGATGATAACTAAAAACGTCTTCTGTATTCGTTCGGACTTTATTTTTCTAATCTATTTTTTCTTTGTCACTGATTCTACTAAGGGAAGTGATAGCCGCGAGCCGTAGCAGGTATCTGTTCAATCAGATAGAGATAAGCTGCGTTCTCGTAGGTCCTGTTTGTAATGGTGACCGATTAGATTGGCCAGCAAAAAAGACACTGTTCTCTGCTGAAAATCACTTCCCGGTGGTTCGGAACCCACCTAAAACTGTAGGTCCAACTCATAAATCACCATCATCCAACTCATTACCCACGCACAGGTCTCAGACCTATGTGGGCTTCATCCTCAAAAAAAAACAAAAAAAAAACAAAAAAACAAACTTCATCTGTAAGATCTGTTTCATTCTGAACTCTTATTCAATCACGGGATTTTTATTCTATTTGTTTATTTATTTATCTAATTATTACAAAACACAACTAAGTAAAGATGAAACAGGCACATCCCACTACTGCATTCTTCATAAATTTTCAATTAAAAAATAAAAATTTTAAGTAATGATCAAGTTGAACTAGAAATTTCACTTTGAAGAACAATTCTTTCCAAAATATGAATAGCCTAAGGAAATTAATAATTCTTCTATTCTCGTAGTTTTTTCAAAATTATATATTTTTAAATAAATTTGTTAAGATTGTGATGATTGAACGTCTGGATTAAAGTCCATGGGTAAAATTCTCGTGAAATAGGTCTAGAATTAGTTGAATCTATAGATTACGGCTGTTAAAAGCCTGAAATGAATTTCTTATCCAAAATTTTCCAGAAGTCGGTCTTATCTTCATCTCTTTCCCTAGAATATCTACAGTTCTAAAGAAGAAATCCTTACTAAATGAGTACCGTACTCATTTCATCTCTCGTTAACTGGACTTATTGTTTAATTAGAATTACACGTTATGGTCAAACACCACGTGCTCGTATTTCATGATTTATTCACTCAGTTTTCCTTGAAATTAACCAACTTGTAATGTGTGTACTTTTTAATTAGTGCTAATGTTACTCGTCATGACTGAAGTAACCCCAACCGCTGAACGCACCTTTAAAAGGTTATGATTATTGATAGGTATCAGACATTGTCCAGTTTGCATCCGACCTCGTAAAAATTATTCGAAATGAGTTTAGTTGTTCTACAATGTGATTCTTGCACATTTAAACATTCAATATTTCATGAATGTAATCTGCAATACTTCGTATTAGGTAATCATCGAAAATCGAATACTAATAATTGTTCCTTAGGGTGCTTGCACAGTGGAGCATACCCGATGATAATCACCATCGCAAAATCAAACAAATGCTTTGAAATGATGTAAATAACAGTTGTGAGCAAAGTGGATATCATCATTCCACAATAAATGATTTTGCGATTGTGATTTTCCTCGAGTCTGTATATGCACTGCACTCATAACACTCTTAGCATTCATAACTCGTCACACTTCTTTATTCTAGCAGCGTGGATACCCATCATTCCACAATGTTTGATTTTGCGATCGTGATTATCCTCGAGTGCTTCGCTGTGAAAGCACTCATAATAGTTCCCTCCACTATACTAGAATCCTTCCTATTCTCACTTATTTCCACTCTATCTTTTTTCAGTTTCTATTCAATTTTATTCACAATTAAAAATAGATTTCAAATACACAAGAATGAAGCATTTTGAATGACATAACCCTTTTCACTGGAGCTCTGAAATGCACTCGAAAAATAATCTTATTTTGAATTTTTTAAACGGATTTGTAAATTATATGAAAATTAAGGCCGTACCTGGTTATCTAACAGCCCCGGGGCAGTTGGTGAATTTTTGGGCCCCTGTATGACGTTTTTGCAAGTTTAGGCCATTTTTGCCTCGAAAATTGTGTCTTCTTGAAATATTTTATATGAGATATATTTTTTTCTTATTGATTTTGTGGACTATCATTTCTACTTATTTTTTTTCGTTTCACTTACTTTGGGGTACGTTAAATCAATTATTCTTTTTGTGTTCCTTGCGCTTTTGCCAATACTCTCTCATTCTCTCCGATGTTGCCTTTCTCCTCTCCTCGGACACTACAGTTCCCCTTCTAGTTTTAGGTTTTTCTTGAAAACTTCTACTTTCATTCTACAGCAACTTTTACAGATGTGCAGTATTCTTGATTATATTTCCAGTAATATCTAATTCATTGAAGTCAAGTTGTACTTGTTTAAGCCAGTTACATTTTGTCTTTCTTATTCTGAAGACGTCAAGATTTGCTCAGTAAGACGATTTCTATTCATTCTGAGAATAATAATAATGAACATATTTTTTTTAATTTTTTCCAAAATACATTAACAATTTAGCCAAAAGAAATCATAGAGATACCGACAAATCATAAAGAAATCATAATATTTATTATTAGGCCTATTAGTATTATTATTATCATCATCATCATCATCATCATCATCATCATCATCATCATCACCACCACCACCACCACCATCTAACTACTATTATTCTGTACTTCCTCAAAAATGTTGTTCTGATAGATCGATCTTGTCAAGGGATGAGGAACGAGTAGGTCCAACATCCAAAACCGGTTCGCAGTCGGCTGTTTTAGGTGCAGATGGTTGGCTTGCTGCATGGTCCATTAATTGCGCATCCTAATAGGTTAATCAAGCGAGACCACTTCTGCACTGAGCGTGATTCCAACTTATTGATTCCAAATATTAATTATGGTCGTTTATCAATAACTATTGCTACAGATAATCGCTTCCAATTAATACTGACATCAATTATCACATCATCAGAAACTTTTCAATTACTAATAGGTCCCTCTTTTATCCACGTAAACTCTATTTTTCTGTTACTTCAGTAACATAAAACTTCTAAAAGCAGGCTCATTTGTAGAGACACAAAATTGAAAATATGTGTGAGCCTAGTACGGCCAGTAGTGACACATGGCTCTGAAGCTTGGACAAGAGAAGACAAGAATAATCTGGGTGTATTTGAAAGAAAAATTCTTATAAAGATTTATGGTCCTGTTAAAGAGGGAGAAGAAAGGAGAAGAAGGATAAAGAAAAGAGGTGGAATCATTGATACACGGCCATAATATTGTACGTTTTATAAATGCGCAGAGACTCAGGTGATTTGAGCATGTCTGCAGAATGAGTGAAACCAGAATACCCAAAATAATCTACAAAGAAAAACTTTACTCAAGAAGAAAGGCAGACCAAGGATAAGATGGGAGGATGAAATCAGAGAGGATATCTTAAAGATGGGATACAGAGGATGGGGAGGGATGATTGGTGATAGAGATGCTTGAAGGGCTAAAGTAGAGGAGGCAAAAGCCCATATTGGCTGTAGAGTAAAAAAAAACTATTTTTATGTACTGTAAACTGTATTACGTAATTATAATGACGTTTGTCATATACCCTTTTTATGGCGGAGGATGTTATGTAGTAATTTTTCTGAAAGTGGAAAAATACATCTAATTGCTCCGGAAATTAGGTCTTTTGAGGCTGCACGCATGCGACAGCTTGGCTCCTCCAAATCCACAAAAAGGGGTGGCAAAAAATGCCCTGAACCTCCCCAAAATTTGCAGTGCCGTGTTACTGAAATTTGTAGAAGTCCAGGACGATTTTCGCCAATCCCTGCCGTTTTGACCTGCTTAAAACTATACAAGTGTACCTTATTTTACCGAGCAAGGTGACCCAGATAGAAAACACAAGTACTGAATCGGATCTATGCAGGTTTATTAGAACAAATTATATCAAAATGGATAATTTTTCTACAGAGACTGGCGATTTAATTATTTTCCTTTTGAATCAAATTTTTTAAATAATCTTTTTTCAGTTAGATTTAAGTTTATAATTTTCAAATCCCCACGTGGAGGGTGTGATTGGGGTCCCGTGTTGGAATAGCCCTTTACAATAGTTGGAGATTGTACCATCAACGTTGGTTTGAGGTGAATTGACACTGTATTATTTCGGCGCACTTAAACACAAGAGTATGGCCATACTAAATAATTTCAGAATAACTCACGGTACAGGAACTCCTCAGTGGTTTGCACTCTGGCTAGTCGCCCTCCTTTTGGAATAGGTGGTTCACCGTTGTTCAAGTTCACAAAATATTTAAATAAGGCGTCCAACGAAAATTTCAACAAGAGCATACATTTATAATAATACATGTAAATAATAGGAACTTTAAGACTTTTCAAATAAATTTTAATTAAAATGGACCGCGACTTTATAGAGTAGTTTCCCAGCAGATCCTCTCGGCTTCAGGTTCAGGTGGCAAGTCCAGTAACGGAAAAACTTACCCAAAAAATTCAGGAAGTAAATTAGGAAAGAGAGAGACAGAAAATAATTAGATTGAGTCACCTTTGACTTATGACCTATATGATGATGAGTTTTGGAATAAAAACAAAATAAACGATGAAATAAACTCATCAGTAGGTTATCACAGAATTTGAGCGATTCTTTCACATTTCTACTTTATTTAAAATTAATTAAAAAATAATTCGGCTGTCTAAAATTTGCCGGTTTGGAGATGATAAGAACTGATAAGATGACCACGTTGACATTTGAGGCTTAAAAATTTATTTATAATATTAAAGTGCTCAAAAAGTGTTTCAAATTACATTTTCACAATAATAGTGAAGTGAAAAAATATCAGTTCATAAATTAAATGCGAATTGTGTCAAATCTCAAACTCATGTCTGGACTAACCTACGAAGTGAAAGTGTTTACATTTAACAACAAATAAAATTCGTTGATCGAATTCTAAGTGAGTACAATCTTTTTATGAACTATACTATAAGAAATAATTAATAATATTGACTTTACTATCATACTATTATTTATTCGATCATGACCAATTCAGTGATTAGGTTAAAGCTTGGATGAATATGCCAATTTCTGACTAATTATTATGCACCTTTTATACTGTAACCCTTATTGAGTTTCAAATTAAAAAACAGGTCTCTCAAATTGTGAAACGATATTTGTTGATAGCCTAAGCCAGGTATTTAAAATAATTAAAATATTTTTTCTGATGCCAGTAATTTTTGAATTTCGTGCCCAAGTGACGTCACGCATAGCACAGCGTTGCTGTCTACTATGGCGCTAATTTATGAAAATTTATGTTTGAAATGCCAATTATGATCACTCTCTTGGGGGGTGGGACTGCCACAAAATTGTTCCCTGACACGTTGAAACTCCTCATGAATGACGTTTTTCCTGATGATGTCGCAATGAGTCTGAGACTTGTGCGTGGTTAATAAGGCAAACGATTACACAAAATATGTCATAACGAGAATCGAACCCATGACCGTAGAAGTAGTCGATTAGGGTCTAATTGGAGATAACGCAACAACTGATTACATTAAGGCGGCATCTGTGGTCTTGTTACTTACGACTATTCTTTTTTTATTGCGGATGATAACCACATGAGGCCGGAAACTTGTGCGTGGGTAATAAGGTGAATGGGTGAATGATGAGAAACATCCATCACTGAATGAGATTCTTATTATGTATTAAGAACTCCTGTGTAATACAAAATTATTTAATATATTTAATATTTATTCAGCAAGTATTATGTACATTACTAACATCATCATTACATATCACAACAATATATCTACAAATAGTATATGGAACTGCCTAAGTGAGAGCCCCATAGGTCGTCCTATTCGGGGTCCTTCCCAATTAATAATTATAAAATTTATGAAAAAAAAATGTTTTTACTAACAAAGTTAGTTGCAAAGTTAGAATGTAAATTGAAACAAGAAAGATAATATTAATAAATAAATGAAAAAAAAAATCAATAATTCTGAACTAATATAATTTTAGCTACTGTAATCGTTAAAATAAATAATAATAAATAACATGTTGAGCTTTCCTGTGCAGACGGCAATTCTAAATTGTAAATATTTTCTAAATTTTTGAGTTTTCAAGTGATTATTATATTGGTGTAATCAAAAACACAGAAACTGATCACAGAAACTTCTATGCATCAATATAGGTCCATATTATCGCTTTACTCTTCAACAGACAATTTTAACGCTGATTTTATTATTTTCTGTAAAAGTATATAACTGGTCAAAACAAGGGGGTTTTGACTTCAAAATTTGACTATAAGTGAACAAACTGAGAAAGAAAATTGCTGAAGAGTGAATAAAATGAAACTAATTCCAAGTAAATACCAAAATCAATTGTCACATTATTCCGTTGGTTCGGAACCCACCTAAAACTGTAGGTCCAACTCATCAATCACCATCATCCAATTCATCACCCACGCACAGGTCTCAGAACTATGTGGGCTTCATCCTCCGGGAAAAAAATCAGAAACTTAATCAATAACTGTATTTCTTCCTTAATCGGGCTGGGTGATACTTCAAATTAATGAAAATACACTTATTTTTGATAGTTCTAAATTAAAATGAAATCTTTCTGTATTTTATCAAACTTGATAAATGGCGTAAGAAAGTTTTGTAGCTTTCTTGAAACAAGCACCACGTGCGTAAGATACCTGAAAGAAAAAGCCAGAACATTGGCGAGCAGTTGTCAGCCAGTTCACTGAGACCTAAAAATGAATGAATGAAAGGAAGGAGCGAAGCTGAAGTGAAATAGAGGCATCAATTAAGGACGTAGAATGCTGGAAAAAATGGCCACGAATTAACAAACTGAAACGGGTAAGGTTCAGAGACTTGTATGCCACAAGAAGCGAGCGAGAGGACAGGAAACTGTAGAATAGTTATGAGGTTGATGAGAATGAAGGAAAGAAGATGTTGGAAAGTGGAAGAAGGTGAAAAGAGAAAAGGATGGTTGCAGAAAGGTGGAGGAAGGAGAGTTGATGCTTTATGAAGCGTGAACCAGAAGTTGTTAGCTGGTCGCTTCTTCCAGATCTAGGGAGCTAGAAGACTGTATTAGTTGTGGAACGTAAAAAATCAGTGCCGAGTTCTGATGATGATTATGATGATGAGCTGGATCTATTTGAGACGCTGATAATTTCAACAGCCAAAAAAATTGAGCGAAGCCTGTTTGAGTTTCCGATAAGTTTTCAAATCGAGCGAACTGAGTGATAGACGCTAATAACAGCTATTAAATGGCATTGAATCCCATTCAACTATAAGGCCAGACTTCTTCTACTTCTTGTATTGGCACAATAATAATTATCTGCAAATCTTGTCCCGGAGAGTCAATTACTTCTTTTGCCATATTGCAAACTGATTGAAATGTCTGTCGGCTTTCAATGTACAAACAAATCGTTTTCACAGTTAGCTTCCATTGGCACAAATAACTTCTGGAAAAAATTACTTCTACTTGAATTTTCCTTGTATCTATTTAGCAAAGACCATACCGTTTTTCACCCCAGTTTTGAAAGATGGGTTTTTACATTTAAAAGTCCATTTCATCGATAGAGACGCTTCTTTCAACTCCTAGAACTTGCTTCTATAAAAATGCTCAATCTCAGAGAATGACTTTCTTGGGTTACCAAGAGGACAGCTACCTATTTGCAATTAGGGGTGGAATTCAAATTTTTCTTGCATCTATTATGCGAATGTTTGTCTCTTCGAAAATTGTAGTCATCTTTCTCAGTTTACATCGATTAGAGCTTATTTCGTCGATAGAGGTGCTTCTTCAACTCCTTAATTTTTTAGGTTCTTGAGCTTTCTTCCTTAAAAATGGTTAATCTTGGAAAATTATGATTTTGTTTGCTCACAAAGAGGGATTAGGTACAAATTTTTAATTAGGATAAGAAAAGACCATTCCTAGCTTTTAAGTGCAAGTATTGAACATATTTTGCACATTAAGTACATTAAGTACTGTATCGGACTCACGAGTTGATCCCTAGTTTTTCGGTGCGGGAGCACCGTAATAGTACAATTGAGTGCAGGTCATAATGACATTTGCATTTACATTCTACACTTGCATATTCACTGTACATATTACTATATATATGTTCAGAACTGTATGTACAGTACTTGATATCAAGTCGACAAGTCATACATGGAATTTTTAAATGGGTGTTTCATCCTAAATTAAATTTAACAAATTTAATGGTTTTTTCTCAATTTGACAAATTTATACCATTCTGTGTCTAGCAACCCCGCATATTTAATTTTACCATCCATATCGTGTTGTGATTATCGATTAAAATATCTCTCAATGATCACCACGTTGTTATATAAAATTTTATATCATTTTTGTACCATTATTTATACATAATATCTCAAGGATTAAATCGATCAGAGGACCAATAGACCTAACTCCGCCATTACTACCTCTAAAATCTACTATACACCTGCCACAGACCTTAGGCTTAAATCACTAGTACTAGTACTTCCTATTATAAAGAAATTTCTTATGATAATACTGTATTGCCAAATCAAAACACATAAATCAATCAAAATTTTCACTATCAATCCGAAGAAATTCCAACTTTATAATATGAAAATACTGTATTGTCAATCAAAACACCTCAATCATTCAATTTGACAGAAACCTGCACTACTTATAAAAAAAAGTATAAGAATATATATGTATTGTTATCATTAGGTTATCATCTAGTCGTTCAATTGACCATAAAAAGTTAATATTAACAACACAGATCGTTATGGAACAAGAAATCCAAGAATAAAAATTACTGTGTAAATTGTCGTTTAAAATATCTCATTATTTAGTTTGCCAAAAATCCTAAGAAATTTCAATTTCAAATGAAAAACTGAATTCTCAATCAAAGAAACTCAATTATTCACTTTCAATCAAAGAAACTCAATTATTCACTTTGACGAAACTTGCACTTTCAATCTAGATGAAGTTTTTTCTCTTTCAATCACTTGTCGAAACTCATTCAGACGATAGAAAGAGAGCTCGGTGGCCGGGAAAGATTTATTCTCATGCATAATTCATTGATAAAGCCGGCACAACTCGTACACACTGGTGCAGATGTGTCTATGGTACAGCCTATGCAAATCATAATTCCACGTTACATCCGCTAATATAGAGGAAAAGGACGTGTATGTACAGTAGCCAACGATCCTCCATCTTTCCCCCTCAAAGTACCTTCACCGATCCTATATATTTTCCCCCTGAAAGTATCTCTGAGTATCTCCACTCAACTATGCGGTAATTTATTCAAAAAATCAATACGTGTTATTATCTCGGCAAATTCGATTGTGAACAGCTAATATTACATATTATCCAACGTACTTAGCATTCTAATTATCCTTCACTGCCGACTAGAGTATGATACTTATGACGGTGAAATTCAATTCCGTGTAGGCTTTTATTCTAATTCACCTCTGGAAACTGGGCTTCTGTCTGCTGAGTTCCCACCAGTGCCGAATATGATTTTCATATATTAAGTAACCCGTTTCACATGAACTGTACTGCAACTCTAAGCAAACAGTGAAGAATGCCCGCTAAATAGGCTTTTCCACCAAGTCACATTCCCAGCATAGCGACGAGTTAGGCTCTACACTGTTGCCTTTGCATATACATTATGAAAAAGAAAACGATAATTTTAATTATCATACAGTATAAGAAAATAGAGAATTGTTATTATTCCTATTATAATCTCCTGCCTAAGAAACTCAGGAGTTCTTCGTCAAACATTCAAAGAATCTAGAGCAGCATTATCATAATTCAAAGTCTCTGTGTGAAATGATCTTGTAAACCTTTAAAATCAGAACAAATCTCGAACCAAATTTTCGGTAATACCTCTTTTACCTCAATCGAAAATTAACAAAAAATTAATAATTTGATGCCAACTTTCAATAACATTTTGATTAACCAAGTACAGTTAACTCTGTGTAACGAAATTTCAAGTCCTCCACATCAAGAATGTATATGGTGTTCCTTGACATTGAATGAAATCTTGTCCTCCTTTTAACGAATACCTCTCTAGAACGAGTTTTAGTCTGGACATTATTTCTTCATACAGAAGTTAAACTGAAGCTTTGTTGTATTAATTATGGTAACTGGTGTATACGATTTTATAATTGTAGATCTGACTTGTCTTGTACTCCTTAACTGGAATCTCAAAGACGAAATTTACAAAAAACACTATACTATTATTTTTTAAATATTAAAACTGACACTTTATTTCAATTAAATATATGATTTTCACTCACTTTTACTGGAGATACTGGAGGAATGCATTTCACTTCTAAAGAGGAGCTTCATCAGCTGTCAGCAGGCTGACGAAGCTTCTCTTAAGAAGTGAAATGTATTCCTTCAGCATCTCCAGTAGAAGTGAGTGAAAATCATATATTTAAAGATTAAGAAATACAGTGTCAGTTTTGAAATTAGATGGTTCATCAAGTATTTCGTCATGGAAAACATCACAGATTATTTTTCTATTAAATAAATATTGAATAAATGTTATTCAGAAAAAAAACAATTAAGCAAAGGTACAACTAAAAATGTATGCTCACTATTGCTTACTTCACAAATTTTCAACTCTGAAAATCCTAATGTAAAACTCTATTCAAGTTTCACTAGAAATTTAACTTTGAAGTTCTATGACCGATTCTCTCCAAACTCAAGAATATTAATTTAATAGTTAACTTTGGAAATTAAGCACTAACACAGTTTAACAGCCCAAAGAAAGTAAACATCATTTTAATTTATGTTTTTAATATTATATTGATTTCAGATCAGATTTACAAGTGAACCCCTGTGTTCCTCTCCATTGATACCTGAAATTGAGCTCTTATTGGTTTAATTTTCTTCCTTAAACAATTCAAAAACAAGATGGAGAGTCAAGGCTAAGGACAGGTCTGGTTGGAATAGAATTATTTATGAGACCAGGGTTCTACCAATGAATACAGATAGTATCTGTATTCATTGGTTCTACAGAGTAAGTAAACATTAAATTCCTGAGATCTCAGTCAATGACAAAATCATTTTTCTCGTATGTCACTGGTTTGTACCGGAGGTTACATTTGTCAGTTACAAGATCCAATATCTTATAATGTATCTAATATATTATCTGGGATATCTAGTAGATAAATTGGAGAAAATTTTGAATGAAACTTAATTATAGTTTTAATTCATTGGTACAGTATTTGTGAGGAGTAACAGCTGAAACCGTAGTATCGCAGCATGGCCCTTATCAGAGGTGTATTGCAAGATATCAATTCCGAAATAAATGTAGAAAAGATAAGCTTAAGAGAAATATATTTTTCTTTTTTCAAATAATTTACGTAAATTTCTCAAATTTGAATCTTTTCCATCAACTATTAGGTCAAAATACTGTAGTGGTCTAATTAATAATAATAATAAGCGTATGGCTTTTAATGGTGGGGAGACCCTTACGGGTAGTACCACCTCGCCGTTTGTGCCATGTTACGGGGAACATGGTGGACCTACTATTTTAGGTGGGTTCCGAACCACCGGGTAAGTGATAATAAAGCTTGTAACATCAAGTCATTGAAGCACGGTCACCCATCCAAGCGCAGTCTTGAGCGGTCGTGACTGAACATCACGACCACTTGAACACCACGCTCACCGCATGACCAATCACCACCCAATTAATGAAAACAATAATTGTTAATTATTAATGAAAACATACTTCTCATAATTTATAATATATTTAAAACATATGTTTAGGTAAGTTATATAATAAATCAACCAGATTGCTTAAATTTGATGTCATTCATTTTTAATGCACATACATCATGGTATCTTCTTTTTTTTCTTTTCGGAAGATGAAGCCCACATGGGTCTGAGACCTGTGCGTGGGTAATGAATTAGATGATGGTGATTGATGAGTTGGACCTACAGGTTTAGGTGGGTTCCGAATCACCGGGAAGTGATTTTACAGCAGAGAACAGAGTCTTTTTTGCTGGTCAATCCAATCGGTCACCCTTACAAAGGGCGCCCATGAGTTTCGTAGCTTATCTCTGATTCCACAGATACCTGCTACAGCACTCGGCTATCTCTTCCATAATGTATGTTTTTATAGGCTCTGAATGAACAATACATAAATTATTCAATTGAATCTATTGTTGAATTTCTAATAGCAAATCACTATAACACTATCAACAAGCTTTACAAGCTTATCACTTCCCAAGTATGAAACATTATTCTAGTATGCGCCTATATTATTCTATGGCAAGCATTACATTGAACTTGAGAAAAGAAAAATATCAGATGATAATGAAAATAAACACCTTAAACTGCTAGAAGACAGACAAAAAAGAAACAATTTACAAATGGTAACAATATAAGGAACAAAGATTAATGAGATATTAAAGTAATAGATAGAAAAAAAAACATTAATAAGAGAGAGATACTCGAGACTAGCGGACAAAGTACACCCGATGCATACCTAACTATTGTTCACTATGAAAAAAGAAAGAGAGAATATATAGAGAGTGAAGATAGAATGAATTGGAGTACAGAGAGAGAATTAGCTTGTCAGGTTTATAGACAAGACAGTGTTTACGAGCTCGCAGTGGCGGATAAAAATTGAAAGAAGACAAACGTAACAATAGAAGAGGATAGATGGAAGGACACAGAGTTGTGCACAGCGGGTAAATGTTGTTTATGGTGTTTGCCGTTGAGTAGAATCTGAAGCTGAAGCTGCACCACCCTTTCAACTCGGTACATCACAAAACATCATGAGTGTGTAGCAGCAGCTACTCTCTGAAACCCACTGAACAGGTCTGGAGCCTCTTTGAAGGCGCAATAAACCACCCCTTGCACCCCCACCCCACACCCCCCGCAAGGCTGCCGTGGCTGCCTGAAACCCCTGCTGATATTAATTAGTACATACACATCATAATACCGCAGCCCCAGACATTTGGCGGCCTCAAGATTATTGTGGAGACAGGCATCGATATATTTTCCCATTAAATTGCTCACCGGGACTACTATACAGCAACTATAGACTATCGGAATTAACCACAGATAAACAAACTACTACATCCCTCTACAGATATATAGTATATTGATGTAGAACCTATATCTATGCATCCCTCTCAGTACTGTCGTCACTTGGACGCACTCATGCGCAGGCGCACGCATCCGTCTGCATTGTTCAAGGGATGACTTACGTTAATCTGTGTCTATAGCTGTGTCTGTATCATATAATATACATTAACGTAGTGCAGTGGGTATACTGTCTGGATCACCGACCTCTGTACTTAGAATATCAAAGGTATTTAATACAGAAACAGAATTATTAATTTTGAATTGTTTCAAGTGCTATTAATTCATTTTTCCGCAATGGCGTTTATTGACAACAATTGAATAGGTGATGGAGATCGATGAATGCTGCTGAGCAGAAAGGTCATTATAGTCTAGTGGTTAAGGCACTCGACCGTCAATTGGGAGGTCCGTGGTTCGATTCCCGTTGGTGACTGATATTTTTGTACAGTAGTATTCATCGATTTCCATCAGCTATTCAATACTGTTGTCAATATCCGCCATTGCGGAAGTCTTCAGTATGAACTAATAGCACTTAAAGGAATTCGAAATTAATAATTCTTTTTCTGTATATTTGTATAATTGTCAGTCATTTCAAACTAACTTGTATTTAATAACTTTGTGAGAGAATTTCTTCTTATTTTTTGTTTCTGTTCGTGTTGGGGAAATAGTTAAGGCTGCATAAAGATGGTTCAGATCATGTATTTACTCAATGGGAAGTGATAGCCGCGAGCCGTAGCAGGCATCTGTTCAATCAGAGAGATAACCTGCGTTCTCGTAGGTCCTGTTCGTAACGGTGACCGATTAGATTGGCCAGCAAAAAAGACACTGTTCTCTGCTGTAAAATCACTTCCCGGTGGTTCGGAACCCACCTAAAACTGTAGGTCCAACTCATCAATCACCATCATCCAACTCATTACCCACGCACAGGTCTCAGACCTATGTGGGCTTCATCCTCCAAAAAAAAAATAATCGTGAGTTATGAGATGAATTAATATACATTGTTTAGCTATCCAATACATTTGAATACATTACGAAAACTTCATATAATTTGAGAAAATATGAATATGATGTAATTTGACTACTAGGCTATATTTAAAGAAGAATGTTCATTTTTGTTTATTTTCTGCGAAAATGGCAATGAATTCTATTCTAAATAAGGCACAATTGCAATTTATAGATAGTCAACTACAACCACAGTACACATAAAAAGAGTTGTACTTTGATATAATAATTAATTTATTTAATTATTAATAACAAGGTGTAATAACTTCAGAGCAATAACATCGTTAAGGTTAGGTTAGGTTATGGTTAATGATTAGTGGACGGGATATATCGCTTTGTAGATCTTGCTTGTGTTGAGATTGAAATGATCACTGAAAATGCCAGCTGCCATGTCTAGACCTGGAATCGACCGCGGGACGTACGGGATAGTTATGAGTATAGTTATGAGTACTGCAGTATTCATTTAACTTGGCAGCGTGTAGAAGATGGGAACACTTGCTACATCTGCTGCCAAGTTATATGAAAACTACAGTAAGTAGGTAGAGACCTACTACACTACTACTAGTCTAAAGTGCTCGCTAATAACAAAGAAAACACAATAAAATAACTGAAGCTAGTTCAAACAGCAAACACTGTTCGATTAACTGCCTCTAGCTGTACGGGACTGGCAATGTCTTCAATAATAATCGCTTGAAAATAAAGAAATATAAGAATAGTTAGGTTTTTAGGAAATAGTCATCTGTTGATGAATCTAACACATTTGGAGTAATCTTTTTTTGTAAGTACCTTGATCATAAAATTAATTGAACCGATTGTGCCTGAATGAAACCATCTCAGGGATGTTGACCATAGCTGACTGTTGGACAGATGTGCAGGTAGTATTTCAAAAAACTTGAGAGAAAAAATTGATTGAAACATCAATGTAATGCTTTCCGTTGACAAAATCAATCGAGCTGAACGCTTCTATATGGCTACTTGAACAAATGTATCAGCACTTTCATCAGATGAGATTTTTATCTCAGGAACCTGTTTGGTTCTGAATGGGATCCTTACCGGCCTTAGCTATAAATGATCCAAGTTTTTACCATACTAGGTGTGCTTAACTGCTCATGCGCTCACAAGGACCGGCCGACATTAGAGACTTTGATGAGCTGGAAGGAAGTAATAGTCTACGCTTTATGTTTTCCAGTGATAGGCCGTTGTGAGTTTGTCAGATAAAGAGGTACTATAAAGCTAAAAAGAAGAAAAGACGAATAAAGCTACTTCACGGAAGATTACCAACTTCCGTTGTGCTCAAGTTTGTGTGTTATATTCACTTCAACGAAAATTCTGAACTAAATCGTCGAATTAATTATTGTTGGTCCGAAGCGCTCAGCTGGAAAATTATCGTTAAAGCTCTTCACACAAATTACATATCCGGAGTTCTTTGAAGATTGCACACACTGGTTATTTACTCTCAAGATGGATGGAACCAATACGATTTATAAATTCGCATTCAGCCTGCATGACGTACAGTTTTCATATATTTATGGAAATTACAATGTTCATAAAAGGAGCTTGAAGAACAAAAGTTGGTTTTCAATAGAAATACTGTACCACAGTATGTCTATTCAATAGTAATTTTGCAGAAGGAATTTGTCAAATTAAGTTTTGATTTGAATACTATTTTTTGGAGTTGGAAGGCAGTACCTGAAGATTGAAGGTTTGCACGCTTACCAAAATGAAAATCAGTATGTCTATTCAATAGTAATTTTGCAGAAGGAATTTGTCAAATTAAGTTGGGATTTGAAATACTATTTTTTTGGAGTTGGAAGGCTTTACCTGAAGATTGAAGGTTGTGATACGCTTACCAAAATGAAAATCTTCAACATTATGTATCGTCTGATCATTGAGATATTTTCTCAATGGCATTCTGTTATATGAGTGGATTCTGAGATAATTCTTGAAGTTCACCTCTGCTGACCGAACACATTATGTCTCCAGTTCGAATTTGCCAAACTAGCCCGTTAGGGCAATTGAATGAATGAAATACTTTTAATGCAATTCTTGGATTTCTTGTTCCATAACGATCTGCGTTGTTAATATTAACTTTTTGTTGTAAATTTGCCGAATGTGAGTACATTTATTATATATTCACAATATAAAACTGACTGCAAGTCGTTAAATTTACAACAAAAAGTTAATACTTCTAATTATCCTGAATTAGAAATGTAATACGGTATTTGAATGTGATGGTCAATAAAGCATACACATGCCGATGCTTTGTTTTAAGAGTTAAGTGGGTTGCAGTGGAACGTCCAATACTCGAGAATAATCACCATTACAAAATCAAGCACATGTTGTTAAATGGTGGTATTCACGCGGGAAAGGAGTTGATTTTTCTGGGGGTTTCCTAAGACCGTCCCCTTGACATCCATTACAGAATAGTTGCTGAATAGGCCTGCAGCAAGTTAATGATCAGAGCTTTAGGAAAAGTGATCTATAAGCTACTGTAGTTTAGCTACCGGCTTTTGGATAGTGCGTAAATCTTTGGGGGAAGTTGAAAAAAGGCGACAAGCCAGGCGAAGTGTTTCAGGAAGCTTGTAGGAGAGCAATGGGTGGGAGGAGGGAAGGGGTTCTCTTTGGGCGAGTGCAATTAACAAGCAATCCCCGGAACTGCTGCAAGGCGATATGCTTCCAACCCTTTAGTTTTGGCTACTGTGGAAACCTTTTAGAGCTTCTTCCTCCTGTGTGCAAATCGATAATGTTTTTTCGAACATCAGCCGAATAAAGCCATGCACTCCGTCTCTATTTTCATTTTAGGTCTCTATTTTCTCCATTTATTCCTTATATCTCCTATCGTCTATTTTTTCTTATATTTTAGAACTTTCTTCTGCCGTTCTTGTTTTCACAACGTGAGTTGAATCTCAGTTTAGTCTAACACTTATTATTTTGTGTAATTCCAACTTTTTTTTTGAGGATGAAGCCCACATAGGTCTGAGACCTGTGCGTGGGTAATGAGTTGGATGATGGTGATTGATGAGTTGGACCTACAGTTTTAGGTGGGTTCCGAACCACCGAACCACTGCTGGCACAAAATTACTTCTGCTAGCAGTGCCAAATGTTTTGGCTTTCCACTATGTTATTATTATAACTAAATTCTTCAATAACTTTCTTGTTAAGTTCTAGGATATGAATTAATTGTAAAATCTGTGATTTTCACTCACCCTTCCCAATTTTGTGATCGCTACCATAATTATTTATCTACCGGAAAAGAAAAACTTGAATCTGGACTCACGGGCAAAACCAGGTGAAAAAATGCTTGTAAGAAATACGATATAATACACCTAACCGATTTGAATACAAAACAGGTCTACCGTGAACAGAGAGAAAATAATAGTAATATATTACTATTCTATTCTCTCTGACCATGAAGAAAACGTTATGGATCAATTATAGTAATTATCAAAGAAGCATGAATGCAACAGAATTCAAATAATCAAGTGGTTTAAGACCAATATCGAGAGAAATTCTATTGAATATAATGCTTTAATATGAAATATTAGGATCATTATTGGATAAATATAAATAAATCATAAGAATAAAAGTAATAAACTAGTAAAAACTGAGGCAAAGGAATTAATTATTAACAACTGTGAATGATTTCTTCCTATAATGTTTTCACGCGTCACAAAAACTTTGAAAAATTCAGTATTTATCACCAAATCTTAAGAATCCTATCATGAGAGTAGGATTAGGAAAATCCTCCAGAAAGAGTTCCTAAGACAGTACTCAAAGTTAGCTCATTATTATCTAAATACCTCCTGGTTTTATTGCCAGTAAATTCCCATTTCACTTGACTGAAGTTCACTTAGTCTGTCCTCATATTCATTACCTCTTTAAGTATTCAACTACTCAACTCCATTCGACAAAATAGCTTTAACTAGGTTTACGATAAAAAGTGATGTCTGCAAGGCATAATTTATTCCATGCCTTATCAAACTAGTGTCATAATGAAGCAAATTTTAACATTACTTTCACATTTTGGCATAGGAGTCTAGATCAATCAGAACTCAGGATTTCTCCAAAACAGTGTCGAAATAATTTTTTCCTACAACTGCTCGTAAAGTAGTTCTTTAAGTACTGAAAACTAATTGTAAAATACCTCTTTACTGCTCAGCAAGAGGTAAAGTTCTTTACGCTCGCCAGCTGTTTTCTTTAGGCTTCTGTTTTGATTTTGATGCCTTCTCATTGGTGGATCACGGAATCCGTGAAATTCACATAACCTCAACAATGGCGAATGCTAACCAAATCCGCGCATGGTCTGTGATGTTACAAACTACAAGCTTTTATTGTGTTGAAATCCAGAACTGCAGTTTTAGGAAAAATATTGTATGCAATTCGCGCGTGAAGCTTCTTTATCGCTCTCGCAAAATTACTGCGCTCCGCTACGCGTCGCGCAGTAAATGTTTTGGCTCGAGCGATAAAGTCGCGCTTCACGCTCTTAATGCATAAATAACTATTATGAAATAGGCTAGTTACATCAGCTAATTTAAACATTTCGAAATCAAACTTTATTTCAAACTAGCTCTTGTGCCCGTCCTTCGTACGGATTATGTTTAGAAATAAGACTAAATAATATGTTTCGGCTTCTTTGATAGCAACGCTCATGAAGTTGTTAGCAGCTTAGTAAACAACTTAGAACGAAAACAATTCAGTGACAGTTATCAGAGAGAATATTTGAGAATACATGATTGATATATCATGATAAATTACGTGATTTGTTCTTATGTGGTAATAAAACTTGGAAGAAATGTATCCAAAATCCCACAATATTTGTTTTTTAAACGTTTATTATTCTGTTAAAAAAAAAGTTAATTTAGTTTTTTATAGCTAAAGACATTTTCAAAAAGGTTTTCAATACTGATAAATAACTTTAATCCCGATCGATACTCTCGTTTTTCAGGAGAAGTCCGCGTAAAATGCCTTCGGGGCCGTGACAGACAGACAGACAGAAATTGAGATACGACTTGTTTCGGCTTCTCTAATGTATAAAACGTAAAAATAACCAAAAAATATATAATTCTGATTTTTGTACAGACAAAACTCTAATTTTATTTATATAGATGTCGACAACAATCACGTATTGGGTTATGTTATATTTTGGGCAAGTTATCGGATTTATTGGTAGGTTAAATTAAACGTAATTTATTCATAGTCGGAGATAAAACATTACATGTAACGAATCTATTTTGCTTTAAACAACTGTGAGATGTTTCTCAAATCTCATCGTTGCTTAAAGACAGACATAATACAATCGTAGCACAAACTAACATTATATTTCTTGCAATAAAAATATTACTGTAAGTATATTGTAAATATGACTGTGCTATAGGCCGAAATATGCCTTCAAATTACCTGTTGTTTTATTAAAATATTACTGAAAATAAATATCCCGTTGCTGAACTAGCAATATCAAATCGCCTTCATCTAGTGGTAGCCAGCCAGAATTGAGTCTTGTTGGAAACATGAAATGCTACCGATGATAGAGGGCGGAAATAAACTAGAGTTATCAGTGCCTCGTATCAGAACTGGAATATTAAACTAGGCCAACCTATTCACCTGTCCGCTCACATCTGCGCTAATCGTAAATTACAATCGGCTTTTATTCGACACCATCAAATTATTCATCTTTATTTGAAGCTCATATCAAAATTCTACAAGTTTTAAAAGTGCTTGATGAGCTAGACCCAAAATAATTTCGGAGTTTGAAATCGATAATTGTTGAAAGAAATTAATTAAGCTTATTCTAAAATAATCTGGATTGAAAGATTCGACGATTCACGGATTTGATTATCATATTGGATTCTTTAGCCTCCGGATACCAGTTAATATTGATAGAGGTTTAAATACCTGCGTTTTGGTATCCAATAATTATTTGTTCACAAACGGTTTCAACCCATGGGGTCATCATCAGGTGATTACAGACGTTATTTTATCATCGCACCGGACTTGTCAGTCGACGCGAGCGTGTTACCCTTGTTTTTCGTATAGGCCTGTTCGTTAGTGATATGTGTTTTTTGTGTGTCTTTTATCATTCGACGTTTTATATTACGACGAATCGCCGAATCGGCGATGATAAAATAACGTCTGTAACCATCTGATGATGACCCTATGGAAGGGTTGAAACCGGTAGTGATCAAATAATTATTGGATACCAAAACGCAGGTATTTGAACCTTTATTAATGATTCGATTATGAATAGCTTGCAGAAAGATTCGAAAGTTCAAGTTCAAGCAAAATCATTGAAAGAGTTGCATCTATAATAATTTTTAATTTTAGAGTTTAAAAGGACGATAATGGTTAATTAGGAATGAATTCATTGAGAATAATTTGAAATAATCAGGATAAAAGATCTATTCAAGAATCTATTACGGAAGAATTATTCAAAGATTTAGGAGTTCAAGGTCGTGCTTAATCATTTACGAAATTAAATTGAAAGAAATTCATTAATAATGATGTAAACGTAGCCTTGAGTACGTATCTAACGTAGTCAAAACAGCCTAATCGGGTTAAAAAATGCATAGTTTTCGAACGTTTTTTTTTTAAAAGTGCATGTCAGAACTTGATAAATTGCAATTGCACCTTGAATGTTCTTCATGTATTTGGACCGAGCACCTCGAAGATTTGTTTGTAAATCCTCTTATTTGACTTATTGGTATGGCTTCCATGTCTTCAGACTGCACTCAAGCCTGATAAGTGTTTTTAGAGAAACAGTAGGCCTACGAAATAGAGATAAGTTCTAATATTTCAACTGACTGTTGCTGGATTCAGGATGGTTGGCAGTTCTAAACAATTATTTTCAGATTTAATGTAAGTTTGTAAATGGAAAATTTGTGAAATATTAAACTGGGGTAGATTTATACTTAATTAAACTTCATGTGCAGTAGTGTAGAACAGATCAGACTAACCATTAGATTAGTATTGGATTGAAGTTATTCTTATTTGGTTTAAAATTTGTTGGTTATTCAGTTATTCAGCTAATTCTATAACAACTAGCCTATCCAGCATATAACGGCATCTCATTGTTATTTTTTTTTTTTCTAGGATGAAGCCCACATAGGTCTGAGACCTGTGCGTGGGTAATGAGTTGGATGATGGTGATTGATGAGTTGGACCTACAGTTTTAGGTGGGTTCCGAACCACTGGGAAGTGATTTTACAGCAGAGAACAGTGCCTTTTTTGCTGGCCAATCTAATCGGTCACCGTTACGAACGGGACCTACGAGAACGCAGCTTATCTCTCTGATTGAACAGATACCAGCTACGGCTCGTGGCTATCACTTCCCGTTAGCGAATCACATTATCACAGTCTCTCATTGGTCTTCAATTCTACACCAAGCATATTTATTTCAATGTCAATTGATTTTATTTAATAATGAAATGAAATCCTTATGAATGGCTCAGGTTTGGTGCCAGCTGCATACAAATTTACAAACTAATCTTATTAGTACTTGTATTATTTGTTGATCCAGGGAATCTTCAGGAATTTATTATTTGTTGATTGTAATTTTTATACAACAGTTAAGTTGATGAAAATTGATTAATATGGAACAGATAACACATGATCAAATCTGTAGACTCTTCAATTATTACTTGTTGCTGAATATTATATATTGAGATAGCTGAAGTTACCAAGGTATTAGGGTGTTTAAGATCCAAAACAAAGCTGTTAGGTGTATGGGAAGAGTAAATAGATTAGATTCATGAATTCATGTAGGCCGTTGTTCAAGAGACTTGGTCTCCTAACTGTACCCTGCTTATGAAGCTACTTTATAAATAAAAAGAGTGATAAACCAAAATCTTGATGTTCACGATTATAATACAAGAAGCCCAGGAGATTATCACTTGGTGAGTCACAATAGTAGCTTATTCAAACAAAAACCTAGTTATATTGGTAGGAAACTCTACAAGCTACCGCAGTTTTTAAAGAGTCTTCAAAATACAGAAGTATTCAAAAACAATTGAAAAAATATTTAGTTGATAAAGCTTTTCATAGTGTACAAGAGTTCCTTTTACACCAAAATTAAGCCTCACCTCAAATAATTGATATAGTAATTATGGTAACTAGTGTACAAGAGTATAAGATTGTAAATTGTTGATCTGACTTGTCTTATATCATATACTCCTTAACTGGAGTCTCCAAGACGTAATCTACAAAAAAAGTTAAGATACTTTTGCTCTATTTAGTCATATCCATTCAACATATTTGCAAAGAAGCCCATCTTTTTGTGTTTTTAATTCAGTAATCATTTATCTATCAACAATCTTCGTCCAAATCTGAATTGCAAATCTTTTCTTCATACTTTTTACTGCTATCGTATTCTAAATATCATATTCCAAAATTTTCAGACTTACTTTTGGGGTATTAATATGATCAACTGCAGATAATGGTATCGGGTTACCAATTCCCTGACGCACGAAAATGGCTAATGAATAAATAAATACATGATAAAAATAGTCTCGCACGCTGGTTTTAACTCCCTTTTCAAAAAATAAAAAAATAATTATTTAATCATTTATGCAGCTAGATGCAAACATTATTCACTGAAGATGTCGATATTGTATTACCGAAATTATTATAATGTAAACTAATGGATGAACATAATCGCATGCAAAGTATTGAGCATTTTGACAATATAAGCTCGATCATAACTGAGCACCAGAATAATGAACACTTAGTTCAGTAGACGTCTCGTATTGCGTGCCAGTTTACGCCTCTTTATCTCTTTCTGTCCTACAGATAGAGCGAGAGAGAAGGAGTGAACGAGTGAGTTTGGCACTCTATCATTGCCTGCAGTGTAGACACTGTTGCATGCAACTTTACTCAATCACTTGTCAAAACAAGTTAACGGTTTATATCTTTGTTTAGCTTACTAAAATCGCGCCAGTCTATTCAAAGTCATACGCCGTAAATAAGATTCAAGCTGTCTTATTGGTCCATTGGTTTAAGATTGTCTTATTGAATGCATGACAAGATTGAAACGAGCCCGTAACGTCATGAGTTTGAAACAAGCACGTGGTCCTCAACTCTACGAATCTTCACCACTCTCATCTGACCAGCACTTAGCATACCTTTTCGGGAAGTGATAGCCGAGTGCCGTAGCAGGTATCTGTTCAATCAGAGATAAGCTACGAAGCTCCTGGGCGTTCTTCGTAAGGGTGACCGATTAGATTGGCCAGCAAAAAAAAAATGTTCTCTGCTGTAAAATCACTTCCCGGTGGTTTGGAACCCACCTAAAACTGTAGGTCCAACTCATCAACCATCATCCAATTTTTTCCCATGCACAGGTCTCAGACCTTTGTAGGCTTCATCTTCCAAATAAAAAATACTAAATACATTTCAATAATTCTAGTCTACTAGCAGATTCCAAATTGATCAAAATTAGCAAAAGTTTTTGAATTCCTCAATACTATAATACATGTCTTACTTTGAATGAGGCCCCATTCATCATGTTCTCCCTTCATGAGTCTCACCTTTATCTATATAATCAACAATCATCCGATCAGATAATGGTGCTATGCATTTTTTTTTACATACTAACCCACCAAATATATAGTTGAATTACTTTCAATTCATTAATTATGAAAGCATTATTATTGTTACTGCACCTCCTGTTCAATAATAATTTTTTTTTATAGCTGATGATGCCCACATGAGTCCGAGACTTGAGCGTGGGTAATGAGGTGAATGATAACACACATAGATGCCAGACGGAGGAGCGGGATTCGAACCCTCGACCGCTGAAACGACAGCAAGCTGAAGTTGTGACGCCCCAACCAACTGCGTTAAGCGGCCCGCCAAATTAGCGAAATTATTGTTCCCTTATACCTTCTGATTTCAACAGTTTTTGAAAGTTTAATTAACATCTTACGAGGAGTTTTTAATTCTTGTTAGACGCATGTTCATTCATCGCATCCGTCTGTACCAAATTATAATAAGTCATTCAAATGTGGGGAGAACGAGTGCAACTTTTCTACAAATTGTGAAAAGTGTTTTGCTTGGTTTGATTGCATTAATTAATAAATTTAATTTGAATTCAAATATAAAAAAGGTACAAATGATTTACATTGTAAAGATTCACTTCATACTGTGAAGATCGTGTTTATATGTAATTGATAGATTCATAGATATTGATTTTATATTTTAATGATCTATTTTGTACTGTTTGTAATGTATTTGGTGAGAAATGAAGTCATTCTAAGAAGTAGATGAATGCCTAGTTTCTTAGTCGTTCAGTAAATCATTCATTAGCTATTTATTCAATAGCGGCTCTAAAGCTTGTTTCACACATACCCGGCAGTCAGGCAACTGGTGTCGTTTACCCGGCATAATCACATTATATGATATGATTTAAAAAATCGGGTAAGTGTGAAGCGCTCCATATGATACAATGATTAGCATCGTAAACGAGACTGGTTATCCGACTGGCGGTTATGTGTGAAACTATCCTATTCGAAAAAAGTTGAAATGAAGACATCGATGAATGCTACTTTTTGTTTAATATTGGGCTAAGTATTGGGCCGATCCTTGGATAAGACCACCACTGAGTGATGCTCTTTCATTTAAAAAAAATTATGAGATTCAACTGGGTAAACAACACCGGTTACCTGACTGCCAGGTATGTGTTGAACAAGCCTTAGGGCCGATATTGAGGGAATGATTCACTGAAGGAATGAGAAATGGGCATAAGAGTTGAAGTTTCAAAAATCACAGGTTCATTTCAAACTGTATTGATGTAGGCTGAGCTCAATATTATTATAAAAAATCCGCACAATTTTAAGTAAAAATATTATGTCGGTAAATACTGCCATCTTTTGTTCAGATTTGTAATATTTGCTTGCCTAAATTCAAACGTGAGTAAAATATTACTAGATTTCAACAACTAAAATACGATTAACTTCAATGTAGTAGAAAAACTTCATGGTTGAATTCATCAAATAATATACATAAGACGTAGCACTAGTAGCTTGGATTGGGATGGCTACCTGGAAGCTTGTATAGTACGATTACGATTTTTCCAGCAAACTCAATCAAGATAGCGTCACGGTTATGAACGAATATTAATTAATAAAACCATAAATTATGCTACAGCTAGGCTTCGCCTTGTATGAACAACAGCTGCTGAAAATAATGTTGAGTGGAATGAGCTGATAGACCTCAATGCGTCTTATTTGCTCACAATACTTGGACTGTTGCCTTCTTCTACTACTTCTAGACTCTGCTATTTAATACATAATTAATTTTGGCGGGTCATGTGCTTAGAATGTTCGCGTCAAGCTTCGTTATTCGGAGGCGTTGTGTGTGAAAACTCGTGCTCGCCGCCAAGTAAAGTAAAGCCCTTTTCATGCTCTGAAAGTTATTTCTCTATTGCACGTCTATAAAAAACCAACAGACTTAAAATGTGGTGTGCGGTAGCTGCACACTCACACACGCACATTCACGCAAGCGAGCGCACACAAATGATTGACCTATAATTTTTTGTACAGTTACTTTCTTCATTACTGTTTGTTTTTCCGCTATAGAGAAAAAATGGCGAGGCTTCTGGTTAAATAGCGTATAAACAGGTGTGATTCTCTATCTGGCCCCATTAATAATATTATTGACGAGGTTAGTTTTAACGTTGAAAACCAGAAATCGTTTGCAAAATGTTTTCTAAATGAGTCAAAGAATGCTGTAAAGTAATGTACAATATTCCAATAATTCTATAGGAACGTTCCTTCAACTGTTTTTTTTTATTCATTAGATAGTTGAGATGCTCCACCGATTATAGCTTATAATTAAACCGGGTTTTAATTCTTATTGTTATTTTATTTTTACAACTGTTATTTTAAACTAAAGGAATTTTATAAAATAAGCAGAACTGGTGTTGATATAGTGAAATCTCTCCATAATTGAAACTTAACAGAAGTTGTCAAATCTCACTATACTTTAATAATTTGAGTCACAGGACCATGGTTTCGTGTTTTACTTACTAACAGAGTACAGCCGAAAATGTGTTAGTAAAACACGAAACCATGGTCCTGTGATTCAAATTAGTTTAGTGAAATTTGACAACTTCTATTTTGTTTCAATAAAGGAATTTACTCTAGAAATATCTCAATATTGGTAATGAGTTATCTATCATATTCAGATCAACGGTTTTTTAACCTTCTGATGACAAAAACGTATTTAGTTCAAATTTTGTCAATATTATGATGACATCCGAAAAGCTTATCCTGTAGTTTTGGAGATTAAATTCAATAAACTATTCAAAATACCGTAATGTTAATCAATATTTCCATCTAGCATTAAACTTTGAGATCATTTAGTTGTTTTTTTAGAATATTGAACATTCTATGAAGCTTAGATAGATGGTTTAGCCTCCAATTTCCTAATCTATATTGAAGAAATTGCATGACATCAATAAAAAGCGATTGCCAAGTACCCATGTGCCTACTGGTTGTGAACGGCGGTAAAGATCTGGTAAATGTTAACTCGGCCCAAATTACACCTTAGTCGTCCAGCATATCTACTTGAAGTTTCTGAATGATTGGACAGACTTCGAATTAGAAGAAGAAGAAGAAAAAGAAGAATTTGATGGTTGTGTTTCGCTGCTACACCCGGACTGAAATTATACACTAGCCTATCAGCTATCAGCGGCCACATGTAATCTTCTCAGTTGGTGTATGTATCTACACTAGTGTAATTAGTGAATCTCACTTGGAGTGAATATCAGTAGTGATCCCTTGTGGATGGTCATAACGCGCGGTTATGTAGGCTGAAAAGTGAGGAGCCAAGTGGATGCACCTGGAGAACACCACAAGACTATTGATTAAAAGCTGAGTAGTAGCGAGTAGCGAGTAATGAGACGAACTCAGCTCGTTTATCGACAAGCAAAGGTTATTGAATCATTCCTCTTCATCGGCTTTCGGCGTTTCTCGCTCTCCGTAATGTTATATCATTACAATTGAATTGCTTATAGAGAACCAGTTTACCGCTATTAATGACGATATTAATATCGCCTTCTATTATTCGATTTGATCGAGACCCATCTATCTAATAGTTTCTCGTGCGATCGTTACGCTGCTGCTACACTCATCTGCGGCGGCTTGGTTCTCAGGTTAAGATAGACCTATTAGCTTTATGTACTTACATTTTTCAGATGTGGCCGTGATGGTTTTCTGTGCATTATTAATTCCAGTTGGCGATTTGCTCGTTTTTGCGCGCCCTACGTTACACATCTTGGTTGTAGCAGGCTTAACTTTAGGATCGGGCTGCTGAACGGAAATAATGTGATATGTGGGAACCTATCAAACACTCGAGTGCTTGCTTCCCTTTTCATCAGTGCATCTCATTATGATGATCAATTAAGGATGAGTGCATTGGTGAAAATAGATGATTCATTTTATTACTGGATAGAAAGGTTCAATTCAAAGTGTAGTCAGTAATTAGAAAACAAGGTAGTGTTCCCGCGCTTCTTTCGGCTGATTTTGTGTCAAGAACGGTCCCAGGTTGGGGGGTCATGGGGTTCACCATGACTCTTTGAATTAAGAATAAGAAGAATATAATAACAATGTTTATAAATGAACATGACACGCAAAACTAGAGCCCTAGGAGTCACTTCTACCCTAATAGTTGTAGGAGGTTTAAATTTGAAATATTACTTCATTGAGAGGTGGTGAGTAAGAAAACAATGAAGGATCAGCTGGAAGAGCCCTTGTACTAACTTCTTCCCTACTAGTCCTATAAGGTTGAAATGTGAAATGTAGCCTCAGTGGGAGGTGGCGAATAATAAATTCAAGGAGAATTTATTTTGAGATCGCAGCAACGCGCGATGGGCCAACTAGTAGGTGTATAAGATTATTTTGGATACTTTTTGTGGTTCGGAGCTCACTTATTAGGTAGATGGTAACAATGATGTTATTGATGGTGGTGAATTCTTAGTTTCTAAATCTTGATAGATGATAGTTTCTGCAATCCATAACATCATTCATTGTTACCATCCACCTTATTACCCACGTACACTGATGTGGGCCTCATCAGGACAAAAGAGTTTAGTTATTGAAGCTTGAGATAAAGGTAGATAAATATAGTCTACCTTTTAAAGCTTCTGGTAAAACTAGATGTAGGTTAGATATTGAAGCTTTAGATAAATATAGTCTACCTTTTAAAGCTTCTGGTAAAATTAGATCTAAGACATTATAAGGAGAATAAATGGGTGGTGGTTGGCCACGCGGTGAGCGTAGTATTTATGCGATCGCAATGTTCAGTCACGAACTCTCAAGACTGCGTTTGGATGGGTGACCGTGCTTCTATAACTTGGCTAAGTATTATTTTCACCTACTAATACACCTAAAATAGTAGGTCTAACATGTACTTCATAATTTGGCTCAAACGGCGAGGTGGAACTAAGGGTTTCCCCAACGATAAAAGCCATACGCTTACTATTATTATCAATAATTGATAGATTGACAAATTACAAATAATAGAATCTGATTTTTAAATGTAATTCAAATGCATAGAAGAAATTATGAGATTCATTGATAAATAATTATGTGTTAACAAAAAGATGATCATTATTCCAGTAGTTTTGGGCTATAATAGCAATTCTATAACAATGTATAAAAATAATTGAGTCCCTAAAACTGACAAATATTCAGCAAAAAGTGACAAATTATTCGGGCTATACCGTTTAATAACATTGTAGACACATGCTAATCAGACCTGACTGAAATAGGTTTTAATTCGTTCCAGTTACAGGTTTTTAAGCCTTTATAACAACGGTACAAGTCGCGCACTAACAACTGAAATAAAATAATTGACGGGAGAAAAGAACAGTTAAATGTTTCGGAATTGAAATAATACGATCCTAAAGGACTGAGAAGGTGCGTCAGGCTGGTCATCATCGCAAGGGTAATTCCTCAATAAAAACCAGTCTCAGATAAGATCTGGCCATGTTTATTGGCCTAAAAAAGTGTCTTACTACGAAAAACAGCTCTGAAGGTAGAAGGTAAAAGTATGGAAGCATTACCAATGCCCATTGCCCATGCACCTGCCGACTCATTATGCTCTCAGACTGAGCTTCCTGTATTAATTGAAGTTTTTTCTACATCAACTTCCAACTATAAATATTCAATACTGAGTAATTATGATTATAAGTTATTGTCGATAAAAATTGTGCTTAGTCATTAATAATGTAAGAAATGCGGTTTAACACTGGAATGTTTTTGAAGTGTGCTGTTGTTGAATAACGTAAGATAAATGACCAAATTGTTGATAAATTTTTAGTAATTTTTAGTTAATTGCGTACTGTATACTAGTGGTATAGTACTACTATTTACTAGTATATGACTAGTGTTCAGTTGATTGTATAAGGCAACCTTGGCATGGGGAACTGATAGTAGATCATGTTATTAGAACAGAATAGGTGCGATAGGTAAATAAGTGTATATGTAAATAAATAGGAGCTATTTCCGGTTAATTCTATAAAGTAATTTTGGTTCATGATGAAAAATTAAAATTGCATGAAGAAGGAACGCAAAGAGTTGTATATGGTTGTATAACATGTTCACGAATTAATAATAAAAGTTTAATTTGATTAATAAATTGATGTCATTGGGAAACTTCAATTGAGGTTGGAGTGATGAGCTTTAAACTAAAATGTTACCTAGCATAGATAGTATTATTAACTAATTAAATAAGTGACTGACAATACTAAAGCGTTTGATGTGATAGCCGCGAGCCGTAGCAGGTATCTGTTCAATCAGAGAGATAAGCTGTGTTCTCGTAGGTCCTATTCGTAACGGTGACCGATTACATTGGCCAGCAAAAAAGACACTGTTCTCTGCTGTAAAATCACTTCCCGGTGGTTCGGAACCCACCTAAAACTGTAGGTCCAACTCATCAATCACCATCATCCAACTCATTACCCACGCACAGGTCTCAGACCTATGTGGGCTTCATTCTCAAAATAAAAATGTATAGGATAACTAGTAGTTCTATGAAAAGTAGACCTCAATTGCCCAACACTTCTCACTCAAAAGGGAATGTTATTTTCGAAAAGAGTTCAGGAGCACTTTCGATTCAATTTTCATTGTTTAATCTTTCATTGATGTCAGAAACTGCTAACTGCAATTTGAATAGTCTAAAATTTTTGAAGCCTCCTAGAAATCACCCCTCATAAAGGGTTACTATGCATTTTAGCAGCTCTTAATATTAACCTCCAATCATAAAAAGCAATAATTATTCATTATCAAAAAAGTTCAAAATTTGTTTACCCCCTACGACAGGCCATTTTCCAGTGAATTTGCATTTTACAATTTTTTCGAATGGAAGTCTCCATAGTTTTAATAAATAGAAAAATTCCCCAATTGTCTTAATATTTGAGTTTATTTTTATTTTCTTCCCCCCCCCCCCTCTTACCTTTAATTTTCAAAGAGTAGTTCAGTATCAACCCTCTTCTTATAGAGTGATCCTTCACTTCCAATCGAAAAAATTATCCACAAAATTCGGTTTTGAAAGTCAACTTTCCCACCCCCCAAATGCTCAATTTATCAAAAATACAGTATAGGTTTACACCAATCCACTCAGCTCAAAAAGCCCTACCAAAACAAAAAAGTCAGAATATTGAAATTGAAGATTTCTAGTATTTTGAACCCCCCTCTCTATCGTCCCCTGTTTTGTGGTTTATCGAATAAAATTGGGCTTATCGAATCTTTGTCAAGGATTAAATCCCCCTCTGAAATCGTCTTAATTTTAATTTGAATCCACCTGCACCCAGATCAGACCCTCCTATAATTGAGGGTAAATTGGGCCTCCAAAAGAGATGGAGGGCATTTTTTAAAAACCTCTATACAAACATCGCTCGGCCTATGAATAAAGAAAATTTATGCGAAATTCCATGACAATCATTCCCGTAATCGAGTAATAACATACAGACAGACGGACAGTCGAAATGCCGAGGTTGAGCTAAAACTGGACTTCACTCCGTTCGGTCAATTAGCCTATATAAACTAATTATATTAATACCTCAACCAATGTTTTTATTCTATAATTTCGAATTTATGTGTTCGCAAACCAATATACTTTTATTTTTATTTGTTTCAGCATGAAGCAATAGCATTACATTGAAGAATAACAGGATAATCAACAAAAAATAAGGTTTTGAGCAGAATCATTATCTCCAAAAATAGAATCGTTCCTGTTGAAATCCAGGAAGAAATCTATTCTAGAGAAAACTGGTAATAATTCATGGAGAGATAGGTGAGTGACTAGTTTTGGTGAGTGAAGATTGGATAACTTCAGTCTTGGATAGTAATTAGATCAAATAACGTTGGAAATGCTCTTCTGTGTGTAAAAAATACTACTGCATACTAATCCACTAGCATTTCACAATCATATTTTAGAACAATATTTGAATCAAGTGTTGCTAACATACCTAGGCCCACGTTACCAAAATATATAGTTGTTGACTCCTGATGTTTATGTAAATCTCGAATACTTTTATAGTTCTTGTTTCTATCTCACCTGTAAGCAAAACATAATGGTATTGATAAATATTTGAATGTAACATGATTTAAAAAAAAACAAATTCTAGCATTCAATGAATCATAGGGTGATAATAATTCTGAAAAGCATGTTAAATGCGTGAAATCTTTGAAAATATCGTAGACATGCACTTTGTCATTGTAGATTTTAGCTGCACAAAACTGCAAGTTATCACCAACGCACAAGCCCCAGGCACATCAATGGATAAGCAACAAATCTTTACCTCAGAGCCAAACGAAAGTAGCTCCAAAATTTTCATGCATAAAATAAACCGGAAGTGCTTCCCTCTATCAGTGCCAGTCGTCTTATTTGCGATCACTTTGTGCTTATTCTGTGTGGTCGTTTGTAAAAAAAATTTCAAAAGATAGCGACTCCTCCATGCATACAGAGAACTTGATGGCTCCCTTGCATGAGAGTATTTATTGCCAAAAAATATATTTATCACATTTCTATTTTATCTATTGTTATTATTATTTGTTTATTAATGTTTTTTGTTGAAATTTAATTTTATTGGCAATAAATAAATTCAATTCAATTCAGTGTGCGCATTAACACCAGAAAAAAATGTTAGATGTACTGAAATATCTTACTGGCAGTGGTAGAGAGGGAGAAAAATGAGTTATGTATTAAACGAAACAATGAAAATTTTAGAGTCAAGTTCATTTGCCTCTGATGTACAGAAATCAATGAATCAATAAGTCAGTCATCAATTATGTTCTCCTTCTTGATCTTGACGAAGGCCGACGAAACGACGTAACTTTCTTTTCTAAAGTAAAGTTGGCCACGGCTTGATAATGAAACCATGAACTTCACCACGAACTATTGAGAAAAATGAAACTATAGGTCAGCCATCCAAATTAATAACTTTTTCAAAAGTTTGCTATATAAAATAGGCTATGTATCTTGAGTTTGCCTGCTCTGACATAATTCATTGGGGGAAACCCCATTCGTTGTCTTCTCTAAACTATTGAAGAATTTATAGAGTTAGATCACTCTGAGAGCAGAATAGAACAGATCTATAAGATTCTCTTTTTAAATCGTTTCCAAATTTTGTAACCAAGATGATAGTCAAGCGATAGATTAGTTGATTACGATCAGTCCAGGTCAGTACGTATATCTCTTGTATATCATTCAAAAATCCTTATCAAAAGTATTTTTATATTTAAATCGTTTCCAAATTTTGTAACCAAAGATGATAGTCAAACGATAGATTAGTGGATTACGTTCAGTTCAGGTCTGGGCGTATGTCTTGTATATCATTCAGAAGCCCATATCAAAAGTAGTTTCATATAGTAGTGCTATTATTTCATATTCGAGACAAGGAACGTGATAAATATGACGTTAAAACACATGTTACCTCCGCATATTAATTGCCCAGAAATGGCCGATGCTTATCAGTAATGTGCATTTAAAACCAAGGCTCTCCTCAAAAGTTAATAACAAAAGCTTTGGATTGTAAGTAGAAAAGTAATGATGCAAATGGCGGGATAACGGTCTCTAGGTGGAAGTAATGTGGTGGAAAATGACTCATATACTTCTCTCTGGAGATTGGACTGTTATATTATGTTTGGGGAGGTGTACAGTGCACTAGAAAATAGATGATGGATTACTTGTGAACACAACAAAGTAGGGTGAATACTAGTTTGGGGAGGAGTCAACTACTCATAATTCAATGTTATAGTTTCCTTTGTTTTTAATTAATGTAATTTGTGCACACTTCTCACTCTCTTTAACCCCTTTCCTCTCTCACTCAACATCTTTAGCTCTTTCTTTCAAGGTTGAAGGTGTTCAAGAATGGACGAATTTTGTCGGATCTTCACAGTTTAATGTAAATGCAACACTAAGTGCGCCGAATAAGAGTGGACGAATTTTGTCAAAACTTTACAGTTTAATGTAAATGCAAGACTTTTACTTCGGCTTTTAAATGCCGAATTTAAAAAATCTGCTTTTTAATGCCGCTTAGCGCAGTTGGTTGGGGCGTCGCAACTTCAGCTTGCTGTCGTTTATCGGTCGTGGGTTCGAATCCCGCTCCACCGTCAGGCATTTATGTGTAATCATTCACCTCATTACCCACGCACAAGTCTAGGACTCATGTGGGAATCATCAGCAATAAAAAAAAATGCAGCTTTTATACTTCGTTTAGATTATAAATGATTTAAAATGTGGATTTTTTTTTTTTTTGAGGATGAAGCCCACATAGTTCTGAGACCTGTGCGTGGGTAATGAGTCGGATGATGGTGATTTATGAGTTGGACCTACAGTTTTAGGTGGGTTCCGAACCACCGGGAAGTGATTTTCAGCAGAGAACAGTGTCTTTTTTGCTGGCCAATCCAATCGGTCACCGTTACAAACAGGACCTACGAGAACGCAGCTTATCTATTTGATTGAACAGATACCTGCTACGGCTCGCGGCTATCACTTCCCTATTTCGTATGCTTATTCAAGATTTAATTCTCAAAATCTCTAGTGTAATATTTTATTGAAATCTTTTGTGTAAATTCTTTAATTTAATGAATTATAAGACGAAATTGTCACAACCACATGTATTAAAAATATTGAGAAACTAGTTTCGGTTGTTACATCATTATCAATCTCAAAGAAACCGAGTTTGGAGTTTGTTTGAGATTGATAATGGTATAACAACGGAAACTAGTTTCTCAATATTTTCAATAAATATGGTTGTGACAATTTCGTCTTATTATTCATTATGGATACCTTCCACAATATCACCTTCGCCACTACAAAGAAAGTCTTTAATTTAACTCTTTACTTCAATAGGGTAGTGAAGTGCTGTTTAATGTTCAGTTTAAACTATGGTCAGATTTTAAACTCAGTTTAAACGCTGATTGCACGTACTGGCATAGACGAACCATCTTACTATCCCTGATCAATGGTACTGGCTATAGATTCTAATTACTAAATATCGCTAAAATATTCGCTTTACCAAATCTTACCGATCTTACCAATAAGACCATATTTTATATATCCAACACTTTGTTAAAAATAGGACAATCTACAACGATGTCATTATCTATACAATACTATATATATAGTATATACAATACCATCTATACTATACAAAACATCCATACAATGATGTTATTGATATTGCTTTTTTCAATCATCTCACGTGAAATTTTCAAATTTACATAAATAAAGTAGTCTAAGCTATCTTTCCACTCACTCACTAGAGTTGACTGGCAGAGAGGTCCTCGCGTTGTAACTCCGCCCTTAAAAGGGACAGTGTTATCAATCAATTACTCCTTATATAATTATGACATAATTATTATGTCTCTTATTTTTTTATTTTAAATTTGTGATCTTTTAATGGCAAAGTTTGTTCGTCTCACCTTCACCCACAGCACGTTTTTATCAAGTGAAAAAAGTAAAGCCATCTTTAGCAATACCAATTCAATATTCGGATTACTATGTTACTGTTTGAAATGAAAATTTACTATTCGGATTACTGCTCAAGAAAAAGAGTAGAAAAATGGGAAAGAGAGAAAAACGTGAGGAAGGATAAAAATAAAAAATTGGAGAAAATAGAAAAGCAGCTGATATGGTTGCTAGCGAAATTAAAATTAAATTAATGGTGGGGAGACCCTTACGGGTAGTTCCACCTCGCCGTTTGAGCCATGTTACGGGGAACATGGTGGACCTACTATTTTAGGTGGGTTCCGAACCACCGGGTAAGTGATAATAAAGCTTATAACATCAAGTCATTGAAGCACGGTCACCCATCCAAGCGCAGTCCTGAGCGGTTGTGACTGAACATCACGACCACTTGAACATCACGCTCACCATGCATTAATGTGGTTGAATCACGCGACAGTTTTGGATCCCCTTCTCCGTTTCCATGGTAACAGAATTGTATCCATTGATGTTGTATGCTTTTATTTTAACAAATAAAAGGGAGTCTTTGTTGTGAGATTGAAATGATATTCAAGAAATTATTCATCTATTTTACGGTTGTGGTTGGAGAGTAACATTATTTGGAACTAGAAATAGGTAAAATTTTTCGTCAAATTTAAAAAAAAATTATAGTAAACTTGTTACCATGGACATTGAAATGATTATGCAAATATAATCAACAAATGACAAAGAACTCTACTATAATACATTATAGGTATAACGATGCTCTTCACAACAGAGTGAAACGGCCGTCACGCCATAACGTGAGTTATAATTCCCACTTAAAAGTAGTTTATAAGTTTTTATTACATTATAGGTGCTGTAATATTAAAAAAACCTACTAGAAAGTTATAAATGATATATGTATTTATCTAAATGTGATACAAAGAAGTATATTTGATGAAAAAATATTTGTTATTGCAGATATTCAAGAAAACTTAGAATTATTAAGGCCGATAATAAAATACCCTGATTATCAAGGATTTGATAGCTACTTCATAACTAGGTTATTGAATAGCATGCTTAACAGCACTCATCTCGAAGAAAGCTGAAGACTACTACATAAACCAAACTAGGTATGAATATGACTTATTACTATTATTTTATACTACCATACTACCATGTAGTTTCTGATGTACAAATGCCTTCTCCAACCAAGAAGTAAGCGTTTTAGTAAGTTTTAAAGTTCATTTGCCAAGTTTATCTGTAACTTATTTTTAACTTCAGTTTTATTTCTTTTTTAAGTAATATTTTTTATCTCTGGAAAACAGCATTGCATAATACGGCGCAATAACGTAAATTATTTGCATACGTTTACTGTAAAACTGGCAAAATATTAAGCTGAAACTTCTAGAACTGGGTCTATAAGTTGGGTCAGTAATGATAATTCAACATTTTGTAGATTTCTCAAATTATTTCTCTGACTTGTCTTATACTCCTTAACTGGAGTCTCCAAGACGTAATCTAAAAAAAACTAAAGATTTCCATTCCATGTATTCTTTCCATAACTGTTGAATTTTTATAGATTACGTCTTGGAGACTCCAGTTAAGGAGTATAAGACAGAGTAACAATTTGCACACGTTTACTGTAAAACTGGCAAAATATTAAGCTGAAACTTCTATAGAACTAGACAAGTAATATTGTCAAGGGGTATGGGATGTGTAAAGCAGAGACTTAAATGTCACCATAATTCCAATAGTAGTCAAAATTTATTCTGAATTTTCCTTATTTGATGATACTTATAACTTATTTCCTTACTTATAACGATTGCTATCCTCATCACAACCTAGCTATTCTACCACACAAAACTCTGAATTATTACTGACCCAAACTATATACCATTGATATAGTTGTAGAAGTTTGAGCTTAATATTTTGCCAGTTTCACAGTAAACGTATGCAAATTATTTCACACATGAACAACTTTATTCTGTGAACAAACCTAATGTATTCCACTCAGCTTTAAATTACGCGTTAATTTGTTACACTATAAACATGTACTAGGACCTTTAACTATGTACAAAAATAAGCCATTAGTAATTACTTGTTGTACTGCTCCGTTATACTGTTAGCTTTACGTTTATTAGAAGAGAGAGACTAGAATATTTACACTTTGAGTTGTTATATTTTATCTGATATGTTAATATTAATGTATGTCTAACGCACGTGTAAATTCAAAATTCAAAAGTAATTTTGGGCCGCAAAATGTCCGAACCGACAAAGATTCAGAAGGAAATGATCAATTAACCAGTAATGGCGTTGCTATTAGGCCTACCCATCCAGTGTTGCTCATGTTTGATCATCGTTATTTTCACGAGCATGAAATAATTTACACTCCAATGTACAAGAATTGAATCGAGAAGGATTGAAATGAAGTAATAAACGTTTATTTACGAAGTTTGATCACGGAAGTCCAATTCCAAATTATTTTTGTAACACATTGAATCACTCAATTTTAGCCAAAAATGTGACAACTAACTTCTGCAAATCAAGAGCGGTCCAAATGTGTTTTCGTTGCTTTAATGCATGCAAAAGAGAAAAAATTAAGGGAATTTGTTACATCATGATGGTCATGTAACAAAGTAGGAACTCTACCAATACATTAGCAGTCAGTCATACATGATTTTCCAGAAAACTTTCTATATAGATTTCTTAAAACCTATAATTTCATCCTAATTTTCAAAAAAATCGGGAACAGGGCCTCGCACTGCAGGGTCTACTGGTGTTTTCTATTCACTAATGAGCTCCGGATTTTGTTGCTTTACTCAGGTTTCATTCCCTTATAAAAAATAGGACGGTGTCAAATCTATACTACTTCTAGATTTTAAAGTACGGTAAATTTTTGTATTCTTACACCCCTCAGTAACATTAAAACATAGATCTTTTACTGTAAATAATTTAATAGAAAGCATGCTGTGGCTACGAACTCAAGATGTTAGGATTGAATTTGTAATCACCATTTCAACAATTTCTTAAAGGATGAATTATAATTGTATGTTAAAAACTAGTGGTTGGGATATTTTTCATCAAGTTTTCCTGTAATTTTAATTTTGAACTCCTGTCATCATTATTGGGAAATCACTCATAAGTAGAAAATAATATCTACTTTGAAACGTATGACTGAAAAGTGTTTATGCTGTTCAGTGTGGTGTTATGCAATAATTTGCTTTGATCAGAAAGTTATTCGATCAATTAACGGCCGTAATCGGTGGGAAAGTTAATTCATCGTTATTGAGGCTAATAACGCAATATCAAGGTAACATTCTCGTTCCCATCATTGGACAGGTCTATTGTGTCAATAATGTGTAAGCTTGCTAAAAGTAATCAGCAGAAAAATCACCTATTGGAACAAGTGATAGCCGAGTGCCGTAGCAGGTATCTGTTCAATCAGAGATAAGCTACGAAACTCGTGAGTGCTCTTTGAATTGGCCAGCAGAAAGACTCTGTTCTCTGCTGTAAAATCATTTCCCGGTGGTTCGGAACCCACCTAAAACTGTAGGTCCAACTCATCAATCTCCATCATCCAACTCATTACCTACGCACAGGTCTCAAACCTATGTGGGCTTCATCCTCCGGAAAAAAAGAAAAAAGTGGGGAATCCAAAGTAAAGAAAGGTTTCATTGAAACTGATACTCCAAATGCAGTAGAGCTTCCATACAAGGAGTATCTCAGGTCTAAATACTTCAAATAACTAAATTCTACGGTATTTCAACAAACACCTCTATTTATTTTTATTTATGGTATTTATTATTTTTTTTAGGATGAAACCTACAAAGGTTTGATGCCTGCGCGTGTGTAATGAGCTGGATGATGGTGGTTGATGAGTTCGATCTACAGTTTTAGTTGGGTTACGAACCACGGGGAAGTGATTTTACAGCAGAAAATGAAGTCTTTCTTGCTGGCCAATCCAAATGGTCACCCTTACAAAGAGGGCCCTTGAGCTTATCTTTATCTGATTGAACAGATACCTGCTATGTCTCACGGCTATCACTTCCCTAATTCTATGGATTTCCTAATATTCTACATTTTATGGTAATTCCAACGAACACCACACTGCAACGAACTATCCGAGCAATCGATTTAATTATAAATACTTAAATTGAGTTGTTCATTTTAATTAACTTATATCAAGAAACAAAAGGTTACTAATTTTTAGTATCAGACTCATTGTTTCCAAACTTTTATTTAATGATTAATGAATGTCAGTTATCAAAATATAATAATTATTGGTAGTTATGATATAGGGAAGTGATAGCCGCGAGCCGTAGCAGGTATCTGTTCAATCAGAGAGATAAGCTGCGTTCTCATAGATCCTGTTCGTAACGGTGACCGATTAGATTGGCCAGCAAAAAAGACACTGTTCTCTGCTGTAAAATCACTTCCCGGTGGTTCGGAACCCACCTAAAACTGTAGGTCCAACTCATCAATCACCATCATCCAACTCATTACCCACGCACAGGTCTCAGACCTATGAGGGCTTCATCCTCAAAAAAAAAAAAAAAAAAAAAAAAAAAAACTGTACCTTGATGCAATTTTGTCAATGAATCCTTACGCTTCTAGTACGAAGAGCTTTTCAAATCTCAATGAATTTCATGTGCAAGTACTTGTTTATGTAATGTATATGATATTTTAAATTTGATTTAATTCTCGCTCAGTAAAAATAACTCCATGTATGCAGTTCAATTTTTTAGGGTTTTCATTTTAAACTTTTATTCTATTTGAATTCGTGGTTCTTTTCCTCGGTTTCCATAAATCCGTTTTTGCAGGAATTCAATGAATGCAATGAGTCTCCCACTTAGTAGTCCTTCAACTTATAGACCTACTTAGTTACTGGTAGACTTCTCGAGTAGTATTTTATTGTTTGAAATAATTATTCCATTATTCATGTAGGCTAATTCAAAAGAAGGCTTTTGGTACATCTCTCACCAATCCACTCTCAGATAATCAATTTCAACGTTTTTTTTTTTGTCTACTATCGGGAAGTAAAGACTATTTATAAGCACCTGAATTAACTGGTTAGCAATAAATAGTCATATATAGTCATATAAAGTATTATTCAGCCGTATATATAGTATACAGGCTCGCAAAACTTGAATTACCCATCCTTGGACCGCCGCGTATCATGTCTGCCATACGTATTAAACTGAAATGATATGTCATTAGCCTGTTAAACTGAAGACAGAAGCCAGTCAGCTTTGTTTTTGTTTGCTTTCCTGTCTCCTTCTCAATCTTTTTCCTTTTCTACTCTTTCCGCTGCTCTTTTATTGTATCATCGCGAATCGGAATAGGCAGGTAGTAATAACTGAGATGCAAGACGGGGAGAAAAACGGTTTCAGATGCGTGGGAAACTGAATTCAAACAACTTCAATACCAGAGTGGTTTTAGCCTATACTTTAGCGAACTTTGTGTAATCTGTAATGCATATTTGCTTTATTGTGATCATTATATTAATATTTAGAGAATAGTATAGCCTATTTTTCATGACATTTTTCTTAGGATGAAGCCCACATAAGTCTGAGACCTGTGCGTGGGTAATGAGTTGGATGATGGTGATTGATGAGCTGGACCCAAAGTTTTAGGTGGGTTTCGAACCACCGGGAAGTGATTTTACAGCAGAGAATAGTATCTTTTTTACTTTTATTAAGGCTGTGCGCAGGGCTTTTGGTCATAATTGTTTTAGAAGTTTCTTGCATTGGGTTTTATTAGGGCTTTGAAATGTTATATATTGCTGAGAGGAATTTTTTCCCTTCAATCATTTTGTGAAATATAAGGGTTCAAAGCTGAAATTTTTCAGTTTTTGGGGGAACTAATCTATTCTATTATTTTAAACTTTTTATAACTTTTATATAACTAAAAGACATATTGAGGAATAATATTACATCATTTTCATTTCAATCTAACAAATAGTTTATTCAAAATAAATTTTTGGAAAACTGAAATTTTACACATTTAAAAAAAATTATTTAAAAAATAAACTAATTGTTTCACTGGAGTAAAAAATATGTCATTTTATTTCTCAATGTGTCTTTTAGGTATAGAAAATTTATTAAATGTTTAAAATCACTCATAGGTGAGATCAATTGCCCCCAAAAACCGATAAATGTCAACTTTGAGCCCCCATATTTTACAAAATATGAAAAAACTTTTTCTCATGGCAATAGAAAAAATTTCAAAGCTCTAATAATATCCAATACAAGAAACTTCTTAACTTCTGAATATTTTTATGGCCTATCACCACCGTTACTGGGGTTTTCTGAATTCTTAATGAATTATCAAAAGCGTTTAGTGAATTAGTAAGGACCCGACTGGGCCTTATTGAAATCGTGCCGTTGTCCGTTCGCACGTTCGTCTGTGTCCTAGCTCTTAAAAGGAAGATTCTAGATCTTGAAACTTGGTATATTGCTTCCTCATAGTAAAGTGAGATCGCTATTGATTTTCGAGTTAAGGGTTGAATATAAGAATAAATAATACATGAACTTCTAATTATGTAATTTCATTCCTCAATACGTCTTCAAGTTATAGAAAAAGTTCATCAAACGTTTAAGGAAAGTGATAGCCGCGAGCCGTAGCAGGTATCTGTTCAATCAGCTGCGTTCTCGTAGGTCCTGTTTGTAACGGTGACCGATTAGATTGGCCAGCAAAAAATACACTGTTCTCTGCTGTAAAATCACTTCCCGGTGGTTCGGAACCCACCTAAAACTGTAGGTCCAACTCATCAATCACCGTCATCCAACTCATTACCGACGCACAGGTCTCAGACCTATGTGGGCTTCATCCTCAAAAAAATCAATCTATTTTTTTATTTCATTTTTTTAATATGATGTGAAACAGATTTCTACTTTTTGTAGGCTGTAGTCGATGAACTTAATTTCTACTATTTTTAGTCTACGGTTGATCAACACTGATTACAGTTTTGGCTGGCACAAGCTATCGACAAAATTGAAACTCCCCAATGCAAACGTGTCCTGTTGTAAACAAAGCTGCAGCTTGTAGTGGACCGACTGCTGGCTTGTAGAAAATACAAGTTTTGTCGTTTTTTGCCGCAAACCGCAAGAGTGATCGGTCGCATCGCATCGCATTGAACACGCAATCAACGCAAAACTAGAAGCTGCCTCTGCCTGCGTTGTTTTGCTGATCGTGTGCTAACTCCGCCCCCACAGATTGCCCATCGAACAGTTGCCTCTGCCTATCACCTGACTGCCATCTCTTTACATACACCACTCTACTCCACCCACTCACAAACTGCCAATATTTATGGCTATTAATGGCAGATCTAAACAGGTGAGTTCATACCCGGTGACCAGTGGCAGCATATTGCACGCACCAAGTAAACGCAAATTTCAATTAAATTCTGTTGTGAGCATCTTTAGTTCCGGTCATTACATGTTTAAGTCTACAAATTATAAGTACTCTATAATCTTATACAATGTACACTTACAAGACGACCTTCTTATGAATAGAGAGTTCAATTTCAGCCAGTAGCGGTTTATTTCAAACTACGTATAATAGGTATAACGAATTTTTGTATCAGAAACATTTAAAATACGTAAATTATGTAGATTGAAAAGTCGTTCAATGTATCTGTGAACAGAAGTTAGATGTATCATTCCATTCAATAGCTAATTGATTCAAGATCGTGGTTTGTTATGTATCTTCGGTTGGAAATTTCAGAGTTATGATCCGTACAGACTTTCCAATATTGATTCGTATATTTTATTGGTTCTTTTAATAAAAATACAGTGGAACTTAGCTGATTCAAATCTGAAGAGGAACAGAAAAAGTTGAAATTTTCAAATAAATAATAGTATCCTTTATATTTTATTCTATGAAACCCACATAAGTATAAGACAATTCAGATAAACAATAATTGTACAATCTTATACACTAGTTACCATAATTACTATATCAATAAGCTGAGCTGAGGCTTAATTTTGATGTGAAAGGAACTCTTCTGCACTATAAAAAGCTTCATCAACTGAATATTTTTTTGTTTTTCAAATATTTCTATATTTTCAAAACTCTTCAAAAACTGCGGTAGCTTGTTTTAGTTTCCTACCAATATAACTAGGTTTCTGTTTGAATAAACTAATATTGTGACTCATCAAGTGATAATCTCCTCGGCTTCTTGTATTCTAATCGTGTACGTCAAGATTTTGGTCACTATTACTCTTTTTTACAAAAAAAGTAGCTTCATACACCTATAAGCAGGGTAGAGTTAGAATACCAAGACTCTTGAACAACGGCTTACATGAATCTAATCTATTTACTCTTTCCATACAACAGCTTCCTTTTGGATTTTCAACACCCTATAAATTGTCTGTTTTGATGAATTACCCCATACTATAAGGCCAGGCGCACGTTGAGATGTCGGTGGCGCAGAGCAGAGCAGAGCAGAGCAGCACAGTTTCTGTGTCCCATGCGTTTACTATGCTCCGCTGTAGGAGCGCAGAAATCACGCGCACGTTGGCGCGCAGGGCAGGGCAGAGCAGGGCAGAGCAGCATTGGTCTGCGTCGCACTTGTGACAGAGACACAGAAACTGCGCCGTTCGTGCACTCGTTATAAGCTGCTCTCACGTTACTTTGTTGGTGGAACAATATGGAAGAACAATAATTGTTATTGATCGAGTTTTTCTTCAGTTCCCACAGGCCTTTGGGCGTTACAGCCCTCTGAGACAATTAAAGGTTTAATCATCTGGTGTACTTCTTCAAACTCTTATCGACTAAGACGACAAACATTTTTAAACTGTTCTGGTGATAGTTCTTTTTTCATTGCGAATGCCCCATTCGTATTCCGTTTTTTCAAGTAGTCACTTTTCCCTCGCTTTGTCCCCTCTTGACCTCATGTTTCAATCAAGATGGATGATAGTTTATTTTTTTAATCTTATTAATCCACAGTAAAGTAAAAATTTCTTTGTTTGTTATAATATTGAAAAACATTGAATTGGCCTATATGCTAACAAATGTGAATAAGGAGATATTTTTTTTTTAGTTTATTGAGAGTTATATTTTAGTTTGTTGAAAGATATTTTCAGTCCAGGGTAAAGTTATTTGGTTAAGCGACTCACCCCTCAGCACAAGCTTGGCTTAGAGAGGGGTGAACAATCTTTTTTATTTCATTCTTAAATAATTTTTAGTTTAATATCCTATATTTATTTTGTCTTGAATATTCTATAATTTTATTCTATTTATTTTTTATTTGCTTATTTAAAAAATTAAAGTTTATTTATTTTATTGTATACTTATACATTTTGCACCTTGGAATGTATTTTTGTCATATAAAAATGTATTGTGCATTTTGATTGGCTGAATAAAAAATTATTATTATTATTATTATTATTATGTACAGCAATAGCAATGAATCAAACTCCGCATCCGAATCTGACTCTGACCTTTGATCAAGAAATCTTGAAAAAATGTTGACAAACACAATACACCTCAAAAAGCACATCCACCTGCGTCGCACTGTAGAATGAAACTGCCTCCCAACATGCGCTTTAAACTGTGCGACACGTTTCTGCCCTGCTCTGCTCTGCCCTGCGCGCCTGTGTCGCACTGCTCAACGTGCGCCCCATCTAAGATAGCATACCTAATATGTGACAGTAAGAGCCCATGGTAAGCTGTAAAAAGTAGCTTTTTGTCATTTAATCTAGCAAGCTGTCGCAGGACAAATACCCCAGATGAAATTTTACATCATATTCTTTCAATGTATGGAGCCCAGGTCAATCGTCCATCCAACAGAACTCCTAGAAATGCAATGTTCTCTTCCTGGTCTAGTTGATTATCGTTTAAAAAACTTTTATAGCATCTTCATTTGAATTATGTTTACATCAATAGGCAACTACTATTGTTAGGAATCAGGTTACTCTGTTTAGATGCGAGGGAAATACAATCACAATTACTACAAATCTAGGGATCTATCATACATTTCTTGTAACCTCATCCCAATTTCATATACTGCCATTAGCCATTGTGAATAGAATTGAACCTTATTTCACAGTTCACCCCCACATTTTTTGCCATGAGAACAACAAGGCGGGCCGCTTAGCGCAGTTGGCTGACGCGTCGCAACTTCGGTTTACTGTCGCTTCAGCGGTCGTGGGTTTGAATCCCGCTCCTCCTTCTGGCATCTATGTGTTATCATTCAACTCATTAACACGCCCAAGTTTCGGACTCATGTGGGCATCATCAGTAAAAAAAATTGAAACCTACATTTGTTCCTCTACTCACAAATTTTTCTCGTGAGATTTTCTCATCTTGCATAAATTAACAGCGTATTAAATTGTCCCTACCAATTCGAAGGATAGGTAGCTAGCTGCATGTGTCCACAAATTGAAACCTATTAGCCTAATTAGGCTTGAAAGACATTATCGGGTTTCAAGTAAATGTATACAGTATTAATTTAAAGCATCGAACAAAATTACCCTGGGTTGGTCGTCATCCTTAACATGATTTCATGCTCGAGGATATTGTAATAATCGTTTATGAACTGCGCATGTGCAGGTAAGACGATACAAAATTTTTGCTAATTAGTGGTTGGGTGGCCATGATGCCTTGAAATCGGGAGGGAGTTCTGTGATGAGTGAAAGAGAGCCAAGCGGGTTGAGTGAGTTGTTGTTTTTTAACATTATTCATTACTTGTAGCTGTAACATTAGATCATTTGTAGGGGAACATGGGAAAATTTGTGTTAAAGATAGGGAAGGGGCGGTACGAAGAGTAATGTGGTTGTCGGGGGATTTTTACTGGGGACATTCCTGCCAACCACCTGCCTGGGCAATTAGGCGACAGACAGAAGCAGTAGCTACGGAGTAGAGAGAACTGCCCTCTGCAATATGACACCAACCACGTTTTTTTCTGTTTTTGAAGTCGGTTTTGATTCTTCTCCCGACGCGAAACAACTTTTCGTACCGCCAGAGACTTACAAAAAAATGTCTGATTCGTTGGAGCAGCGCTGATGTAAATTATAATATTCGAGGCAAATAAGATGCGAGCAGAAGAAGAAGGCCAGCCTCAATAATTTTCATGCTACGTTCGTTCGTAGGTTATCGGATGCGAACGAAACGTCACTTAATATCTGTGCGATCTGCGGTAGCTGGATTAGTTGACAATCTAACCGTTACCAACGTGCGTTCGGCTGGCTACCGTATTCGGTAGATCACGTCTCGCCGGTCTTTGACTCAAAATTTTCCCCCAAAAAATATAAAAACAAAAATTCTACCAAAAATCATCCCTCTCTTTCTAGAACACCTTCCGAAACCGATTTTCTACACCTGACTAGATGAAAGAAGAGCGTGCACCCAATATAACACAAAAAATACTTAAAAAAAAACAAAGTTCGGTGACCAGTAGCTCGTCTATATTGCCGAGTGAGTTCAGATGATGTTTTGCTTGAGTGGTTTTAATATGTGGAGAGCAGCTGACTTCTGCGTCTTGTAGATTTGCAAAATGAATGCATTTGGACGGAGGATATGATGGAGAAAATTTGATCTTTAAATTGCGGAGAGTCAACGTAGGCCTGGCGAGAAGCTTGGTGACGTGACGCAGGGTGACTTTTTGGAGCACTGAAATAAATTGAATTCAGTCTCGGTTCTATTTGTTCAGTATAATATTGATTTCTGTATTTATGATAATAGTATAAATAGAATTCAAGTTATAACAATATGTGTAATAATTATAGAATTTGAATTAAAATTCTCCATCAATAGATTTGATTAGCAGACTCAATTCTTCATTTCAATACTGCTTATTATACTCGTACAAATAAATCAATCAGGAACTCAAAATAAATTATAGTACGAGGGTTGTTTCAAAAGTAAGGTTCCCAAATCAGTAACCTTACCGCGCGTGGGTAGGCGAAATCTGGCAACACCGCCGTGTTCGTATATGACAAGATTTTAGATATTACTTTTTTGAACATTCTGACAGAGCAAGGAATATCAATGAGGAAAAGATAATAGGGATAAATTTAAAGAAGCCATGAATGAAAAAAAGATGAGAAATAAAAAAAAGTAGATAAGAAAATTGAGGGTGCTTTCACAGTGAAACATACTCGATGATAATCACCTTTGCAAAATCAAACACATACTGTGGAATGGTGGTATTCACACTGTATCCAGGCTACACCAATCTGTCATACACAATTGACCATTCCACAGAATGTCTTTGATTTTACGATGATGATTACGCATTCATTTTTTATTCATTTTGACTAAAATACAATCATAATAGAACGTAAAGAAAAGCAGGTTTTATAAAGCCCAAATCTGCTCCTATTAAAAAATGTTAACTTGAGTTCAAATCTTTATACTGAAGGTAATGTTTTAGTTTTACAGAAATTTTACCTTGAACATTTATTTTATATACCAATGTTTTTTCATATAATGATGCATTAATTCAAATTGATACATTTTCACATGATAATAAATTGACCTTTTATTCTATCTATCTAGTCTTCTTGTTTATTTATCTATCTAGTCTATACTAGTCTTCTATTATCTATTATACATGTATTTGTACGCATTTGCATAGTATCTATTTGTATGTATTATGTAACTCCTAAAATAGTAGGTTCACCAAGTTCCCCATAACATGGCTCAAATGGCGAGATGGAACTACCACCCGTAATGTTTTCCCCATCAATAAAAACCATACGCTTATTATAATTAATTCATGATGATCATAAATCATTATCAATATAAATCATCATACACAATTGTCATCTAGGATTGGATGCTCCACTGTTCAAGCACTCTAAGAATGACTTTGAAATGACACGCAAACAAATTATCTCAGAGATAATACAATTTCTCATCTTTGTGCATATACATTGTATCTAGCATCAAAAAGAGATATTTCTTGTTTGTTTCAAGTCTTGTCGAATGAAAGACAACAACAGTTTGAAAGTGAGTGAGTGATGCTGGTGAGATGTGTTTAGTGTGTTGGTGTGTGGCCCCGGCTCTCTAATGGCATCACAAACCAAGAAACATTTCATAAAGCGTCGTCATCTACGAATGCCGCCGACACACAGCTTCTGTCTTCAGTTTGCGGACAGAATCAAGAAGAAATGGGTAATAATTTCCCCCCGGCAGATGCTAAGTGTCCTTCATTAAACCCCCCTTACTCCACCCCCCGCACCCACACTGTTTCTTCCTTGTAGTTCTTTGACAAAACTGGCTCGTCATTCATCTCGAGATTTGCCCAAAGCTCCTCAAGCTAGTCCTTGTCTACTACTACAACTACAAAGAGTTGGCGCCTTTTTTCAGGAACAACTCGTTTAGGCTAGGCTTCTTCTAGTTTTCTCTATGTTTTTTTCTCCTTAATTTGATTCCTTTCTCCTTTCTTCTTGAACGTTTATTCCTTCATCTTCGTCTCTTTTCCTTCTTCATCATTATCATCATCATCTACTTCCTTTCTTTTTTTCTAGCTCCTTCTTTTACTTCTTTTCTTCCTCTTTTTCTTCTTTTTTCCTTCTTATTCTTCTTTTTTCCTTCTTAGTCTCCTTTTCCTTCTTAGTCTGCTTTTCCTTTTTAGTCTCCTTTTCCTTCTTTTTCTGTTTTATTCTTCTTGGTCTTCTTTTTCTTTGTTTTCCTTCTTAGTCTTCTTTTTTTTTCTTGGTCTTCTTTTTTCCTTCTTAGTCTTCTTTTTTCCTTCTTAGTCTTCTTTTTTCCTTCTTAGTCTTCTTATTCTTCTTTTCCTCCTCTTGTACAGCTTTTTCACCTTTATTTTCTGCTCCGTTCTTCTTCTTTCTGCCCTTATTCTTCCCCTTCTTCAACATGCTATTCTTTCTCTTTTATTTCTACTTCTTTCACCTTCTCTTCCTATGACAATTTCGTACACGCCTCCTGCTTTCCGTGTCTTCTATTCCTTTTTCTTCCTTTATCACCTTCTCTTTTTTCACATAATTCTTTCTGTTTTTCATCTTTTCCTTTTTTCTTCTTTTCCTCCTCTTTTTCATCTTAATTTTCTGCTCCCTTCTTCTTCTTTGTGCTCTTAATCTTCCCCTTTTCCACCACGTTCTTCTGTCTCTTTTATATATACCTTTTTCACATTCTCTTCTATCCCTTCTCCTACCACAATTCATACATTTCTTCTCCTGCTTCCCATCTTTTTTATTCCTTTTCTCTTTCATCACCTTCTCTTCGTTCACTTAATTTTTTGTGTTATTCTGTATCTCCATTTAAAAACACCTAAATCTTTTTTCTTCGGTCTCATTCTTTCTACTTCTTCCTAGTTTTTGTCGTTTATTCTTCTCTTCTTCCGTTTTGGAAGTTTGTTCTTCTTTTCTCTCGTTTTCTGCAAATTCTTACACCCTTTCCTCCTCCACCCTTTTCTTCTTCTTATCTCCATCTAAAACCATTCATCTCAATCTCCCCATCACCATCTTCCTCTTCTGCCTTCTGCTCTCCTTCTTAAATCTTTTCCTCTTTATCTTCTTTAACATTCATTTTCTTTCTTCCACTCCTTTTTCTACTCCACCTCTTCCTCCTCCTCCAATCCTTCTTCCTCTATCCATCTAGTTTATCTAATTATTTGCTATTTTATTACATGGATCTTTTACAGTGTAAATGTTATACAATTTATTTTCATTTTAATTTATATCTTTTTTTTATTTTCTTCAATTTAATTTATTCTAATTTTGTATTTACTTTCAATGTGCAATGGGTCTGTCAAGTACAGACAATAAATCAATCAATCAATCCCCCCCTCTTCATCCTCCTTCCTCCCCCTCTTCCTCCTCTCCTTCTTCCCCCCTCCACCTCCTCCTCCTCTCCTTCTTCCCCCCTCCACCTACCCCTCATTTTCTTTTTTTTATTCATTTTCATCTTCTTTCTCTTCCTCATTCTCACTCTTTTCTTACATTCGTATCAGGGCAGTTCTCAGACAAGGCGCGGCGCTCCTAATGACGATAATGCATCACTCACTGACTTATCACTCTCTCTTTCCTTCTCCTTCTTTTATCCTTTCCTCCTTCCTTCTCAGATCATCACTATTTCTTTCTCGCTTAGTCCACTGAATCAAAAGTTGAAACTCCTTTTTCCACCACAGGATACTACCGCCTAAACTACTACTAGAAGAGTCCTTGAAACATCAGCCGTTGAAGAAGATATAAACTCGTCAAGGATTCTGGCAAAATGTGAATGAATGTAATAAGGCCGATTCACAGGTGTGCAATTCAGTTCGGTCATTGTTTTCATTTGTTCTCTCCACCCTTTCACTTTTCACTATCACCTTTTGTTGTATTATCACTTCACTATTATTATTTTTAGATGATAGTAGACGGAATAGGCGGATTCGATCTTTTTTTCAAGTTTCTTTGTTTTCCTCCTGTATTTAGTACTGTGCATTATAACCTTCTTAAAAAGATGATCATTTATCACTGATAATATTCTGTATTATAATTTTCAAGATCTTCTAATTTTACCTCTTCATAGCTCTTTCATCCACTTCTAAATTCACTTTCTTAAGTTCTGGGTTCGATTTAAAAGGCTTACCAACCTGAACAGACTTTCCAAGTTTCAACTTTTAAGTTACGATGTTATGATGTTGAAGATCCATCTTGTTTCCACTAATATGTATTATAAACTTAAAAAACACTTTTGAATGGAAATTGACTCACGTTATGGCGTGACGGCCGTTTCGCTCTGTTGTATAGAGCATCATCAGACGACCCACAGTACACATTTTAAGTACACGTTTTAAGTTACGAATTTAATTTTTGACTGCTATGATTCGTAATATTACTGTGCACTGTCAATTCAATCCTTGAAGCTATTTATTGAAACGATATCATTAACAGAACCTCTGGAGTGGCCGTAGCCGAGTGGGTTAAGTGCTGGTTTGCTAGCCCAAAGGTCTCGGGTTCGATCCCAGTTCTGACCGAAAGTTTTTACCTCGGGCCACTCCCGTGTTTCGGAGGACACGTTAAGCTGTCGGTCCCGGCTGCCTAAAAAACAGTCGTTAAGTCACGTCAGAGGCCCTGAACTTATTCAGGTGCGACCTGATAACTCTGACACCAGACCTGAGCCAGCCAGGTCACACGATATTATAATTATTATTATTATTATTAACAGAACCTCTAGATAAAAAAGAATTTTTTTTTGAGGATGTAGCCCACGTAGGTCTGAGACCTGTGCGTGGGTAATGAGTTGGATGATTGTGATTTATGAGTTGGACCTATAGTTTTAGGTGGGTTCCGAACCACCGGGAATTGGTTTTACAGCAGAGAACAGTGTATTTTTTGCTGGCCAATCTAATCGGTCACCGTAACAAACAGGACCCACGAGAACGGAGCTTATCTCTATCTGATTGAACAAATATCTGCTACGGCTCGCGGCTATTACTTCCCACATGTCATTTAAAGTAATTGACATAAAATGAATAAAGTTTTGCTCATTTTTAGTCCTGCACTGAAAAACTCAATATTCTTATTTTATTCAATTTTTCGGCTGCTATTTCAAGTGGAGTTTTCGGTAGCTAGAAAACCTTATCAGGGTCTCCAAAAATTTATTAGATCCATTACCGCCTTACATTTTTCTTCAAAACAATTAGCTATACTCTCTTGAAAATACTTTCAGTACTCTCCTAAAAATTTATATTGTAAATATTCATAAAAAATAACTAACCTTTCAATTTATTCTCTTAAAAAATATTTATTAAAACTAGTCTAACTAACCTTCAATTTTATTCTCTATTCTTAGAAGTAAAATTATTTACTAATGTTTGAGTCTTCCAATAATGACACTAGTTCCCTTCTCACCATTTTTTTACCTTTTTACACTAAACTATTTTCCTCTAATTTATTTTCATTATTTTTTCATGTTCGTGTTCAAACCTTCATTAAAAATAAGGTTTACGCCTCAATTCTGTCAACGACAAACCCACGTAATATACACTGTTATCCCTTGAAAAAGAACATTATAATGAAAGACTGAACATCAACAACAGACAATCAATTACGGTATCGATATTGTGATGACCAATAAAGTACATGATCCACGCTGGTGGTCCAAACATCCATTGTGGAAAATTGATAATTAAAATTATCAGGGAGTAGATTTAGGTGTTGGGGGACACGCCCCCCTCCGCCCATCACCCACATCTTCCGGCTAACTGACAGTTCATTCATTGTCAGCCGCTTGGGCTTGGGTATCTAATAATTGGCAGTCAGCGCATGCGTAAAACTGACTTTTGGGCAGTGTTGAAAATTTAGTGGAGATGGTCTTTTGGTTGCTTCAAGTTAGTAAAGTAGCAATGGAGAGCTAAGTAAGTTGAAAATGTCGAGTCATGCTGATTCTCATTTTAAAATAATTGACAATAATAGTTGAGTAGTGTGTGAGGAGGAGTGATAGATAAAGAGATGTGTGTGTGTGTGTGTGTGTGTGTGTGAGAGAGAGAGAGTGAGAGAGAGAAAATAAAGAACTGTAAAAATTATTCAATGATGTTGATAAGTCCGCCTCCAGTAGACCTACTAATCTAGTACTTGTACGTAGATAGTACTTAGTATCAGTGGATAAAATTCATTTGATAATATGAGAAGCACCAATGCATTGGGATGCCTTTTTATTGTTATTTTTTTCAGACGATGAAGCCCACATAGGTCTGTGACCAGTGCGTGGCTAATGAATTGGATGATGGTGATTAATGAGTTGGACCTAAACTTTTAGGTGGGTTCCGAACCACCGGGAAGTGATTCTACAGCAGAGAACAGTGTCTTTATTTATATTTTTATTATACTTCATTTATATTTCCGGCTGAAATTTGTTGCAGTTTACAAAATAATTTCAATAATGGATTTGAATTTATTTATTTAACATTTAATATTTGGCTTGAGTGATTTATGAATATTTGCCCATCAATAACGGTAACTTGTAGAATATATTATCAGCTTCCATGTTCACTGATGAAGACTTTTTGCTGGCCAATCCAATCGGTCACCCTTACAAAGAGCGCCCAGGAGTTTCGTAGCTTATCTCTGATTGAACAGATACCTGCTATGGCACTCGTCTATCTAGTTTATTTGTTCATTTGGAAGGTTTTCAAATCCAAAGTAGTCTATAAGTAATGTAATTTCTTGAGATTATTCTGGTAGATTTTGTAATCAACTATTCTTGTTGAGAACCCTCTTTGTCTGAGCCTTTTCTTAATGAAGAACTCCAATTGAATCCAACCATACCAAAGTATGGGCTTGATCTTGAGCTCCGTGAACTTGTAGTACAAATGTTCCAAAAAATTCTGAAAAAAATACACAATAAACTACGATTTTTGAGTCCCAAGAATATGTAAAAATTAATTTTTGCTCACCCACAGTTCTTTTTTTATACGCGATTGAAGTTGCGCTCAAGGTCAAAAATCAATGTTAATTTCCCTATGCTGAAAGTGTGAACTTGTAATACACATGTCTTAAAAATTCTTAAAAAAATACACAATAATCTACGATTTTTGAGTCCCAAGAATATGCAAAAATTAATTTTTGCTCACCCACAGTGAGCAAAGTTGAGAAGTGAGCACAGTGAGAAGTTACGGTGAACTGATAGGTTCCATCAAAGACAATATAATGTATTACATTGTCTTTGGTTCCATGTTCAGGCCTAATCTTCCAATGTATATCGGTCCGACTATACGAAAGACAAGTAGTCGACAATGTCTTTTCAGTGAAAACAATTCCGTTAAGTCACCTGCGTCAACGGACGTTTACGTATCGCTCCTACAGTCAGAACAGAAGCTTATCTGGCTCTTAATCCTCACTAATATGGCGTCCGTCTGGTTTATTATTTCACAAAAGTGAATTCTCGATAAATTGGGGGTTTCACTGGACCATCGCACTATACAGTTAGTTGGCAAGATGTTTGTCCAGCCTCTGCTACCGATCTACGCCTTTATCCCGCAGGCATATTTAGAAATGTGTATAATAGCAGCTTGGTCTTGTGGGTATCATCTCTAAATGACTTCCCAGCTGATGAGTCAGGAGAAGCGCCACAACTGGGCCGCAGGCATTCTGGTGGCGCCACAAAGACCTTGATTTCTTAATAATCACCTGTCACATCTTCAGTTCCGTCCGGCCTGTGATGCCGCCACTATTCGAATAATCTTCGAATTGTTGCAGCCGTTTCAGAATAAAGACCGTTTAAAATGCTAAACCAGTTTTTGAATCACCGAAAAAATCGTATTATTTGCAATGGAGTCTGAAATTATTTGGCTCTGTGCAAAATTCGATGGTAAATTGTTGGGTCAACGCCACACACCTTGACTGCAATAAAAAACGCTTTAAAATTGATCGATTGTGCGCGCGCGTGCCCGTTCCTGTGCGTGTGTAAACCAATTAATTTAGGCTACTGAAACAGATCGATCGATGATTTCTCACAAACAGACTTCTTTCTTATTTTTCTTCGGTATTCTTTTATTAGAGACAAAAGCAAGTTGTTCTACATGTTCAATTGATTATAGTTGTTTATTAATACATTTTACAAGAAGATATAACATTTAGAAAGATTTTGAAATGTCTCCAGTATTTTCAATTTGGCTGACTCATATCTGATCCAACAAACCCACGTTTCTTTAAATTTTTTTTGTAGATTACGTCTTGGAGACTCCAGTTAAGGAGTATAAGACAAGTCAGATCAACAATCTTATACACTAGATACCATAATTACTATATCAATTAGTTGAGGTTAGGCTTAATTTTGATGTGAAAGGAACTCTTGTACAGCTAAATACACCTCATAATTCGAAGGTTTAAATTGGTCTCCTCAGAATAAGACACACAACTTCTCTAATGATTTGCTCTTTGTTCAACGTTGACTCAATCTATATAGTAGTTATTTTAGAATCTATTTCAATAAATGCTTTGTAAATTGAATAATTGGACGAGCGAAGTGAGGTCTATGATTCAAGTCGACCGTTCCGCATTTTTCTGTTTGTTGAGCATTTACGGCTGACGGCAAAGACAGATTTCTATAAAATGTTGCACAAATATTCAAATTCTTTTTAGAAGTATGAAGCCACGAATTTAGGTTGTCATTATTATTTTATTTTTATTAATTTTACCCCATCATTGAAAAAATGGCATTTAGTATTTACTTGTTTGTGAAATAGCCTACATTGAGAGTGAATTTTTTTCTTTTTTGAAAACTGTAGGTCCAACCCATAAGTCACCATTATCCAACTCATTACCCACGCACAGATCTCAGACCTATGTGGGCTTCATCCTCAAAAAAAAATCCACTCTCAATGCTTTCATCAACTTTCAATACCCTTCCACCTTTAATTAAATGGTTTTTTAATTTTAAAATTAGTAGATTACTATTTATATTTTATATGTATAGAAAATTATGCATCTTATGTACAAAACAAATTTATTTATTTTTGATAAATGTATTGCCTTTTTTATTCGATTAGTTCAAACCAGGAAACATAAGTTTTTTATATTTATATCAGCCTGGTTGTTTCTTTAGGAAGTAGTTTTTTTTAGGATGAGGCCCACATAGGTCTGAGTAATGAGTGGTATGATGGTGATTGATGAGCTGGACCTACAGTTTTAGGTCGGTTCCGAAGCACCGGGAGGTGACTTTTCAGCAGAGAATAGCGTCTTTTTTGCTGGCCAATCTTAATCGGTCACCCTTACAAAGAGTGCCTAGGAGAACGCAGCTTATCTCTATCTGGTTGAACAGATAGCTGCTACGGCTCACAGCTATCACTTCCCTGCTCTACTTACTATCCTCTCAAGTTCTGTTTGATGTTAATTGAAGGTTAAAATCTATTTTTCTGGGTAAACCCAAGTTAGATTTAAAATTTTGGCTAATTGACAATAATAGAACTGCCACGCATCTTCGATTTGGCTTATTCACATTCAATTCAGCAATAAATTTATTCACTCTGTATTCCTCTCATGAGTATTCCACTATAAAATTCAGATTCGTCAATGAATCTGATGCAAATCACACACCCCTAGTGGAATATTCTCAATATAGCTAAAAAGAATTCTCACAGGAGCCAAGCTCATGAATAATTTGTCAATCGGGCCTACTCTAGATTATTTTTTATAACGGTCAGAGCGTTTGTAGCCTATTGTTTGGAACTGTGGAATGGACAGGCCTATTGGGCTTCCAGTTTGGTGTTCCTCTCTTCCTGTGTTGAAAAATGCATTTTAATTGGAATGTCGATGACCGCTAGATAGCTAGATAGCCACATCTACTGCCAGTCGGCATTTGTTCAACTGTAACTCATAAACATTTCACATTTTCCGTTTCTTCAATCATGTTGGAGCTTCTACATTTTTCCTACTTAGAAAAATGAAAGTTTCCATTGAAAAACTTTATTGCCTGAAGTCCAAGTTTCTTTATTGAGAATTTCTTAATTATTCTTTATTCTTATAATTCTTTATTAAGAATTTAAAACTAAGTTTAAAACTTTATTACCTGAAGTTTTAAAAACATTCTGTACTGAACCTCCTAAGCTAGAGGATGTTATTCTCTGGTGAAATTCATTGGAATCAATTAATCATATAATAAACATGTGATTGAAATGACTTGTACATTTTTCGGCTCTAAAATCTGTAACAAAATTCGAAATTGTGTCCACTTTCTTTGAACTATTGAACTGTCAAACCCAGGACTTTTTAACCGACTTCCAAAACAGAAGGAGGCTCTCAATTCGACCTGTTTTTTGTAGAATTTTATTCTTAATATTATTTATTATAATTGTTTCGTACTGAAATTGCATCTCAATATCATTGCTGATCTATGTGAATGTAGGAGATTTAGATTTGGATGCTTATGATGGAGAAGCTCATTTTAAAATCTTATGTTCGTATAGAAGAAGCCTTACTTTTATTCCTTTTAAATATCATTTAAATGCAAGCAAATTTCGAAAGTCCTTACGCAAACATCGCTGGGCATTCCTTAAAAAGGAAGATCCTTGCAAAATTTCATTGAAATTGGTCCACACGTTTAGCCGTAAATGCGTTACAAACAGACAGACAGATGGTCGACTTGAAACAGAGACCTCTCTTCGTTCAGTAAATAACAGTACAATGTAACAGTCAATATTTATATTAATGCATATCAAGTGATCCACTTGCATAAAACAAAATTATATTTCTAGTTCTAGTTTTTAAAGTCAGGTGTGTCAGTTTTTAAAACAAATGTGGTTTCCAGGAAATAACGTTTTGAATTGTTGCATTTTGAGATTGGAAATTGAAGGTATCCAACAGCTCTTGAATTATTAATTCGCGAAAGTGGAATTGATTGAGCTTTATCACTTGACGAGATAGCATATTTCCAGAATTTGACAGCGAAATTCGCTATGATTGATTCGTTTGCAATATTTTCGCCTATCATTTCCCACTATCTTACTAATAGGCAACTATCACGTGTTATTACACAACCAATATTTGATAACTGCTTATTGACTTTTTAATAGGACCACGAATAAAATAGTGGCTTGAATCTATCAAGTTTGTTTCTCGAAAAAATAATATAAGAGTAAAAGGTTCATTGATCCATTAGACTGACGTTAATGCATGAAATTGATTCAGCTCGTGCTAAATATGATGATGTTATTCCAGAAAAAATAAATTGATAATCATAAATTTCCATACATTTGACAACATTACAGTTTTCATTAAGCTACATGTGCATGTCATGTCAAAACCTAAGGAACGCTGTACGTAATTCCGGTATTTCATAATGTTGGGCTCATCGTCTCAAATGTAAGTTACTTTCTTTGAAATAACTCTACGCAAAAGATATAATTTATCTGTATAATTTCGTCTAAAGTTTTTGTAAGTAGTTGAAATGTATAAATAAAATTAATCTCCGTGATGTTTCCATGACGAAATACTTGATGAACAATCTAATATCAAAACTTACAATGTATTTCTATTTAAATTGATGGGTTTACAATCATTTTAAGGGTTGAAACATTATTATGTTATAAGAGATCGAGGATTTCGAAGTAAAGTACAATAGCATTCATCGATTTCCATCAGCTATTGTCATCAGCTGTTGTCAATATCCGCCATTGCGGAAGTCTTCAGTATAAATTGATAGCACTTGAAAGAATTCCAAATTAATAGATTCTGTTTCTGTATATTTGTCAGTTTTTTAAATTGTCACTTAGCCTACTTCAAACCAACTTGTAGAGAAAAGTACTGAAAGCGACATTGTAAAATACTATTTCCTCAACTAAAACACGGGAAACCATTCTTTTATGCTGATGATTTGGTGAATATTATTTGAACAACTTATTTTTAGCGGATGTAACTTGTTCCCCAATTACCTGTATTTATAGTATATAAGTATTCGTATGGTTTATTGGCCATAATATTCAAATATTTTATTACATTTCTAATTCAGGATAATTGAAAGTTTTTCATACTCAGTAGTCCTTTGGGCTAGTTTGGCCAATTCGACCGGGAGACATAATAGAGTCCGGTCAGCAGAGGTGAGCTTCAAATACATTATCCACTCAAATATCAGAATAAATTCATTGTCATTGAGGAAATATATCAATGTACAACACTCAATGTGGTTTTCCTGGACTCTGCTGTAAAATCACTTCCCGGTGGTTCGGAACCCACCTAAAACTGTAGGTCCAACTCATTAATCACCATCATCCAACTCATTACCCACGCACAGGTCTCAGACCTATGTGGGCTTCATCCTCAAAAAAAAATGTATTATTCATTTATTGGTGTTTTCTTCTCTTTCAAGTCTCCAGGTCTTCCTGTACTTCTATTGCTCTCCGAATAACTTTTTTTTCTTTTTTTTTTGTGTCTAGTATTAGCAGACCTTTATCGAAATATGATTTTTGACTTGCAGAATGCAGTTTCCCTCGAAATGCAATTCCTTTAAATCTTTCTCAAGAATTGCATCAATTCATTTATCTTCGCAATAATTATATCCACATTTTCAGAGAGCAGTCAGAGTAAGTTGTAGAGAATTTCTTGCAGTAACTAGTAGGCTAGATAGTTTGAGACAAGGTGTCCTGTTTGAACAAGACATAACCACGCAAGAGTGATGCATCCACCTCACGCGAACTTCTCGCTCCAATCGTTCAACAATTCCAGCCACAACTCTTCTCAAAAATATTGCTATTCTGCTATTTATAAACTATAGTCTCATCTTGAAGATGCACCAGGAAATTCTTTGCATGGATGAAATCTTGAGATTGATAGTCGTGATTCCAATTTTTTTCTTAGCTGGAGAGTACACTGAATACAAAGTCGGGTTCAATTTTACGTTCCCACATATTATTTCTTGAATATAAATTTAGCTCTTCTTATGACTTGTGAAAAATCATGATATTATTTTTTTTCGATATCCATTATTATCTTAAGTAGGTCTGTACATGCGTATAATGTCTTGACCTTATAACTTTGAAAAATCCTAATATTATTTTCTATTTGATTTTTATTATCATCTTATGTAGGTGCATAATATCTCAAACTTATCTTTTAAAAAATCATTATATTATTTTCTATTTGATTTTCATTAACATCTTTTGAAGGTCTGTACGTGTACATTCCAACTAATCCTTTTTAAAAGGTAGTGAAAAATCAACGTGAAATTTGTATTTCTATATAAGTACACAGAGTAAAATCAACAAGGAATTTGTAGCTCACTTGTGGATGTTGTTTTGAATTTTGTGCATGAATACTCACCTAATGACATTCTTAGTGTGTGTCAACATTATAACATTAAAATTGTTTATATTATTTTCAATTTTATTTATTTTTTATTTCATTATTCTTTAGCTGAATAGTGTCTGACCTTCGCATATTTAATTATCTCTTTATCTTCCAATTATCTTTGTCTTAATCTTTTAGTTATCTTTAAATTATCTTTTAATTTACTTTGTAAATAGAGTTTGGGATTCACAGCATTGGATAAGCCACCAAAAAGGACTGTTCTCTGCTGTAAAATCACTTCCCGATGATTCGGAACCCACCTGAAATTTTAGGTCCAACTCATCAATTACCACCATCTAACTCATTACTCACGCATATGTCTCAGACCTATGTGGGTTTTATCATCGAAAACCCTGCAATGCTTGAAATTTAATGAGATGAACCCTCTGCTATAAAATTGACCATATTTCTCAGACTAATCCTTAAAATAGAATTGACTTTACTTGAAATAATAATGTGCTTTATTACTTGAACTTAAGAATTTTCAAAATGATTGATTGCCTCCAATAATTAAGAAATCTTTGTGTGATTTGAAAAGTAGCTCTTTAGCATCTTGATTTCTATATGTCTCTAAGCAGTTATTATTTGTTATTTTGAAACAAAAAGAAGGCCATTAATAAAAAAATGGTTTTCATCCGAAGAAACACCTTCTAGTTGACTTACTCTTTCTGAGCTCACTTTCTCTAGCTTATCAACCCATCAGTTCTCACCTACTCTGTACAAAACAATTAAAATAGATAAAATGACAAGCTTAGAAGCTTTATTGAACTCGATTTAAAATCAAGAAATCCAAAAACGTCATTGACCAAGTGTTTTTATAGGCAGGTGGAGTGGAATCAAGCCGAAAGACAATCCCCAAAAAAGTAGACTCAATTTTGAATCCTGAGTAGTATGTTGTTTGGATGTGTGTTTGTGTTTGTGAGCCTGTTTCTTTCACCTGTCTTGTCTTATCCTTTCCTGTTATTCTCGCATTGTTTCAAGTCACTAGCAAAGCTTTTTATAATAATATCATTGGGAGATAATCTTTCAAAACCAACGAACATCCATTGAAAAATTCTTCTATTATGCAAATCATTCGGAAATAAAAGGTGAAGTTTTTATAATAATGGAAGTAGTATGTATTGTATAACATTCTATGTTTGAAGATAAACATCAGTTTTTATTCTAAAAAATTGACAAATTAAATAGTAAATATACTAAAACGGTTTAATAAGTACTTGCTCTAAAACATTTTCAACCCCGAACCCCCCTATTAAATAAACTGTACATTATAGTCTTGAATTATTATTATTAGAAAACCCCTTCTTCTCCTCTTACGGTTGACTATATATAGTGTATGGTCCCTACCCCCTATGGTCATGACCCCCCCAAAATCTGAGCCTCGTTAAAATATAAACTGGAATAAATAAAATCAATTTCCTGCCTAGTTTAATTGTACTCAATATTTATAATATTAAGTATGCTCATAGTTTATTATGAACTATGTTGAAATTAAAATTTTTCATGAAGACGTAAAAATGAACTTCATTGTAAAATAAACTTATAATGATTATGATATAGTTGTTACCTATTAATTATACTTTTTTCGTATTTCTAGATAACCAGGTGTTAAAGGCTAACTGTAGAAACATAAAAAATATAATCTATCACACATCTCTTTTTCCTAGGATGGTGATTGGTTATGCGGTGAGCGTTATAGTGCTCATGATCATGTTCAGTTACGAGCGCTCAAGACTGTGATTGGATGGGTGACCGTGCTTCAATAAATTGTCGTTATAGGCTTTATTTTCACTTACCCGGTGGCTTGGAACCCACCTAAAACAGTAGATCTATACCATGTTCCCCATAACGTGACTCAAACGGCGAGGTGGAAAGAGTTTCCCCACCAGTAAAAGTCATACGGTTATTATTATTATCATCATCTCTTTTCCTTCTATTATGGCCTATACTATTAACTAATAATACTGCGTAGTAGACATTGGAATTGTTATAATTTTACGTGATTTTTTAAAGTTTTAAAAATTGTGATAGGTAGACTACAATTCTAGAATGCGGTTAATTTTAATAATGCTGAAGTCTAATAAAAAATTAAGGTAGTAACTTGATTTGTATGATAATGACAATTATTATGTAACTAGCCGATTGGATTGTGCTAAATCGATATAAACTGTCTTATTGAATATAGTAATTTAAGAAAATTTATTTTTTTCACGATCGATAATTATTTTTTGGAGGTCGTTTCAACTGCAGTAATTTTTTCTTCAAGTTTTTATCAACAGTATTGCGATATTGTAGCTCTTGCCTCCTTCATATGAGGAAGTATTCAACCATAAATACATTTGTAATCAGTATAGCTGGCTAAATTTTTCCATTAGTTTATTTTAATTTGAATTTATTATTAAAAAGGTTTTCATGCACAATTTTTATGGATAATAAAACTTCAAATAAAAAGAATTATTCAATTATTTAGAGCAGATCTCGTTATAAAATTATGTGATTGATAAGTAATATTAATTTGGTTTTTTAAAAGTAATTATTAATTATTCATTATTAGTCTCCTCAATCCAGCACTCTTCAGTCTTCCAGTGTGAGACATAAATTGAATTTTAGAAGCCAAAAAATGAGTATTACATTATTTGAATGTGCAACAAACACCTTTTTATCTCAGCTAGTTCAAATTACAATACGGCTTCCGATAAAACATAATCCCACTCCTTTCTTGTCATTGTATTTTTGGGTATCATTTTTCATATTATTGGTTTCAGACTCCTATTTTTGTGGTATGTGTTGCCTTCCAACAGCATTCTTCCTTATTATCATGTTATAATGCATGTATAATGAACTAGCAACTTAATAAATACAATATTAGTTTTTTAAGGTGTTCAGCCCAAACAATAAATTTTACGATTCTATCCCTCTACAATATCTCTGTATATTATAGGATTTCTAAATGTACAGTAAACTCTACGATGTGTGGCATTGAGGTTAAAATATTACATTAGTTGTAGAAAGGATTCGATATTTCCTACAAACCTTCAAAGTTTGCAATTAATATTTCTGTTTTTGATAAAATAGTATAGTCCTCAATTAATTAGTGCAATATACATTTACATACCGCGATATGAGTATCAATCAATCAGCTATTCCAATCAACTATTGCATGGAATATGCCTGAACATAATTCAAAATTCAAATTCAAAATAAACTTCATTCCTTAAAATAATACAAGATTCTAAATAAATAAATACGTTATAGGAATTCCTCCGCAAAGACGATCAGTCTGCGTGAGGAGATATATTTTCTCAACTGAAATAGTATTACAGCTATAACTATATTAATATTACTGATATTCGAAATATATAGGACTACTGGCTGGAGTAAATGTGTTGCTTGATTTTATTTGGTACAAAATCATTGCAATTTTGATTAGTTAAAACCCTTTTTTATTATCTTTTCAAAAATGATTTCATAGTAAAGTGATGCTTAAATTAATGTAAAACTTTTAAAATGACCCAAAATAATTTTAAAATGCTTTTTATGTTGAAAAAAATCATCAACGTTTTTTATTACGGGAGGATTTTTCCAGCATAATCCTTCCACCTTAAAATCAGTACAGTATTGTCAGTATTATCATTAACAATATTATTAACGGTATCATCAGCAGTATTGTTATCAGTAATATCAATCAGAACACTCCCTAGCTTCTGCACCATATCACATCATATTACATTGTAAAACATGTTTTTCGTTGTAGCTCCCTTCATAGATTACTATAATTATTATTTCTATAGATTACTCTCGTATGCATCAAACTCAATTGCGGTAAATAACCTGCCTATAATGATGGTTCTCAGTTTTCAACGAGGTTTCAACATTGAGTATTCCTTTGATGCAAAAAGAGCAATTATCATTTGCAAAATCTTTCATTAGCATATAAACCGTGAACAGATGAAAGAATCAACTCCGTAATTATTTGCTCACCTAAGAGTTTACATCGATAGGTTTAGGTCTAGACAATAATAATCTGCATCAAACATAGTCTAGGCCTGCATCGCTCAATGAATAAGTAGCATAACTGATTATAGATGTGTTGGAATTTAGAACGGAATAAGTTACTCATGTAATGATTTGCATTGAGAGGAATTAATATGGGTGCTATTAGACTGTTTCTAGTTTGGATTGGACTCTTTTTCGTAAGTATCAATTAATAATTTTCAAGCTACCCTTGAGTGAATGCAAAGATTGGTCGCCTCGCGTGTGGTATTTTAACGTTGTGGTTCAAGTACAAGGAACTCATCACAATAACTGTTATAATTCTCAATAAAAAACAAGTCTCTATCATTATCTATGATTATTGTCTAGTAGGCCCAAGTGTTGAAGCAGTCTAGCAGATACATAAGAGTAATAATAACGTGGAGAATGCATCAGAGCTCATTAGGGAGCAACGCTAGCCAATGCATTGAACTCATTTTATTTTAGGTGATTAATTACACCAACGTTATGTGAAAAACCCCAACAGTTTATGGCAATAATAAAGTATTGATATGTTATGTTTTTCAGAAGTTCAGTTGGTAACAGTGGTTTCAAATTTGATTGTTGTTAATAGATTATTTCGAAAACATTCAAATTGTTTGAAACTATTTTCAGGGTAACTCAAAGTATTGAGGTTTATCAATTGTTATTAATATTATTATTAATTATTATCGAACAAATTAAATCTCTCATTTTATCAGAGTCATATTTTAAGTTTTTGGGCAATGCGTAGTGCCTACAATTATTCCACCCTCCGTTTTGGTGAACTTCAACTTAAACTTAAGTGCTCAATATCTCTTTAATAATGAACTGTAATAATAATGAACTGTTACATAAATAAAATTAGTAGAACTGGTGTTGATATTGTCAAATCTTTCCATAATTGAAATAAAACAGAGGTTGTCAAATTTCACTCAACTTTAATAATATGAGTCACAGCTCTTGAGTCAAATTATTAAAGTTTAGTGAAATTTGACAACCTCTGTTTTGTTTCAATTGTTACATAAATCTCTATCATATTGCTACCTACTTTGTTTTTTGTTTTTTGGAGGATGAAGCCCACATAGGTCTGAGACCTGTGCGTGGGTAATGAGTTGGATGATGGTGATTGATGAGTTGGACCTACAGTTTTAGGTGGGTTCCGAACCACCGGGAAGTGATTTTACAGCAGAGAACAGTGTCTTTATTTATATTTTATTTATATTTTTATTATACTTTATTTATACTTTTATTTATATTTTCGGCTGAAATTTGCAGCAGTTTACAAAATAATTTCAATAATGGATTTTAATTTATTTATTTAACATTTAATATTTGGCTTGAGTGATTTATGAATATTTGCTTATCAATAACGGTAACTTGTAGAATATATTATCAACTTCCATGTTCACTGAAGAATAAAATGCTACTTTACATAGATTCCTATTTTAATAGCTTCTTCAATCATTTTACTATTTGCCAAAAAATTGATTAATTTCTAGCTTTTGTCACTGTCGCTGTCTTGGAATTAATGAGACATCTTATGATTAGTAGAATTTTATATTCTTTTCATCCCTTTATAATTTTACTCAGTCTATGCTGATATTTTAACAATCTCATAGTTCAACATTTTAATTTTCTTCTATTGATGTAATTGATTACTATTATTAGTCTTTCCATATGATTTAGTTATCTAGAGAGTCAATGTACCTTTGTATAAACTCCAATCCAAATGGATATAGTTTACTACACATATTATTTATGAAAATCAATATCTATTGTCATGGAGATTTTGTTATTAATAATGATCAATGTTAAAATATTCTAATATTTGTTGTTTGGATTTTTATAATTGATTTGTTTGCAGGTTTGTTTATCATCTTTACAAGTGCAGCTCAACACTTTTAGTTGATGATGATGATAATGATGAGCTTGACACATCCTGATTGATTATAGGAAGATTTAAAATTTGACTACAACACAACTGATGTGAAAATGAAGAAAAATGGACCACGATTGTTTTCTTTACTGGAGATTCCGATTGAAAATGGCAACTCATCACATCGAACACTGTAAGTCTGCCATTATTAGTGTGAATAATAATTGATTACTCCCTTGAACGTTTGTCAAGCTTTTTAGTTTAATTCTAAAAGTTGCTAATGCCAAATATATCTAACTGACATAATTTGATGACCTTTTAGTCAGTACGTTCAATTTTTGTCAATTCTTTGAGGTTTGAATAACATCACGTAGACCGGTAATTAACTGGCCCATTTGAAGACTGACGGTTTAACTCAATTTAACAGACATTATTCCTATGAAATCCTATACCAAATATCCTTATCATCATGTAGGGTATTTTTGAGTGTAAGCCGTAATGGATTAGTTTAATTGGAATATTCATCAATCTTGCTATGGAATCATTTCCTGATCAATGTTTTAAACTTTAGTTTAGTAATCTTCCTGAGTTAACAACTCAAATTTAATGAAAGTATAGGGTCGGTCACTTAAGAATTCTTCACATTTTTATTTTAGTATCTAGTTAGATCCCAGCAAATCCCTCCAATTTTTTCTGTTAGGAATTAGTTTAATAATTATAATATGCATCAATTTGGTTACGGAATTATTTTGTTTTTTAACTATTTAATGCTCAATCTTTTATAATTTTGATCACTAATCTTCCTTGTTAACAACTTAAATACAATGAAACTATAGGACCACCTTGAAAGTCCTCATGTTTCGAGTGTGAGCCGTTGTGGATTGGTTCAATTGTAATATTTATCAATTTGGTTAGGGAATCATTTTGGCATTTGAACTATTTCCAAATGAATTTTCTACAACTTTGGATTGCTAATCATCCTGGGTTTAGATCTCAAATTTAATAAAACTTTTGGGTCACCTAACGAGTCCTGTCATTTTTCGTTGTGTATATTGTTAGTTACATCCTAGCAACTCCCTCCAATTTTTTCCGTTTAAATTTTCTAATTGCAATCACTGACCTTTTTCCGTTGCGCCGTCTCCTCTTGGTGGCATAGACGGTGCCGAGCTGGTTCATGGCCGACAGCCCCTGGCCGGAGGCGGGAGGGGGCTGCGGGGGCGGCGCCTGAGGGGGCGGCTGAGGGGGCTCACCCGCGAACACGGCCACAGGGCCGCAGGGGCCCACTGTCACGTACTCCGTCGTGACTGCTGTGCACGCAGCGATAGAAGCGTTCAATCCGAAAACCGCATCACGTCCTATCACACTCACGTTTCAGGAGCACTTCGTTGAGTACTTGCTCACAATTTTACCAACTATTAGATTTATCACACAATCACTCCACCGGTCGTTCTACTGTCCCGTTTTCGATCGGGTCCAGGAGACCGCATCGTCCGTCCGGCCTGCCTGAACGCTGGCTACACTCTGCCGCTCCGAACTACCCCCTCTCCACTCCAGCTTCTTGTCACCCTTCTCCCTACTAGTACCCCTCCAAAAACCCTGTCGTCCAATCAGAGCCAGCTACGTCACGCGTACAACAATGGCAGCCGATGGAAGGGGGCGTACCTCGCCTCTCCGCGCGCCTCATTCGTTGCAGGCGCCGACTCCTATTTCACCACAACCAACTAACTCCTCTGTACTGCTGCACTTGTCACTTGCAATGTCAACAACTTGGTGCTGTTTCTGTTGAGGAGCATAAAAAACTTTCAGTGCTGCCTAGAGTCAAACCAGACTGTGCATCTCACTGAGATAAATAAACTAAAAATCAAATAAATAGTTTTCACTTTGCAAAGCGAAATAATTTTGCCTGTTATCTGAAAATTGATCCCTTTGTTTCAATAATGAAATAAACTGAATGATAAATTAGTACTTTGGTACTTTACTCTCTCTAGTACACTACTGTGATTACTAATTTTGTAGGCCTTTTACAGGGGTGGCTCCCATGCTACAATCATTTCTATCATATATTTTCAACTAACATTTCTCTATATTTGCATATTTTAAGCAAAAAGACAGTGTCGGGACAATTTAAAAAATGCTTCTGGATCAGCAATTTGTGGTGGAAGGTTTACAATATCGTTGAGGCATTCCCGATTGCACTAGGATGCTCTTGTAGAGCAATCTAGACTCTTGCTACAGAAGATGGAACTCATGCTGGACGGGTGTGTCCAAGATCGTATTCCGAGAGCGCTCTCTTGCAATAAATCTCTCCATCTGAATGAGGAATTATAATTATAACCGTGCAGATTTGCCATCTGATTTTTTTTTAGGATAAAACCTACATAGTTCTGAGATTAGTACGTTGGTAGTGAGTTGGATGATGCGGATTGATAAGTTGAACCTCCAGTTTTAGATGGGTTCCGAACCACCGGGAAGTAATTTTACAACAGAGATGGGTCTTTTCGTTGACCTTTCTAATTATTGGTCACCCCTACAAAGAGAGCACAGGAGTTCGTAACTTATCTTTCCTGACTACACAGATGCCTGTCATGGCTCGCAGCTACCACTTCCCTAAATCACTTCCCTAGTATGAAGCGATCAACTGTTGTTTCTTTGAGATTCAAAGAGTTATTCTACTCAATGGTATTACATGCAATCGAATAGGCCTATATGCAATTAAATAGTATAATATAAAATTCATCTCATTTTATATAACATAATGAAAATAATGATTGAATTACTATAATTGAGCCCAATATCAATAATTAATTGTTGTAGTACTGTTTTTAGGTAGTAAAGATATAGTAGTTCAATAGAATGACAATATTGAAACAATTTCAAGCAATTTCAAGGTTTCAGGATGAAGGCTGCAACTCACTTTATAGAAACAGCTTACTCAATAATATTAGCCTATTGATAATAATTAGCATATTGCATATCTTGCCCCTTCATGAAAAATGTAACATTATTTCTCGTATTTGATAGAGCAGGAGCTAAGCTGCAACCTGCTGAACTCATGTCATTCCACAGAGCATGGAATAATTATTTCTAAATTATTAATTATTACTATTAAATTATATCTTAGTTCTATGCCATGTTCATTCCACATATATTGCTTTTATTCAATTTTATAGTGTATCATTTTTATTAGAATACCAAAAACTGTTCAATTATTTCCAATTCAAGTTTGCTTTGCATGTATATTTTGTTGTTGTTTCTTTTCGACAAGTATTATTTGATTCCCTGGCAATTTCTAGTATTTATAGTACCTAACCAATGAATGAGTATTCCAAAAACGTATTTAGATCGGTTAGTCTACCTATTGCAAATTCACCGTGATCGAGCATTTTCAGAACTTTCAATAACTATTCAACTTTTGTTTTGATGTGATATTTATTGTTCAATGTTGTTCAATGCTGAAAATTTTCTCTCTTCAATTGATTTATTATAAACAGTACGATAATAATTTTAAAGCGGAATCTGTTTATTTCATTGCACTGTCATAGGTACTTTTATTTATTCATCAATTATTAATTCTTGTTTTTTACAAAAGTTAGAACATTTTGGCCTTTAATACTTGACCTTTCCATGTAAGTAGACTCTATAGTAAATCTAGAGTTGGTTTCCAAAATATCTCGATGATCTCATGAAGTTTTTATTATTATTTCTGTATCAATATAATTCATTTTTTGGAATGAAATGGAACCCTTTGTTGACAGTTGCGCAAATACTAATAAAAAAAGAACTAGTTCCCAAACACCTGACCCGAGATCAATTCGATTCGAGATATGCGTTCCAGAAAGGCCAGTCAGTTTTTGACTGACGATTCCACCAATGATTCTGACGGAAGTTCAAATTGCCAACATTGTAAGGTTTTACGCTATTAAAGGTTGCTTTTCGAATAATAGTTATAAGCTATGTAAGTTAAAAATTGACATTATTTTAAAAATTAAAAAGCAGCATATTTTATTTTTTAAATGTGAATTTGCATTAGAGCCAGCTATTTCAAAAACTGTGTAGTTACGGGGCGGTGTAGCGCAGCATTTGATCAGTGATCAAAATTTGATTTTTGATTTGAATTGGATCTTTGGTTTTATTTTTGAAAATGTGCTGGTCAAAATTTCCCGTCAAATTTTAACCGGAGATTAGTTCTCACCTCTTGATTGTCATTTGTGCAACGAATGATCAGTTTGACCAGTATTTTTTGGTTAAATTGGCCTCAAACACTTGACCTTGTCATGTAGATTGTAGAGTAAACTCTGTAGTAAATTTCTTGTTCTCCAACATATCTCGATGATCCCATGAAAAATTGGCATCGTTCTGTCGACCGTGTATTTTATTCAGTTCCTGAAAATGGTTCCATGTGAAAAAGGAAACAAAATAATCATCGCAAGCCTATAACTTTTCCCAGGATAATGTTCAGAGTCCGGTAAGGTAGGATAACCGTTATTGTCGGTATGAAAAAAATACTAGATGTTTTTCGGATAATGATAGTATCTGTAGATCGGCTGGGTCGCTGAGATGTGTTTGATTGACAGGCAAATTGCATGGCTAAACTATGAAGATTGCTCTCTCTCACTCTCTCTCTCTCCCCCATTCTGCCCTTATTGTTCATCCTCTTTCATCTTCTTTCTTCTAGTCAGCTTGTTTCCACCTCTTCGGTTCAAGCTTTCATCATCGCATCGTCTTCTCTTTGGTGATCTTTGGCGTCCGAATTCTCTCCATTCTGTAAACATGCCTGAAACCGTCATCATGTTAACATGCAGTTTCCTGGTCATTCAGGATGTGAGCACACCTTGGAAAATTACTAGATAATTCCGAAAAAAGTTTGTGCAACATTCGACATTTCTAATAGTACGTTATAGTATAAATACCATGATAGTATAACGGTTATACGTTTTGAATCATTACTTTAAGACTCATGTTTTCGAGAATTTAATAACGTTCATATTTTTCCACTTGTACTATAGTTACATTTTTGTGTTAAGAGGCAAGCATAGGATTTTCTTTTGATCTCATATGTACTCATACCAAATAAATAAATGAAGTTCAGTAGGCTACCAATCAAGGACAAACCACATTCATGAGGTACGGTATATCGGTAAATATATGAGTGTTTTTTTTTAGGTATAGAACTTCAAGTTGGCAGCACTGTTTCTAGTGGCAAACATTTTGTCAACTAACAGCTAATTCGTGGTTAAGTGGTAGAGTGGACATTACTGTCCAAACTTCGCCACGTCAACAAATAAAAAAGTCATTCTATTCTAATTTGTGTTCAGTATTGTTTGTTATTTTATCATGAATAGACCGACGCCTGAATGCAACATGTCGCACAGCGCATACAACAATCGATTTGTTGGAGGAGACATTTGGTGAACGCATAATTTGTCGTTTTGGACCTGTGAATTGGCCTCCAAGATCCTGCGATTAATCACCGCTGGACTATTTTCTGTGGGTGTATGTGAAATCACTAGTCTACACGAATAAACCAGAGGCGATTGACGATTAGGAAGGCAACATTCTCCGTGTTCTTGGTGATATACGGCCCCAAATGCTGCAAAAGGTTATCAGAAATTGGACCTCTCGATTGGACCACATCGATTGACCACAATGGCGGTCATATGTCAGAAATCATATTTAAATAAAATGGCATAAAATTATGTTCCAAATAAAGCCAATTTCATGGCAATTAATGCAATTCCTTAGCGTTTTCATTTATTTTAAAGTTATATAACTCTAAATAAAACACCCTTCACTAGATTTTTGGATAGAGGTAAATAAAAAATAATAAAATCAAAGGTGAACCCAGAATTTTTCAAAACATATTTTGTGGGAGGGGTATATTCAGATTATATTTGAAAGAGAATATTATCCAAAGACGCTTTCTATATCTTATAATTGGCACAAAATGTTCAGCTTTTTTTATTGAAATAGTAATGCAGTGGCGGATCCAGGAGGTGATTTCGGGGGGGGGCAAATACCGGGGGGTTTGGGGGGTATGGAATACCCCCAACCAAAGGGGGGGGTCCGGGGGCCACCCCCGGAATTTTTCTGGATTTTTTAATAGAAAATGGTGTATTTTGACAGAGTTTTTAGTGCCCCTCACAATGTTGTCATGGATAGCACTGTTTTATCAATATGTATGTATAAACTTGTATTTGAATTGGTAATTTGCATTCCTTACCGTTTTACCTGATATCTATTTATGACATTGTATTTTTTCTTATAAAGTTTTTAAGTTGTTACGTATCAAATTTCAAATAAGTTCTCATCCAATTTACTGAATAATTAATGAGCACATTTTTTTAGATAAGTTATAAAAATATGAATAATATGAATAAGGTAATGATTCAATAAAATATGAGCCGCCGCTAGAATGCGCGTGTGGCGCACAACTAAGTTATGTCCTAGCCTTATCAATAGAAAGTCTTTTTTTAAATTAAAAATTTTATTAGAATGTCGACCTCGGCCTGTCTCTGATAAAAATATCCCCCTTTTCCTATTTTCCAGCTTAAATTTGTATCAAGCTCTAGAACTATCACATTCTTTTGATGTCAAAGTAGATTGAATTCGTAGTTCGCTCTCCTGAATCCGACAATGCGTCCCAGACAACTCAAAATATAGCCTGGGATATTTATTCATCTGTTTACTTTTTAACACAGCTAAAGTAATGCAATCGGATGTGAAGATGTGAAACTTTATTTAAAAACAAAATATTTGTTCCTCAAAATCAGAATCTCCCCTTCAATAACTTTGGAATTTCTTATCACATTAAATTGAACGATAAACCATCTTTTTCAACACATAAAGATAGTCCAGATTCATATAAATCTTCAACATTACCAATTCATGCACTTCAATTGAGAATACTCGAAATATAGAATATTCGATAATCAATTACTTTTATTGATTAGATCGTTGTAAAACATCCAAACCATCTCAAATATCAAACAAATTACTGAACCAATTTTTTTTTTTTTTTGAGGATGAAGCATAGGTCTGAAACCTGTGCGTGGGTAATGAGTTGGATGATGGTGAATGATGAGTTGGACCTACAGTTTTGGGTGGGTTCCGAACCACCGGGAAGTGATTTTACAGCAGAGAACAGTGCCTTTTTTGCTGGCCAATCTAATCGGTCACCGTTACAAACAGGTACAGGACCTACGAGAACGCAGCTTATCTCTATCTGATTGAACAGATACCTGCTATACGGCTCGCGGCTATCACTAAGTATCACTAAGTAACTAAGTATCTAATTGCATCACCAAGTATCGATCTCCAATTGCATTGATCTCTAAGTATCTAATATCGTAAGGGAAAAACCGAAGAGGACATTCTGAAAAAATAAAAAAATTTTAAATTACTTTCTAATAATAAGGCTAGGAAATAACTATTTCAATAAAAATATGTGAATTGTTTGTGCCAATTATAAAAGATATAAAGTTTCTTTGGATAATATTCTCTTTTAAATAATAATGTCTAATAATTATCCATAGAACATAGACTATAATAGTTAGGGAAGTGATAGCAGGTATCTGTTAAATCAGATTAGGTAAGCAACGCTCTCCTGGGCCATCTCTGTAAGGGTGATCGATTGGATTGGCCAGCAAAAAAGACTCGTGAGTTATTCTCTGCTGTAAAATCACTTCCTGTTGGTTCGGAACCCACCTTAAATTGTAGAACCACCATGTTCCCAATAACATGGCTGAAGCGGCGTGGTGGATCTACCCGTAAGGGTCTCCCCACCAATAAAAGCCATACGCTTGTTATTTTTATTATATTAATTCATACTTGGCAATGCCTTAAATGAAGGAATCAAACAGTTATAAATTTGTTGAGCAGGTTATGACGTTTTAAATTATATTATGCTCCCAAAAATTATTTATTCATTTTAAATAGGATTGACTCAAACGGCGAGGTGAAACTAACCATAAGTGTCTCCTCACCATTAAAAGCCATACGCTTATTATTATTTAATTTTTTTTTTTTTCTGTAGATTACGTCTTGGAGACTCCAGTTAAGGAGTATAAGACAAGTCAGATCAACAATATTATACACTAGATACCATAATTACTTCAATTAGTTGAGGTGAGGCTTAATTTTGATGTGAAAGGAACTCTTGTACACTATAAAAAGCTTTATCAACTAAATATTTCTTCAATTGTTTTTTAAATATTTCTATATTTTCAAGACTCTTCAAAAACTGCGGTAGCTTGTTGTAGAATTTCCTACCAATATAACTAGGTTTTTGTTTGAATAAGCTACTATTGTGACTCACCAAGTGATAATCTCCTCGGCTTCTTGTATTATAATCATGTACATCAAGATTTTGGTTAATATCATTCGTTTTTACATATAAAGTAGCTTCATACACATATAAGCAGGGTACGGTTAGGAGACCAAGTCTCTTGAACAACGGCCTACATGAATCTAATCTATTTACTCTTTCTATACACCTAACCGCTTTCTTTTGGATCTTAAACACCCTATCAAGATTTTGTTTTGATGAATTACCCCATACTAAGATAGCATACCTAATAATTATGTGACAGTAAGAGCCCATGGTAAGCTGTAAAAAGTAACTTTTTGTCATTCAATCTAGCGAGCTGTCGCAGGACAAATACCCCAGATGAAATTTTACTACATATTTTCTCAATGTATGGAGTCCAGGTCAATCGTCTATCCAACGTAACTCCTAGAAATGCAATTTTTTCTTCTTGGTCTAATTGATTATCGTTTACAAACACGTTTATAGCCCTATCTTCATTTAATAGGATTGTGATCATAAACATTTTTCACTTATCGCGTGATTTATTATATTTTTCTAGCATTAATTTAAATTCTCTTTAAAATACGTTCTTTAAATTAAATCTACGTTCCTCCAGTTGCCGGTTCAACACAGTTGGAATCTAAAGCCCCGTCATCCATGCCCGGTGAACTTCAGTTATTAAAATTTGAGTCTATGAACTTGCTAGTTGGTCGGTTATTGAACGCTGCATTGTATGGGCGTAATTTGTTCAAATAAAGCGGCGTTCTTTATGCCCTCATCATAAATTATGAGCCTTCTGGCCATAATTGATCGTGAGAGAAGTGAGTGGACTTTGTTTCTACTTCAATGAATGGCTAAATTAGCAGCAGAGGACACTCCTAGTTCGTTCAGATCGTTTGTCAACGCCGCTTTTACTAATATGGAGGTCGAAATTTAGTCAGTCAAAACTAAGACTCCAAAAAGAATAAAACCTAAATTTGGACAATTTTATTTAAAGAAAAACATTATCTGTTGAAACGGATCACCAAGTACCCATAACAATTTCAAATTGTAATAAATAAGTAATTTATTCATTGTGACAAATTTACAACGTGTGTGAAGGTGCAACAGACTCAAGTCCAAAACTGCTCCCTTCACAAATTTTGAATATGTTACATTGTCCAAAACATTGAGGTTAACACAAACTAAAAATTTAAGATATGCTGAAAACCTTCACTCGAAAAATAATAAAATTAATCTTCTATTATTAATTATTAGTAATAATAGTAACATGGCTAAAATCGAAGGATTTAGTGCAAGGCGATCATGTCGACCTATTTTCAGAAAATTAGGACTGCTTACAATGCCGGCTCTGTATTTTTTGAGATTTCCATGTATTCGCATAGGAACCAGAGTAATTATGACAATAACATAATCGATCACCCATATAACACAAGACATGTGAATGTCTTGATTCTAATTGATTCAAAAGAAAAATTTATTATTTCCTCTTGATTGTTATTGTATTTTTATATTCCATAACCATATATAAAATAAATAATTGTTTATGCTATTGGCAGATTCGAAATGTTACTCTATCCTCTAGCGGCCAACACATACACTCACTGCACCGCCTACCAAATATGTATGGCGCTCTATTCAAACTCAGCTACAGAGAAGAAAAGCAGAAAATTGGGACAAAATTATTTAATATTGGCACAGAGAGTCAACACTTCGGTACCCCATGACTTTAATCGAAAAGGCGCCTCACTGTTCCGGCATAAAGATTTTAAATTGTTTGCCCAAAGTTTTAAAGGGGTACTGTCAAGACAAATTTTGAAGGAAATCAGGAAGTTGCTGATTTATGCCTGTCCTTACTCTCTGGCTGAATGTTATGGGGTTTTTCGGAGACAAAATGTTGAATAGAATGTATCTGTTTCCTAATATATGTTTTTACTAGCTATTTTGCCCGTCCTTCGTACGGATTATGTTTAGAAATAGGACTAATTAATATGTTTCGGCTTTTTTGATAGCAACGATCATGAAGTTGTTAGCAGCTTAGGCCCCGTTCAGACGATACAGTTTTTTTGCGGTACGGTTTTTTTACTGTATGGCGTCAACTGTACTGTGATGTTCACACGGTCCGGCTTTACTGCTTATTGCTGTGCTCTCCTCCTTCTTCCATTGCGCTTCCTTCTTCTTCTTCTTCTTCTTCAGTGGCCCTACAACCCAGGACGGGTCTTGGCCTGCACTAGTAATTGCAAAGTACGCAAAGTAAGTAAAGTAAGTAAATTTTGATCAAAGTACGCAAATTCTGGTTTCAATATTCCACACATTTGTCTCTCTTTATTTTTATATTAATCTTAAGTCTTGTCCCACAAGGCGGGTCTCTCATATATTAGAGAAATTAAATTTTCACAATTAATATTTTCCACTTCTGGACACTGGAATTCACTAATAAGAAGATCAATGCTGAAGAATATCAATGAAGAAGATCAATGCTGACGATCTGAAGACTGCTTCCAGCGTAATAAGCGTATCATTTGAACATATCCATTACCGGTACAATACATGTGCCACCGGATACGGATAGTTATTTTGCGGTACAGCTGATTTTAGTGATACAGTTTTCGAAGACAAAACCGAATGTAAAAATCGGCTAGAACAGCTTTTTTACTGGATCCAGTCGAAACAGTATTGTGTGAACATACAATATGAAATGTACATGCAAACGAAAGCACTGCAAAATAACTGATACAGCAAATTTACTGTACCGTACAAAAACTGTATCGTGTGAACGGGCTCTTAGTAAACAACTTAGAACGTCAGCAATTCAGTGACAGGTATCAGAGAGAATATTTTTTGAGAACAGCTGATTAATATATCATGATAAATTACGTGATTTGTTCTTATGTGGTAATAATAGTGCTACCTGGCGAATTCCCAAGAGCCTAGCACAAACCGCACCTTCCTAAAATGTTAATTTTTGTTTTGATAAATTTAAATTAGAATTTTTTTTTTAACAAAGAAATAATTGATAAAACATAAGATGAGCTTTGATTCACCAGACATGTTTCCTAAAAGACTGCAATGCTCCGACTACACAAGTCTGCAGACAGCGTAAATAACGCCGTGAAGGGCCCACCATTTATATTTGACAACAGCTGATTGATATATCATGATAAATTACGTGATTTGTTCTTATTCTTATGTGGTAATAAAACTTGGAAGAAATGTATCCAAAATCGCACAATACTTGGTTTTTAAACGTTTATTATTCTGTTAAAAAAAAGTTAATTTAGTTTTTTATAGCTAAAGACATTGTCAAAAAGGTTTTCAATACTGATAAATAACTTAAATCCCGATCGATGCTCTCGTTTTTCAGGAGAAGGCCGCGTAAAATGTATCCAAAATCGCAAAACTCTTGGTTTTTAAACGTTTATTACTCTGTTAAAAAAAAAGTTAATTTAGTTTTTTATAGCTAAAGACATTGTCAATAAAGTGTTCAATACTGTTCAATAACTAAAATCCCGATCGATGCTCTCGTTTTTGAGGAGAAGGCCGCGTAAAATGCCTTTGGGGCCGTGACAGACAGACAGACAGACAGACAGACAGACAGACAGAAAGTGAGATAAGACGATTTTCGGCTTATTTGATGTATAAAACGTAAAAATAACCAAAAAATATATAATTCTGATAAATGTACAGACAAAACTCTAATTTTATTTATATAGATAGATGAACGAACGCTTGATAAATGGCTGATGAATTGGTTTAGTTTATGTGAATTGACATGTCACATGCTGTGCGAGCCTAGCTCGATAGCTGCAGCTGAACGTGACTACCAACAAATTTATTTATTTATTAAAAGCCATATCCTAATAATAATAAGACTACCTTATTCAAATTCTCTTTTGAGAAGGAAAATTCAGTCAGAAAGTATTATATCAGCCATTAAAAGTTCCTTTTATAATTGAAAATTTTTAATGATAATGACAATCAAAGAACTGTAATTTAATATTCTTTATGTTGTGAGGCATCCAACTTTCGATGATAATCACCATCGAAAAATCAAACAAATACTGAGGACTGCTAGTACTCACACTGCTGTAATGTGTTAAATAGCATTCTACAGTGTTTGATTTTGCTATGGTGATGAAAATCACAGTACGAGTGGATGCTTCACAGTACAAGCCCCCTTTCAATTATGGAGGAGTTAGGAAATGTCAAAATTATTTCAATTGAACTGGATCTTTTCTGATCTCGCACACACACACGCGCACAAGCGTACAAACTTGCACTTTAGGAGAGTTTAGCCATTGATCAGGGATAGTAAGACTTGATAGACTTGATGGTTCGTCTATGGTTTAGCCTACAATACAAGCACTTGAGGAAGTAATATAGCCGTGAGCCCTAGCAGGTACCTGTTCAATCAGATAGAGATAAGCTGCGTTCTCCTGGGCACTCTTTGTAAGGGTGACCGAAAAGATTGGCCAGCAAAAAGACACTGTTCTCTGCTGTAAAATCACTTCCCGGTGGTTCGGAACCCACCTAAAACTGAAGGTTCAGCTCATCAATCACCATCATCCAACTCATTACCCAAGCACAGTTCTCAAACTATGTGGGCTTCATCCTCCAGAAAAAAAAAACAACACTTGAAATTTGTGCAGTTTATAAGAGTAGTATTATTTTATTCAGCGCACAGGCCAATAAAATTGTTAGCTGTCAGCTGTATACGATCTTGATCCAACAAGACGAAGGAAGAAGACAGTTGATAAAAAAAGATGGAGAGCAATTGTGAAGGAGAATGGTGGTAGAAGGAGGACAGGAACAACAAGAACAAGACGGAATGATTGTTAAATTGGTTGGTTTGATTAGTAAATTGCACCAGCGGCCCTCCGTGAAGGGTCTGTACCTTTCCCTCCCTTTTTTCCGTTACCTTACTGATGCTCAAGGAAGGGCACTTCGTATCCTCGAAGGATTGTAACCTTCACTGTGTCAGTTGCAGTGATCATCGAAGTAAATGAGGTAACATAACCTTAAAGTTCTTTCATTACGTCATGTAGTAATGTAACTTCGCTCACTTGATATCGTTTTGTAACCGGGTGTCGATTATACGATTAGTGCGTGACCTTTTTATAGGATAGTAAGAGCTTGTTTATTTGAGTAGGTAGGCTACTAAATGAGGCTAAAAGCTACACAGTTGAATCTGAGTTAATTTTAATGACAATAAGTTCAATCGTTGTAGGATTGCTTCAATTTTTACAATTGTTTTTATTGATTGGTTCTTTTTACTTTAAATAATTGTGTGATTGAGCCTGAGCTATCTTTGACTGGAAACAAGTAGGATCAATCTAATAATTCAAATGGTTTTTGTTCTAGTGCATAAAACTCCATCATTAAAGGAGATTCCTAGAATCTCTTTTTTATCTCTTCTGCTAAGATATGAGTGTTGAGAGTGTACGTTTCTGATGTTGAACATCCATCTTGTTTCCACTAATATGTAATAAAACACTTTTAAAAACAATTTTAAGTTTTTATATCATAGCTCTGTTCGATATTTGTGGTGACTTGGATTTCAATTCTAGAGCCCGAAAATCAATTTTAATCAAATTAATTCCAATTATTGTCAGAACGATAGAAGAATCAAAGAATTAGTACTCAACTAACATTCAAAGTGACTGTATTTCTTACTGTTTTTTATACTCGACTAAAACTGGAGGGTTGCATTATCACACTTCTGAAAAGAAACCGGTGGTTCGGAACTCACCTAAAACTGTAGGTCCAACTCATCAATCATCATCATCATCATCAAATTCATTACCCACGCACATGTGGGCTTCATCTTCCGAAAAACAAGAATTTCACAAACCCAATAAGAAATATAGTGTAAAAAGTGTTAATTTTATGGTGAACCTCCTACCCTTTTATGGATAGATTTATAGGTCCATAGTAGATAGATCGATCTACCTTTTACCCTCCTAACGCTTGATGTTAGATTTTTCGGCAAGTATTTCGTTATGGAAAACATCACAAATGGCAATTCCACTTCGATTTTAATAGCTTAAATTTTATCTTCTTTGTTATGACTTTCTCTCATTCCAAGTTGTGAGAACTGACTATCATATCAACTCATTTAATCATCTTATCAATTCAACTTTAGTCGAGTCATGAACTACTGAAATAATCACTTTTTTAACTCTTGACTCTTATTTTACTGAGCCACTTGTGTAAACTAAAGCTTTTCCTCGCAAAATGACAATGAATGGTTCTGAATAAGATTTTATAAATTAAACTGTAGGCCTACGCTTCCTCTTTAATTGATTTTTAAAAGATAGCTGAAATTAATTCATTCCCGATTCTAATTGTAGAAATTATTGATATTTTAGTAGAAATTATTAATATTTTAGCAATTGAGTCTTCGCTAATCTTTTAAACCATATGGGCTACCAGGCTCAATAAATTTCTTGCTTGTTCTTAGGACTACTCTCATTGTTTCTATAAGTTTCTTAATTATTGCTTTCTATTTTGAATAATCTGACTGATTTTTGATATTCCTATTTTTCTTGAAACTTGTAACCATGATAATTCCAACTCCGATTTAGATTCCTGTGAGCAAGTTCGCAGTAGGCTTAAAATGTTTGACATTAATTTATTAGTAAAATTACGAATTTGAGGTCTATAAATTAATAAATATAATTTTTTATCAACAGATAATTAATTTCATGAAATTTTTCATTCACGTGATTTGGTGCTAGGCTGACTCGCTATTAAGAAGCTTTTGATACTAGATAGTATATAGCATATATAGCTAGTCTATAAAGCATCATGTAACCGATGTAGCCCAAAGGTTTAACAAGAATATTCTTCTCGTATAAGATTATTACTTGAAAATGATAACATGAATTTCGACCTGAACTATTCTGATTGAAAGTGTGTCATTGGTTAGCATGAAACAACTCACTTCAACCAACTGGACTCGGTCTGAAGAAATGACAAAACTATAACTGGTAGGAATTATATAATCTCAACATCCTACTAAATTATATTACTGGGAAACTAATATATCGCGTGTTTAATTTTCAGTCACTCGAAAATTTGCAACCAATTGGCAATTTCTATTCTATACTGTAGTATCTGTAACTAGGACAGAACAGCGGTTTTACTAATCAGCAAATACCAATTATCACTTTCTTTTTAGCGAGTTGATACGTGGTTTCTGACAAGTAGTTTTAGTCACTACTTCGATTCTGCCCATAAACCATTATTTATCAGTAATTTGGATCATATTTTCACCTAGATTCTTACTATATTTATTTTGATTAGTGTGATATATTGCTTTTCTATTCATATTTTTAACTTTGAATCTACCTACAGCATCTAACAATAATTTTAAAAAATTTCGTTAAAAATCTCATCTACATCAATAGATTTGTATGACTATCTATTGATATAGATATTGATGCAATCCTTTCAAGAATTTAGCAGTTTTTTTTACTACAATAATTTGATTAATGCAATATACTAATACTCTATTACATTACTTTTTATAAAGATTTTTTGGGACGAAGCCTACATAGGTCTGAGACCTGTGCGTGGGTAATGAGTTTGATGATGGTGATTTATGAGTTGGACCTACAGTTTTAGGTGGGTTTCGAACCACCAGGAAGTGAATTACAGCAGAGAACAGTCTTTTGCTGGCCCATTCATGGCCAGCAAAACTTACTGATATTACTTTTATATTCTAATGTTTTTATTTCGATTGCTTTGATATCGTTATGTAACTGATATTTTCACCTTCAATAAGTTATATATTACTAGTACATCTATCTATACGTATATCCTTCGCCATCCTTCACCTACGCCATCCTTTTTAGTATTGGAACCAGCATATCGGTGTATGTATATAGTGAGTGACACATACGTCGTCCCAGGAGGGATCAATCACCTAGCAGCATGATGGCGGATGTTTAGACCAATCAGAAAAGACCGTTCACAGCAGGGGGCGGGCTCATCTTCTGTCCTTGTCAACCCTGTCAACGGCATCACTTGGACGCTCTCTCTCACTCGCGGTCCTATTACAAAACGCGGCCTCATTTTGCCGAACAGGTGACTAGCGGAAAGCCACCACTGGTGTTGTTCAAGTTGTTCAATTTGTTTAGACTAAAATTGGATATTTTTTGCATGAGAAGTAGGCTAGATGATTAGAATTTAGGGGTTTTCTTGAAAACTATTAATTTCTATTGTAGCACGATCGTTACGTAAGAGTAACGACAACTTTTTAGTTATTACTTGTCTTGACATTCTTATTCTTTTCTAACTCGAAACCTGGTTTGAAGCACAGAGCATAAAATAGTTCTTACGTATTATACGGAGGCCACTATTTATCAAGCTGAACCTACCCTCGCAAGATAGTGAATTCCTAGATTATTGAATTCTATAATGTAATGCTCTTTAACTCGAGCAATCTTCAGACCTTCAGAGCATTCCCATAAACGGTACGTCACGTTTTATCGAGATTGGGTTGAGCTTGTTAAGTGTTGGCTTCCGTATTATACGTAAGTACCCATAAAATTATTAATAAAAGTAATAATAATAAGTATATACTAAAGTATGATTAGTATAAATAGTAATATTTTTTGTATCGTACTTTCTCTATATTAACTTAATATCTAAATTATTAGGTATTAGGTCTATATTACTTTAAATATAATTTAATTCTAAGCTTCATATAAATGTGAGATTCACCACATCGCCCCCTACAAAATTATTGTTATCTTGTAATCCTTATCTACCCGGGAAACTTGATTGAAACACAGATTAAAGAATTAATTACTTACTTTTCTAATTAAGCTACTCTTTTTAAAAACGCGTTATTCTTAATCTCGGCGCAAAAGGAAATGCAGGTATGGTGACGCATGGTGATGTTTTGTGAGACAGCTATGAATAATTAGACCTCAACCTAACCTCTATCTGGTTAGTGCGATTCATTCCTGTGTTTTACAAAAAGTCATCTCGTATTAAGTCACCAAGTCTGCGTTTCTATTCGCGATTACCCTTTGCTTGAACTACAGTTATTTCAATTTTGAGCTGGATATAAACGTAAGATTCGTCACATTGCCACCTACAAAATTGTAGTTACAAAATCCATAGCCATGCCACCATAGCCATGGATTTTGTAACTACAATTTTGTAGGTGGCAATGGAAGAATAGTAGGAATGATAGTGATGATGTTGAAGGAGTAATAATAGTTGTTTTGAGAAGTCATGTAAGTTATGCTATGGTAATGTGAAATAAGTGTACTATAGGCCGATTCAACTTAAGAATTCAGTATTGTTTAAATGGAGGCTTTCTATCCTTGTTAATCACAATCACTTGTTAATCACCAATGTATCTGTCCCACTCGCATTCAGCAACGTTGTCGCACTCGAAGTGCTCGATCTTGACTTTCAGCAGAGACTGTATCACTCGTAACACAAACAAATCCAGCGATAACAAACGATGCGTCATACACCTAAAAACTACAAAATTTTGGAAAAATAATTATGGAAAGCGTCAGCCGGTAACTTATCAGCCGCTGAAATAGCTTCAATAGAGATTTACAATAAATGTTGAAAGTTGGTCAATTTTGATAAAATTTTAACTCTACTTTGTATAATTATATAATTAATTTTTCTTCATATTTGATATCTATTTTGTGTATACAAAGTAGAGTTAAAATTTTATCAAAATTGACCAACTTTCAAAATTTATTGTAAATCTCTATTGAAGCTATTTCAGCGGCTTATAAGTTACCGGCTGACGCTTTCCATAATTATTTTTACTGCTGATTGCATCTCATTTTCATCTTATAAATCAACGATTTATCAATATTCGTGTTTCAAACACAATAAATTCAAGTAATGACATTCTCAAGAATACTAGATAGTTACTTTGTTACTGGATGTTAATTGAATTGTTAAATGTCAATTGTTAATTGTTAATTGTCACTGGATGTCTCCAGTGAAATTTATAACATTGAAAGGGAATTAGAAAATTTGATTAAGTTGAACATATTTGTCAATTTTATAATAATTGTAAAATCCAATAACTTCATCATGGATAAGTTTAAAGTATGTTAAAACGTATGAGTTGCCATAAAATGATAACTAACATTAAACAGAATTTTTGTCAGCGTTGATGGCAATCAACATTTCATGTTAATATAATTAATTGATAGTGTAGACATCATGTTCTCGTAAAAATGACACCAAGAAAAGGGAAAACACAAAATTTGATGTTAACTTCCACTGGAACCGAGCCGGACGTGACTAATTGTTATTTATAATCGAAGCCTACTCGAGACGGCTGGAGTACAGTCCCAACATTCAAAGTAGGTGTCGATTGCTCTGTTTAGCGATAGTACATACTCTTGGCAACAATGCTCTCCATTTAAACAATACTGAATTCTTAAGGTGAATCGGCCTATACGTAGCCTATTAGTGATTTTTTTCATTTCCAGGCTGTGTTGCTGAAAAATAAATCAATGTTATTCAATCACATTTAGTTGGGTTATATTTTTTCAAGAAAAGAAGTGTGAAATGTAATTTTGTATCATCTTCAATTCGAAAAAAAGTAGGCCACCAATAGCGAATGTTGCTCATTGAATCCTTCTCGTTTTATATTATAACAAAATTATTTTTCTCAATACTTATGTTATTATGTATAACAAAATCATACAAATGTTTTTTTTTTTTTTAAATCATAAACCCATCTTGTTTAAACTATTCAAACTATTTGCCGTTCAATTTGTAACATTTCTTATTCCTGGGCGTTATGTTTTAGGCCTGTCTCAGTTCTGTTCCGTTGTACTTATTAATCAAAGATTTTGAACTTTTTTGATGGTCACCATTGTGTGTTTCAAGATAAGTCAAGATTACCTGAAGTATCTGCATACAGTGGAAAATCATAAATTACTAGTATCAATTACTAGTATCAAATTACCAATTATCAAGTAGTAATAATAAGTTACTCAGGAACCAACTTGATAGATGACGGAAGTGACTTATTGTTGTGAAGGTAAGGTCAATACCGACTCTACACAAGTTTTTGAGAGGGTATTGGTTATGCAACTTTTCTAGGAATGATAAAAAAGCAGAATTATTTCATCAGAAACGTTTATTTTTCAGTCATCCACAATATTCACAAAGCTCAAATTGAAGATGAATACCTTTTAAATTCTAAATGATTATGAAATGTCTGAAATATAAATATCGATACTGAAATATTACGAAGATAAGAAAAAAGAAAATATTTCTCAGATTAGAAAAATCTATATTTAATAATGATATTAAAATTAATCCCGAGTGATCGGGCAATGAACTATAACAGAACTTTCCATCTTATTGTATTCCATCTTATTCGACATTCTCCTGTAGTATAAATTAACGGTAGTAATCAATCAATTCGTATCGTTTTTACAGAACACCCGTACTTATTCCTTTCCTAGTTTAACTTCAATTTCATTAATGCTCAATAAATTATTTTTTTAAGAAATCCAACAAATAGTCTCTTCATAAACCTTACCAGTCTTGAAATTTAAAAGGTAGATAGGCATCTAGCATGTATGGACAGGTATGGACAGAAGGTGTATCTTGATATGTCGAGGCTCAGGCTACCCTTGTGATACGAAGGGCGGTATAACATAATATACTTTATACTGCCATGAGTCTGATGTCACAGATATTCAAAATGTTTTAATATGAAATTCCCAATAATTTGAACACCTTTTTTAAATAATTTGAAATGTCCAGTAGTACTGAGAAGGTGATTTTTTGGATTTCACAAAACTAATTACATTAGTATTTATTTATCAATATTTTGTTAGTATTTTTCAATGTTTTGTTTACTCGTAAGGGTCTCCCCACCAATAAAAGCCATACGCATTTACTTTTTAATATTAACTTTTTATGTGAAATTTAACGACTTGCAGTCAAATATTAACAACGTTAACATCGTTAAATTTCACATAAAAAGTTAATATTAACAACGCAGTTCGTCATGGAACAAGAAATCCAGGAATACTTTTTAATGTTTTTTAGCATTTATCAATATTTCAATACTAATATTTTATTTTTATTTGGGTAACCTAGTCTGGTTCCATAATATGTCAAATTATTTTCAGATAAACCGCAAAACTTGGTAGTACGTGATCTAGATGAAATCTATCTTCTTAATCTCAGTCAAGGGTAAAGTTATTTAGTTAAAAGCGATTCACCCATCAGCACAAGCTTGGCTTAGAGAGGGATGAACCATTTTTTATTTTATTTTATTTTATTGTGGCAATAAACAATTGAATTGAAAAAAGCATTATTCCTTTTTCCTACAACTGCTCGTAAAGTGGTTCTTTACGTACTGAAAACTAATTGTAAAATACCTCTTTACTGCTCCGCAAGCGGTAAAGTACTTTACGCTCGCCAGCTGTTTTCTTTACGCTTCTGTTTTGATTTTGATGTCTTCTCATTGGTGGATCACGGAATCCGTGAAATTCACATAACCTCAACAATGGCGAACGCTAACCAAATCCGCGCATGGTCTATGATGTTACAAACTACAAGCTTTTATTGTGTTGGAATCCAGAACTGCAGTTGTAGGAAAAATATTGTATGCAATTCGCGCGTGAAGCATTTTTATCGCTCTCGCAAAATTATTGCGCTCCGCTATGCGTCGCGCAGTAAATGTTTTGGCTCGAGCGATAAAGTCGCGCTTCACGCTCTTAATATATAAATAACTATTATCATTATTCATTTGATATCCTATATTTATTTTGTCTTGAATATTCAAAGGATTTCATTTGTTTTATCAATTTATGAGATATTCTATTTGCTTATTTATTAAAAAAAAAGAAAAGTCTGTTTATTTTATTGTATATTTATATATTTTGCATCTTGGAATGTCATTGTGTTTTATATGCAAATGTATTGTACATTTTTAATGGTTTAATAAAAAATACTATTATTATTAATAATATACTACACATTCTTAATATTCTACATTCTCTCGTGGTCAAGCACTGCATAAGTTGGCGAAGAATGTCCTTAGAACTTAGAACATTTCAAGATTTCCTAGAAAATAACCTATCTTAGGTAGTAAAAGGGTAGATATTACGCCTATTATAGGTTATTCGATTCCCGGCAGATTCAGCCGTTTTTCCATTGCTAATAATAATAATAATAATTTCTCTGGATGATGGAAAACATATCCAGAGGAGTTTATTAATAATATAAGCTCAAAACATTACAATAATATATTGTTCAATAGAAAAAACTGATTGCTAATTTGATTCCTAAATGTAAAAAAATATGATACCCCACTATAAAACTATGTGTCGGGGTGATCATCAACATAAACCTTAGATCAAGCTTATACTATTCCTAACTAGCCATTATAACTAATACAATAATAAAAACTATTTACTACTTAAGTATGCATAATCGTATTTCTATTCACATCCTATTTACTATGAGCTCCTCACTACGGTGGACTCCAATATTATACAACCAATCCCTAATTTTTTTTTAAATCTATTAACATTGCCTTCTTCTTTTATTTCCAGTGGAATTCTATTGTAAATTGTTGGCCCTAAATATCCTATTGATATTTGTCCAAAAGCTGTGTTCATTCTGGGTACATCCTGATAATTGAGGCTTCTTATTCTAGTATTGTGGCTATGAGTTATAATATTGTTTTCATTATCATTTTTCTTTATAATTGTGTTATCTTCACACAAGAGATTAGCATTAATTTTTAATGAAAAACAAAATTAAAAAGATATCCTCTCCTCTTCTGTGATGCTCTGTCTGCTCCCCCGCTCCTGTGGTAGGGTTTTAACAGACCGTTCACACATTTTCAAGATGTTCGTCTCCACTCTCCGGTCTCCGTTTAGCAGGAAGCTGGCAATTTGCGTCAGCAGCAGCATCAGTGTCAGCAGCGGACATCCGTTGTTGACGTGTAATGGCGATCATTGCGCCGACGCACCCGCATGCACGCACGCTCGCCTCTAAACAAAAACAAAGCAATGTGTTCATATTTCATAAGCCAATCACTACAAACCACTACTTAAATTTTTCTAGATAAGAAAAATTTCCAAATTCAATGGACAAGTTAGTAATTACAGAACATAGGCTAATCAAATAGAAATTCAACCAATTTTTCCTGGCATCTGACATGCGCAAAGTCAATGTAGAAAATATGTCCTTTGTACTTCAAATTATTGCCTTCTTGCTATTTTTCATTTTTTTTTTTTTTTTTTTTTTTTTTTGAGGATGAAGCCCACATAGGTCTGACAACCGTGCGTGGATAATGAGGTGGATGATGGTGATTTGGACATACAGTTTTGAGTGGGTTACGAACCACTGGGAAGAGGGTGTGTGCAAATCACAGCAACAAATTCTCTTAATGTTAATCAGAGCGAGAATACAGTACATCAAAGATGTTAGAATAATTTTTCAAGAACCTTTTCAAAAATAAGTTATTTGAATTTTAAAATTCACTACTGGCGATTTTTTTTCGGAGGGTCGTGAACCTCAGAGCATAGAAATTCGACGTTCTCAACAAGTGGGATCGTAGAATTAGTGGGAAAAGATTCGTGTATCTTTTTTCCTAGGTTAATAGCCTCTAGAAGTAATAATTATTCTGTGATGTTTTCCATGACGAAACACTTAATGAACAATCCAATATTAAAACTGACACTGTATTTCACTTTTAAATAATGTTTTACTCACATATATTTGAGATGCTTGAGGAATGCATTTCACTTCTGAAAAGAAGCTTCGTCAGCCTGCCGCCAGGGGTTATGCTTTGTTGAGGTTAGGATGAGCAGCCATTATGTAGTTGAAAATTGCGTTTGATTTGAATTGTATTTGGTCATTGAGTACGTTGGTTCTATCTTGTTTATGGTGTTTGAATATTTCATATTGCTCCAGTGTATTTAGTTTGTGGCTTTTTTGGAATGTGTGTAGAATTTCTAAGTCAGTTTGGATGTTATTGTGTGAGTGTCCAGTGTTGATTAAGTGATCTGCAAATGTTGAGTCAGTGTTTTTTTTTTTTTTTGTAGATTACGTCTTGGAGACTCCAGTTAAGGAGTATAAGACAAGTCAGATCAACAATATTATACACTAGATACCATAATTACTTCAATTAGTTGAGGTGAGGCTTAATTTTGATGTGAAAGGAACTCTTGTACACTATAAAAAGCTTTATCAACTAAATATTTCTTTAATTGTTGGAATGTAGTGCTTTGATGTGTTCTTTATATCTTGTGTTGAATGATCTGCCTGTTTGTCCTATGTAGTACTTGGGGCATGTGTTGCATTTGAGCTTATATATTCCTGGTTTGTTGAATTTGTGAATTGTGCTGTTTGTTAGGTGAGCTGGATTTTGATGGATCTGGTGTTTTAGGTTGTTTGTTGTTCTGAATGCTGTGTTAAATCCGGACTTTTGAAAGATGTGAGCTATTTTGTGTGATTTTTTGTTGAAATATGTGAGTGTGATAAATCTGTTTTGGTTTGCAGGTTTTGGATTTTTACTTTTCATTTTATTCAAATTACATTTCAAATTATTTTTATTATTACTTCTTATGTTGCTGGTAAATTCTATTTTGTATATAATTCTGACACACTAACCGGCATTAGAGGAGCCTGTATCAATTATTGTTTAATACACTACCTTTTTCATCTAATTTCCTGTCAAATCCTGCCATTCCCCATTCCCTCTTCTACCCTTTCATTCCCATTAATACTCCCTTCCTGAATTACATGACTTTTTCATTAAATTTCCAGAACTTCTCTTTCAATTCATAATTTTGTTTTATTTTGAAATTATGTATTTTACATATATTTTTTGTAAAACCTTATAATGTTCAGCGGCCCTTTGATGTATGTAGTTTTTTTATAAATGATTGGTTGATTAAAATAGCAACGAAAGTATTGACGGTGTGTTAGCCTGATCATAAAGCCTTTTCTCTGATAATGTTCATTATCAGAAAAAAAGCTCTATGGGAAATAAAGAGTAGAAAATATCAAAACTTCATATGGCTAAGCCAATATGGGCTAAATTTTATCTGTAATTGAATTTTTCTACCATACATTTATTGTATTTTCAGAGAGATAGATGAATCTCTTTTTTAATAATAAGTCTCGTTTGAATAACAGGAGGTTATCTGGGATATTGCATGAATGAACAAGTGAAACCATTTTATTTTACAAACAGAACTTTCCAGTCCACAGTTACTCGTGTTGCATCAGGGAACTACTATACTCGTATAATTATTTTTTAAAAACAAAATTTCTCGAATTAACAGAGTTAGCTGATCAACTTTCAGATTATGGAGGCCATTCAGAGAAAATTGCACAGCCTAAATTAATATAATCTTTAGCCGGGTTTTCCTATCTCCGAACTTTTTGTTTAGCGCATTCCGCACCAGTATTGCCAGACTCAAGCTGAAGAATGGTGGGAGATTTGGCTCAAGATTACCGTACTTAAAAATTGAATGTACGGTAATTTTTATCCAAATCCCCCATAATTCTTCAGCTTGCTTCTGGCAATACTGGTGTGCAGTGGCTACACAAAAAGTGCCGGGCTAGGAAAGCCTGTCAATAACATCAAGGTCGGGCCAGTTCACAATCCAATCCATCAACAAAACTGAAATCAAGCGAAAGCGGAATTATAACAGCTAGCTGTAGACTCAGGGATGACTGTGAACCAGAAAGTTACTCATATTTCATGTTGTGCTTCTTTCCTATTGGCCACAGCTCTCTGATGCGTTGGTCAGTCCACTCCATTCTCTTGTGGAACAGAAAACTCTGTATTTTCTCGTGCAACATGCCCCGAGCAATGGATGATGAGCCATTTGAAAATGATCAGATGATTCACATGACATGAGCTCCTCTTCAGCAAGTGCCCAGCTCTCCTGAAAGCTGAAACATTTCTGATTATATCTACCATATCTTAATTTTTTTGTAGATTACGTCTTGGAGACTTCAGTTAAGGAGTATAAGACAAGTTTCTTTGTAGTGGTGAAAGTGGGGTCTCTTCTAGAGGGGATGGTGAGATTGATAGTGGAGTAACATTCGAAACTAATATCTCTATATTTTTAATAAATGTGGTTGTGACAGCTTCGTCTCATTATTCATTAGTATAAGACAAGTCAGATTAACAATTATACTATCTTATACTAGTTACCATAATTACTTTATCAATTAGTTGAGGTGAGGCTTAATTTTGATGTGAAAGTAACTCTTGTGCACTATAAAAAGTTGACTTTATCAACTAAATAATTATTATGATGTCAACTGAAGGATAAAACTTTTTTTAACCTTTATTGACCTTACCTTATTCAATATCACTTAATCTCCAGAGAACAAATAATAATGTTTGATAGAGATCAAGAAATATTATCACTGTGCGGTGAGCAGATGACTGTAACTCAAGGCGCTTATTTATGCCGGTGTAACTGGTTCATAACGTAAAAGCGGGAAGACACTCAGAACAACTACCGTAGCTACTTACAACACAGCACCTGTTGACTTGTACTTACAGAAGTACCTACTGGATAAAGGATAAGGCTTGGAGTTTTCAAGTAACGGTCGTGGGCTGTCTGTCATGTCTTCATCAAGCTTTCTAAATACCCTTATTAGACTTCACAATTGATTTTGTCTTCCTCTGGATTTAACAGTGATGGAGTACAATTGACGATCTTCCATCATTCATCTTATAAATAAAATTGTGATCTAAAATTCTGAAGCTTATCATCCGTCACAAAATTATGATATAAAAAAGGCTGTTGAATCTCAAGTTTATCAGGCTGTAATCTACTATATAATACATTAGAATCTACCACTCGTATTACAATGTTATTGGATCTTTTCACCCTGATAACACCATTTATTGACTTGATAAGAATTTTTCCATCCCTATTTAAATCTACATTGGAGCCTATGAAAACCTCAAAACTAGTCTAATTAGCCAGCAGAGACGAATAGCTAATGTAAATTAGATATTATTACCTCCTGTTTATCGCAGACTATGGGTTCATATTCATAGGTCAAGTTATTGGCACCATCACATCCTTCAGATTTAATCTTCTGTGTTTTGGTTATTGCGATATTGTAATAACCATAGTAGGCCCCGGAGCAAAACATTAGCAAGGCTCCCGTCCCCCTTACAAGACCCCGCACTGTTGGCAACATCATTGGCCCCTACATCATTGAATATATTTTTACCCTTCTACATAATTTTATTTTATTATTTTTATTGATTCTTCTTGCTATAAAGGACTATGCTTTATTGTTGTATAATAAGTATAACAAATACTCAGTGGCATTTGATGGACGCGGTGTTACTCAGGACACACATGAGTTCACTATTAATTTTGAAATAAAATAATTTATCCCCTGAATTTTGAGGATTAAATTGTTTTCCTTCTTCAAGCTAGCTTATGTCAGTTAAAGCAATACTGTATGACAAAAATGTTCGGCTCCATTTAAAATTGTCAATGATTTTCGAATTAATCATGTGTAGTTTTAGGGAAGTGATAGCAGAGTGCCGTAGCAGGTATCTGTTCAATCAGAGACAAGCTACGAAACTCCTGGGTATTCTTTGTAAGGGTGACCGATTGGGTTGGCCAGCAAAAAAGACTGTTCTCTACTGTAAAATCACTTCCCAGTGGTTCGGAACCCACCTGAAACTGTAGGTCCAACTCATCTATCATTATCATCCAATTCATTACCCACGCACAGGTCTCAGACCTATGTGGGCTTTATTCTCCAAAAAAAAATTCATGACCCACGCAAGGGTCTCAGACCTATGTGGGCTTCATCATCCAAAAAAATCGATCTTGTATTCGTGATTTGAGAATCCATGACTGCTAAAGACTCTGATTTTCAATTGATTCTTTGAGTACTGCTTTATCAATTTTTCATTGCCAGCTTGTCCGTGAATCTTCTTTTCCTGTTGCTTGGCTTTGATCGATTCATTAACCTTCAATATATTATGCGTTTATTTACATATTTATTTGTATTCTACTTGTTTATTATTTTTATTTCATATTGGTCAGTTATTTCTTGCTCTCCTGTGATGAGTGTGTCTAGTAGTCTAGTAGCCTTTCAGCCAATGATAGGTCTCCAACTTAGTTCGATATATAAGAGGTTCTCACTTCCCAGTCAATGAACCAAATTCGTCTATGAAGAGTTTGTAGAGTAAGGGAAGTGATAGCCGCGAGCCGTAGTAGGTATCTGTTCAATCAGATAGATAAGCTGCGTTCTCGTAGGTCCTGTTTGTAACGGTGACCGATTAGATTGGCCAGCAAAAAGGACACTGTTCTCTGCTGAAAATCACTTCCCGGTGGTTCGGAACCCACCTAAAACTGTAGGTCCAACTCATAAATCACAATCATCCAACTCATTACCCACGCACAGGTCTCAGACCTATGTGGGCTTCATCCTCAAAAAAAAAAAAAAAATTATCAAGTAAATTTATACTATTTAGTTTCAGTTGATTGAAATTTAAAATGACGTAACAGTCGAAACTATATGAAGTGATATCACGTTTTCATAATAAAATAAACTGATACAAAGAAGTATCCAAGGACCCGATGAATTGAATTATAGTTATAATTTTTATCACTTGCGCTGATGGACATTTATGCAGCATTCGACCAAGGTACATACTAAACATCTCTACTAATCTTGCCATTTCCAATTAACAAAAAATACACTTTGGTAATTCTTGAAAAAGAGTTTTGTTTCTTCTTCTTGTTCAACAGATATGATGATAATATATCATGCCTCAATATTTTCTCTCTGCTTCTTTTTAATTTCGACGATTTAAAATAGTTTAAGAAAAAATTTCAACACAATCAGAAATGATAACCTAAACGCTTTTACTGTAAAAAATAAAATGGATAATTGGGTTGAGCATCAACCTTCATGACAAGTCATAGGATTGTTGAGTCACAGATATTTCATAATCTTCATGGATTTCGTTTTATATTTAGTTTTCGTACTGAAGATTCTAGAATGAATGTTGATTTCCTATCAGATGAGAAGACTGCATCTCTTTATTCTACTGCATAACTTCATCATGTTGTTTTTAATTTTTTGTGTTGTATTACTCATTTTAGCTTCAATTAATTTATTTCTCGTTATTGCATTATGGTGATTTATGATGATTAGCTTCAACTTTGACTTGGTCACTCCTGTTTTTTGATGGTTTTTTCTTCAAAACGGAATAAAAAATATCTATGAATAAATTGTTGAAGAATTATATGGCAGCTAGCTAGCCTGTCACCAAGCATAATTTTTTTCTAGTTTTTAGCATGCAAACTATTTCTCAGTTCAATCTAATTTCCACTAGAACGAGAGCACTAACTAATCTTGCATGCATTAAACATTATAATCTAGCATCAGGATTGGCGCAAGTTGACTTCCCCTTGAAAAATGCAAATTCTAAATTCTACATCCGAAGTTTTTGCTCACTATCTTGCATCACAATCGTTCACAGTCGTTTTACTTTTCGTCCAGTCCTAGCCTTCTCTAAATGTCCTTCCAGTTTAATGAATAAATGAACGGAATCTAGCAATGTAGGCTACCTTGGGTACTAACAACTTAAAATGCTTACTGCTTGCGGGTTTTTAGTGTGATTGCTATCTGTCAAGTTTATCAAGATGCATTAAACAGTCGGTGAGGTTTGTACAAGTCGTTATTATAAATCAGGTGGTGAAAGTAAAAAATGTAACACTAAGTAGGCAACAATGTAAGAAATCCTAATGGCTGTGAACATAACAAGGTGCAGGAAAAAAGCGTTGAAGTAATGGAGGAGGTGGAGGAACATGATGATGAGGAGGTGGAGGAACATGATGAAGAGGAGGTGGAAGAAGAGGAGGTGGAAGAAGAGGAGTAGGAGTAGGTAGTGTCGCCAATGGAAGCAGAGTAGAAAGAAGGAGTGCAAAAAGAATAATAAGCAGCGAAGGAGGTAGAAAACTAAAAGGAGAAGGAAAACGATAAAAAGAAGAAGCAAAGGAGGTAGAAAGCAAGCAGAAGGAAGATAGATAGAAAGACTTCATTTTTGCATTTTACAGAAAAGACATGATGGCGAAGTAGTAGCAAACAAGCTCTTTCTTCCAGTTGAAACTTTAAGAGAAGAAGGATACGAAAAAATGGAGCAAAAATTGGAAGAGGGGAACAGAATTCGAGAAAGAGAGAAACACTACTATACTTACAGTGGTGTTGATGAGAATTTGTAAAACTTTGTAAATTTTGGGAGAAAACTGAGTGAATAATTTCAATAATGATATACATACGGAATACATAAATTAAATATATAATATACACATACATATATGTATGTTGTTTGCTAAAGTGAATGCATTGTATCGTTTTTAATTTATTGATTTATTGTGATGTTTTACTCATTATTATTATGTTTATAGATTCCATTATTATTGGTAGCCTACTGACATTTTTATTCAACTGAAGTGTCACATTGATGAAGTAACACGGTTTCATTGTAGTATGACAATATGTAAATATTACATATTTAATATTACGAATATTAAAATCATAATCAATATTACAAAGTAAGTTTTTACTTGTACTTTGTTGAGGTCAAATAGATGAGAAGACTACAGTCCTAGCTCCATCTCCAATAAAAACTTTATTATTTTATTTATAGGTCATAAAATTTGGCATGTGACTGGAATTTTAATTTTTGTCAATTTGAAAGCCTACAAGGCAAAGAGCCAAACTTTTTTATCTGCGTTTAAAGCTCAATACTTTTCTTTGCGGATTCACCTGTCCAATTGACAACACAGCAACGTCTTCCACCTACAGTTTTAAATTTTTATTCCTCTAATTGATAAAGCTATACTTATACTCGATAAGTATAATAGTTACCTTGAGATTGTTGAATTATTGAAAAATTATCCTTCACATAACACAATGAAGCATCATCAATACAGTTGTTGTTGTTTTTGTTGTTAGTAAGGTACTTTAAAGACCAGGTGCATGCAAGGTTAATAACCTTGAGGTGCATATACCTGACAGTTTGTTCCAAATGTTCTAATGTAATTCTGAATCAACATAATCCAGCTGATCAATTTTAAAAAGGAAGAGGTACAAAATCCTTTATAAATTTGAATTTAGCGCCAAAACATTTGACCCAAAATGGCAGCTCAATACCTGGTCTTTATAGTGTCTTAGTTATTGGTAATATGCCTTAGAAACGAGAAAAAAACAGCTCTTAATGTTGATAGATGATAGCCTACATAAGTTCATCAATTCTAAATTTATGTGAGTTGCGCAGAAGCTGGAATTTAACAAATGTTTAAAGTACTTACACATTACATTCAGTTTCTAGTTTAAATTAAAATATTTCTGTGATGTTTCCCATGACGAAATACTTGATGAACAATCTAATATCAAAACTAACACTGTATTTCAATGAAATATATGATTTCCACTCACTTTTGCTGGAGAAATGCATTTCACTTCTGAAAAGAAGCATCGTCAGCCTCGACGAAGGTTGGCGACGGAGGCTCTCGAAGCTTCTTTTCAGAAGTGAAATGCATTCCTCCAGTACCTCCAGTAAAAGTGAGTGAAAATCATGTATTTAATTGAAATACAGTGTCAGTTTTGATATTAGATAGCTAAATTGCTGATAGTCCATTGCTTTTTTTGTTATATGTCAACCGCTTACCTAAAGAATTAATTAGTGGCAGAGCCCTCTTATTTGCTGATGATACATCACTCATTTTCAGCAATTCCATTCTAGATAATTTAGAAATAAGTGCCCATATAGGTGTGCAGTCCATTGTCCAATTTTTAAATCAGTTGAAATTAACTATAAATAGTAAAAAATGCCAATACCTTCAATTCAAAAACAATCATAATTTAAATGAAGATAGGGCTATAAACGTGTTTGTAAACGATAATCAATTAGACCAGGAAGAAAAAATTGCATTTCTAGGAGTTATGTTGGATAGACGATTGACCTGGACTCCATACATTGAGAAAATATGTAGTAAAATTTCATCTGGGGTATTTGTCCTGCGACAGCTCGCTAGATTGAATGACAAAAAGTTACCATGGGCTCTTACTGTCACATATTAGGTATGCTATCTTAGTATGGGGTAATTCATCAAAACAAAATCTTGATAGGGTGTTTAAGATCCAAAAGAAAGCGGTTAGGTGTATAGAAAGAGTAAATAGATTAGATTCATGTAGGCCGTTCTTCAAGAGACTTGGTATCCTAACTGTACCCTGCTTATATGTGTATGAAGCTACTTTATATGTAAAAACGAATGATATTAACCAAAATCTTGATGTACATGATTATAATACAAGAAGCCGAGGAGATTATCACTTGGTGAGTCACAATAGTAGCTTATTCAAACAAAAACCTAGTTATATTGGTAGGAAATTCTACAACAAGCTACCGCAGTTTTTGAAGAGTCTTGAAAATTAGAAATATTTGAAAAACAATTGAAGAAATATTTAGTTGATAAAGCTTTTTACAGTGTACAAGAGTTCCTTTCACATCAAAATTAAGCCTCACCTCAACTAATTGAAGTAATTATGGTATCTAGTGTATAATATTGTTGATCTGACTTGTCTTATACTCCTTAACTGGAGTCTCCAAGACGTAATCTACAAAAAAAAAAAAAAAAAAAAAAAAAATACTTGTATGCTGAGTTGGGTACCAAATCATTTTATTCAATTTCCAATCTACCACTCAAGAATGATTGAACAATATAATATTGTGTTCATGATTATGTTCAATGCCGATACTCTTACAATATGCAACACTGGAAATCACGTTATACATGCAACTTAACATTCAATATATCTGGAGAAACAAGCATTAAAGTATGATCGATGCAATAACTTTTCAACAAGCATCGTTACTAACAAAGTACTGCACCAACCTTATTTTTAGTCTCTTTGGTCATTTTGTGCGTCATTTTAAGTTGTAATATGTAGTGTAATCGATTTAAGGTCACATGACTGTGAAGGTCAAAGTCATAATGTTGTCCATTTACCCTCACTTCCACCACCACCCTCCCTCCCCGTCATGTTCCTTTGTCGGACAGAGAACTGCGGCAAGGCTAACAGGATGTTAGCTCCAGAATAAGCACCAAGTACATTGTACCTGGACCGACATGGACAGGGACTTTCATTTTGTAACTGACCAGGACAATATAATTACTGCAGTCTACACTTCACGTAAATAACTGGATTAAATTCTGCAAGACTCGATGACTCCATAGATTTGATTTCTCCAAAATAAACACGTTTATTAACGTATTTTGATTTGAATGAATGATTTATTTGTCACAAAAAACAATACAATATATACACTTCATAGATGTTACATTCACATACTGTGGCACTACTGGCATAAGCGAACTTGTTCGCCAGCAGTGAGTTCAAAATCGTACGGTACAACATGGTATAAAAAACAAACGAATTAATATAAAGAATTGTAATAAGATGTAATATAGACAATAAAATATATCTAAATAAAGAAATATAATATAGATAAATTGATATTCTCAACCTTAACTATGAAACCGTCAATAGATACATTAATAGTTTGAAGTAAATGATGTAAAATTAAAATTACAAAAAAATAAATTGTTTATTTTTGTGGTTCAAGCTTTTTTTTGTAGATTACGTCTTGGAGACTCCAGTTTAGAAGTATAATACAAGTCAGATTGACGTTGTTACGGTCACTGCACGGTTTTAACCAATCGATTTAGTGGCGCATGTATGTGAATCTTGCTGTTCACACGTTACGGCTGTCGACCGTACACTGTGGATACAATCTTAAAACGAATGCCACTAAACCGATTCGGCCAAAAACCGTACCGTTACTATAATTTGTCTGGACATAAGTCGGATGTTTTTCATAATAGCCAGTGACGTAGCCAGGGGGGGGTCCTGGGGGTCCGGACCCCCCCTTCCGGTCCTAAATTTTATATAATTTTCCATTAAATTAAACGTAAAATAAGACAAAGCACTGATGTTGGTGTTAATTTTCAATGCCATCAGGAGAGCTAAAAAAGACTGTTCTACGGCCTCTATTTTTCAAAAAAATTCCGGGGAAGTACCCCCAGACCCCCCCCCCCCCCCCCGGGTCAATCGACATCCCCACCCCCATTTCAAAATCTTGGCTACGTCACTGTAATAGCCTAATTCAATTAATAGTTTCACAGAATTTCTAACTTAATTTATTGTATTACTGATGTGTTTTTTAAAATAAATTATATTGAAAAACACTTCTTAGCAATTCAGCTCGCTGAATGTATAGATTGCTAAAATTCCAATCTGCACTTCCTAAAAAGCCGAAATAAATTCCAACACGTTTCTGAGACAACTTTCATTTTGAATTTATGTATTTTAAAATTTGAAGAAACACCAATCAAACACATTCTTCACAGTAATGGCACCATTAAAAATGTTCATTTAGAACTGTAAATATATCATAATCATACAATTCTAATTGTAGGCATAACCAGTGAATTCTCGCTTTGCATACATCACTTCTAATATATCTATAGATGGCGCAAACGTTGTAAGCATCATTTAACAGTTTTGTCGCGGTCTTTCAAGAATTTCTACAAGCAATAAAAATGTTGGCTGGTATTATTTGTTGACTATATATGTCATAAATCACTTGAATTACTTCGGAGGTGCGATGAATCTTCGCAACTTGTTTAAGACCCATAAATTACTTCATGAACTGTGACCCTGCTCCTCCTTATGAAGTCTTGCTAATTCCAAGTGCATTTCAAATACTACAGATTACATTTATCATTAAATTTTCCATGAACCATCAAACTTTCTTTCTAGAATAGTGATATCCGTTCAAATGTTATCTATTATTTCTCTAGCATATTTTATTTTTCTAGCATAAGTTATTTCAACCTATGTTATTCGATTGCGTTATCTAATCTTCTAAGAGTAATCTTGTTATTTCGAAGTGCATTTCAAACACTACTGATCGCATTTATCGAAATAGTTTGCAAAGGTGATCCAACAAAATCTTTCTTTCAGGGATAGTGATATTTCAATATGATCAATTTCAAAATGCTTTTTAATGCAAAATTTTCACCATAATTCATAGCATTAAAAGGAATTTTGAAATCCCAAAATACTTTTCAATGCTACAATTTCAGCATAATGTATAGCATTAAAAGGAATTTTAAAATTAATTACCCTGTGAGCATACCAAATTTAATAAAAGTGAACATTTTCCAATGTAACCCAAGCTTAATACTGATATCGATTGATATTTTCATTATAATTTTGTTGGAAACTAGTCTGGGACTGAAAACTACGTTATTCCAACCTTATTACTAATAAAAACGTACTGAAAAGTAACTTTGCCATGTCTTTTATGAATTGAAAATCTATACATCCACCCAAATCAGGATTTTCCACAAAACAAACAAAAATAACTAACTAAACTAACTAAAACGTTATTGAGAAAAACTAGCATTTAATTTTGTTCTAAATAATATAGAAGAGCAGAAATAATTCGACCAATGCTGAATCTCTTTCACTCTTGCCATCTCCTTCCTTTTTATTCCACTTTTATCATTCCCTCCTTCATCTTTTATAATATTTCCTGTCTGTGCCAAACGTGTTTCAGCAGTGAATCATTTCAATGCCCACATCAATGTTATTCACAGCTTTAAAGCAGTATTTTGGCTGGACTTGTTTTTCACATATGGTGATTTGATTTAGTGATTTTGGTACGGCGTCTCGGACTACACACTTTTCTTCCCTCTTTTTTGCTCTCTATTTTCTTCTACTTTATTTTTTCTCTCTCACACTCTCTTGCTCTCCCAACTTGAAGGTGATGCGTTACAAACCAGCAGGTGTTGAAAACTTGAACAACCGTTCCCTATTTCATACTTAACAATATTTGAATCCCAACTATCGCCCATTTACTATTGTGGGAAGGTTGAGATCACTATTTCATCTCTTTACAGCACTAAATTCTTCTATAGTTTGTGTAGTGAAATAGTTATTTATGTATTAAGAGCGTGAAGTGCGACTTTATCGCTCGAGCCAAAACATTTAATTTTGCTTCACGCGCGAATTGCATACAATATTTTTCCTAAAACTGCAGTTCTGGATTCCAACACAATAAAAGCTTGTAGTTTTTAATATCACAGACCATGCGCAGATTTGGTTAGTCAAATTTCGAGGTTATGTGAATTTCACGGATTCCGTGATCCACCAATGAGAAGACATCAAAATCAAAACAGAAGCGTAAAGAAAACAGCTGGCGAGCGTAAAGTACTTTACCGCTTGCGGAGCAGTAAAGAGGCATTTTACAATTAGTTTTCAGTACGTAAAGAACTACTTTACGAGCAGTTGTAGGAAAAACAAATTTTATTGTTCCAGCACTTGTAGACGTATTACGTCTTTTAAAGAAATGAAACTCCCTTTTTCATATATTTTAAATGCACGTCATAATGATAAAGAATAGGAAGTACATTGGTTAAATTGATTTTGTTCTTTGGTTCTTTTAATTAATGTATAACAATGATTTTTCTAAGAGTAGTAGGACTGGAACAATGGATATGATACAAATTTTCTTCAATTGCCATGAAATCTTGTATATTTTGAATATTGAGTCAAATATGGTTCATTTTTCCAACAATACAGTACAATCTCTCACCTCCCTCATTATTTGGTGTAATAGCAAACTAGAGCAGCAAAAAACAGGTGAGCTTCAGAAGAAACTTGAGACAGCACACAAATAGGTACTACGCCGCAAACAGAAACACAGGCTTGTTGATGTGTGGCAGGATGACTTTTATGAAACACAGAAATGAATTGGACCTCAACGTAGCTCCAGTTTGTGGAGTCCTATTGATTTTTGTGTTCCACAGAAGTCACCTTTCGTCATATCTCTCTGCTTTATTGCTATTTTCCGAACTCTCCCTTCACTAAAACCAAAGACAATGTATACATTATAAGTATTACATTATATTGTCTTTGCTAAAACGTTCACCGTTGTCGTTCTATGTGTTATTTATTAATTTTTTTTACTTGCAGATGTGAGATCGGACTACCGGATCATTCATCTAGGCTGAATACAATAGAATGTAAAAAAAACAACAGACTTTTAAAAGCTCGATATTGCTTCTATTACAAAATTCCAAGTTGAATTTGAATCTTTATAGCTACGGTAAGTGATAGTAATACCAATTTTGTGTGATTTTTTTGCTGATGATGCTCACATGAGTTCAAGACTTGTGTGTGGGTAATGAGGTGAATGATGACAAATATAGCTGCAGACGGAGCAGCGGGATTCGAACCCACAACCGCTGAAACGACAGCAAGTTGAATTTGTGATGCCCCAAACAACTGCGCTAAGCGGCCCGCCAGTGATAGTGATGTATTTGAAGACTTGTGAGGTGATATTCTTACATTTCATCTTTAAAACCTTATTTTCCAACTCATCGCACTCTTTTACCTAGGCTGTCTTTCTTTGTAGCAATAAAATATTTCGTTCGTTGCAAATCCTAAAAAAATTATTCTGTCAATTTCCATTGGATTTGTTTTGTTTTTATTGCCTAATCAGGAAAAACGGCCGTCAAGGATTGGAAATTGATTGGTCTTTTGGTTTAAAAATATTTTGAATGTGCATTGTCAGAATGATATTTATCAAAGTAGGCTACTGTATGTTACCAACAGTAACTTGATACAATCAATTTTTGTAGATTACGTCTTGGAGACTCCAGTTAAGGAGTCATAGGAGATAAGGCAAGTTAAGGGAAGTTGAGGAGATAAGGCAAGTTAAGGGAAGTTGAGGAGATAAGACAAGTCAGATTAACAATTATACTCTCTTATACACTAGTTACCATAATTACTATATTAATTAGTTGAGGTGAGGCTTAATTTTGATGTGGAAGGAACTCTTGTACACTATAAACAGCTTTATAAACTAAATATTTTTTTAAATTGTTTTTAAAATATTTCTATATTTTGAAAACTTTTTAAAAAATGCGGTAGCTTGTAGTAGAGTTTCCTACCAATATAGTTAGGTTTGAATAAGCTACTATTGTGACTCACCAAGTGATAATCTCCTCGGCTTCTTGTATTATAATCATGTACGTCAAGATTTTGGTTAATATCATGCAGCTTAGGATTGAATGGTAGAGAGGACCAAGAGTCCTAACTCCGCCCTTAATAGAGGCAATCAAATAATCAGCTTGGGAAGATATGTGAGTTTAATTAATTTTGATCCAATTTCACAAATAGCTCACCAATTCTATTCCAAATATATATAAATAATTATATAGTATATATATAAATAATTCAGGAAAAATGGAATACCATAATTTCACTTGCAAACATATTATTTTATCATTTTATTTTGGATTTCGGTAGCCTAGTTAGCATTAATTTTTTCCCATTTTTTCTCATCTACCAGGAGTCTCCTTTTAAACCTCCTCAGAAAACAATGAGCATCGAGTAACAATGTCTGTTGAACTCACTTTATTTCACAGGGCTCATCCACAGAATAAATTCGAAGCCTGGTAGTAAAACAGAAGCAGTAGAATATTGGCTGGCGCCCCATCGAATCGTAAAGTTCAACTTTTTATTTCCAGTACACTAATTAATAAACACCGGTCCCCTGACCGATGGAGCAGGGGTAGAAAGGGGACGGGGGGGATAACGGAGCTGAATCGGACTCACCAAATTCATTTGAAGATTCAACGCTATTGGATGATGAAGTGGGGTAGGAAGATGATAGAAATGAGATGAAGAGAAGATGAAAAGAGAAAGAAGAGAGAGAGAGAATGATAGAGTGAGCAAATGATACAGTAAGTCCCGTCTTCAAGCCAGTATAAATCAAAGTAACGTACAAGATCTTTGTAGGGGAGAGGGGAGCTAGATGGCCCCCTGGTGCCGATGGGAGGGGAGTAGGGGTGTTTCGCCCCGGTCATATTATATGTCTTGTCCTACATATGTTGCCCGGGCAGGGTACAAGCCCCTGTGTTTGTTGTTGCGGCTAGCTCCATGAATTTATTTGTGTCTTTTTGTCTGTGGCGGCCTTGTATCTCCTCTAGCTAACATCCCACTGTGTGCATAAGAGGCAGGGCTACATATATATATTTATGTAATATAGCTTATATATATATATAGTTGTATATTTGTTTCTAGTTGTGAGTGTGTGTGCGTGAGGGAGAAAAAATATAGAGTAAGAGAAAGAGAAATTGATGACTGAAAGAATGTAAATTAGTTCAAGACGCAGGTTAAAGTGATGTTAATTTTCTTGGAGCATAATGGGAATAGTTTCATATGTAAAAAGGAAAAAAATAGAAGGGAGCCCTTTTGTAACTATAAGGAGAACAATAAGGAGGAATATTTTTAAGGTTTTAAAATAGGAAGTGTATCATGCGAGATTCTTACGAATTGTTGAATTTTAATAGAAATATTTATTTATTTTTTTACTTACAATAGAGGCAATGGTTTTCCTCAAATCTGTCTCCTCTATAGACATAATATAACAAAAATATCAAATTCAGAGTGGCGAAATAATTATTATGAAATAAGTAAAAGATTTAAACTAATTATCATAAAAAATTTTGAAGTATTATGTAAAAGAAAAATGAATACAATTTAAGGTTAATTTTAAAACTAAAAAAGAAAAATTATACAATCAGATTATACAATCAAATTATCAAAAATAAGAAAAGAAAGTTACTGTATCTTTACTCACATAATATTGAATTCAATTATGTAGGCCTAACATGAGATTTTTTGTGAGTTGTAAGAATTTTAATAAGAAATTTAGGAAGCAATTTCAATTTCAATTTATTAACAAACACATCCCAAAAAACAAACATATCAATACAATAATACCACATATGTATAACACTCAATAAAAAACAAGAAGGCTAAACAATAAGGAGTTGTAGAAAAGATTGTTAAAGTGAGAGAGTTCAAATAATTGATTTAAAGTAGGTGAGAAATTGCTAAACATTTGACAAACTAGAACACTGTAATCTGTGTAATCAAATAATAGGCTACACATCTTCGGCAGACTGTCAAAATATATTTATATAATATATGTATCAAAGACTATACCATTTTCATGTTAGGCCTATGTATATTATCATAATACTATTTTATCAAATATTTATGTTTATCAAAGGTAAAGTCAAAGATATGTAAGGTTCAGCCATTACACAAAACCATGTTCATTTACTACTCATCTAGATTCTCAAGTAGAATTGGACAATTCCCAGTCATCAATTATTATGAGAAGTTTCCACCCCCACAATACCAATATCAAATCTAAGGAATTCATCAGGTTATAAATTGTTCAAAATGAATCTAGTTTGAAGCAATTATCCACGTTACAAGCTTTATTATCACTTACCCGGTGGTTCGGAACCCACCTAAAATAGTAGGTCCACCATGTTCCCCGTAACATGGCACAAACGGCGAGGTGGAACTACCCGTAAGGGTCTCCCCACCATTAAAAGCCATACGCTTATTATTATTATTCACGTTACGGCGGAACGGTAAGGATTTTGTAGGCTACATCCTGTTCTATTTCATACTCATACTCAATCTCAATAGATAGTTTGGGCAAAACTCATTTAACGATTAGGCTTACCTGACCACTCTATGTTTCAGCATTGGTTTCTTTGTAGATTACGTCTTGGAGACTCCAGTTAAGAAGTATAAGACAAGTCATATTAACAATAATTATACTATCTTATACACTAGTTACCATAATCACTATATCAATTAGTTGAGGTGAGGTTCAATTTTGATATGAAAGGAGCTCTTGTACACTATAAAAAGCTTTATCAACTAAATATTTTTTCAACTGTTTTTTTAAATATTTCTATATTTTCAAGACTCTTTATAAACTGCGGTAGCTTGTTGTAGAGTTTTCTAACAATATAACTAGGTTTTTGTTTGAATAAGCTAAGTTACTATTGTGACTCACCAAGTGGAAATCTCCTTGGCTTCTTGTATTATAATAGAACACGTCAAGATTTTGGCTAATATCACTCTTTCTCAAATATAAAATGGCTTCATACATATAAGCAGGGTACAGTTAGGAGCCCCAAGTCTCTTGAACAACGGCCTACATGAATCTAATCTATTTACTCTTTCCATACACCAGTGGCGTAGCGATGGGGGGGGGGGTTTCCGGGTTAAAACACCCCCCTTGAGCCTGTAAAAGAGGCCCCAAAAACGAGTAGGGAGGCATCAATAGTAATGCGATAATATCGGTTACTAGAGGTAAAAAGGTTTTCGTACGTGTAGTGTTACAGCTAGAAAAAAATAATATAATTTCAATATTTAAAATACATTAATTAACTAAAAATAATAAATTAATTAAGGTTACAGAGGGTATGTGGTGAACAAGGCGAGTTTCCCTAGACCTCAACGTCAAGGGGCCACATTATTTTACAAATGTAAGCAAGTGAAAAAACAAAATAAAATAAAGGGCTCCAAACTCCAACTAGGGCCCTCTAGGGCCCCTTTTTTCTCCAATTTAGACCTCTAGAGGCCCCTGGCGCCGCGGGACCTTCGGGCCTGTTTTTATTGACAGTTTAGTCATGTGAGGTAGAGATTCAATTAGGCTGCATCTAGAATATTTCAAATTTTAACATTTATAAACAAGGGTTCCCTAATTGCCTCGGCTTTGGGCCATCAAAGACCCCACGATGCTGGTGGGTCCCAGTATTTTCGGAGCCCCCAAACATGGTTTTGAAGGTACCCCAGACCACTTGAAGCTTACACAGTAGGCTTGAAGGGAGAAAAGGTCTCTTAATATTTTTGCAGACGGGCTTCAAATGCTCATTTCTGTTACTGTTACTAAAGATCTGATACCCCATAGAGTGTATTGTGATCGTGAAATTTGTCAGACCATGAATCAATCAATCAATCAACAGATATTATAAGAGTTGATAACCACAAATAAAGCTTAGAATTACACTTTCAAGACCTGGAAAACAATTTTTTTCTCTGGTAGAGAACCCTTAGAATCCCCAATGTTTTGGGATTCCGTCACTATATGTAAAAGCAAAATTAATATAAGTTAAAGATAGGAATTGGATATTAATTCATTCTCTCTTTGCAAGTTGAATCAAGTTCCTTTCAAAGTGATAATAATTTTTATATTTTTACACACTTTACAAATTCCAGTATTAGTGATTGGTTCGATACGAATTCAAGAGATTACACAAAAATAGAAGAGAGAAGAGAGTGGCAATGGTGTCACTCATTGCCCTTTTCCCTAGCTTCCACAACTTTTTCAAGGAATGGCTTTTAGTTGGCCTACACTCGAATTTTATCTTTAAATTAAAAAAAAAAAAAACAATTCAAACTGTAGTTACACAGATTCTTTTGAATACAGTAGGCAACTGGGCATAGCTGAAAGACTTAATCAATGCTAGTTGGAAAATCGAGTCATTAATTGAAAATTGGTGTTTAGGGTGAAGGTTTTATAGTGTGAAGGTGTATAATAAGCCTCCAGCCACAACTCTGCCCCGGGCCACTAAAATGTCTCTGGGTGGCCCTGATTGTAATAATAATTTAAAACCACTATAACTTATTAAATTGGATTTATAAAAGCAATATTTTTAAGATTTTATACATTAAAATTTGTTTACAACTAATTAATGAACTAACAATATACTTAGTTTTTAGGCAAACGATTCATAAAAGCAATGATTTTTTTGAATTTAAGCTTTCACTTTACCCTATTTATAAACTTCATTTTAATAATTACTCGTATAAAATTACTGTTTTTAAGCCTCAAATCAAGCTCTCAACATCGCAAATTCAAAAATTTTCCCGTAATGAGTACCAAAATGAATGGATTTAAGCTTTTCTAGTCATTAGTCTAGAATCTCTTGGAATACGATTTTAGAGGGACTATTCATCAAAATTTTCCCGGGGGGTGGACCCCCGGACCACCCTCGCCCTGGGGGGTATTCCATACCCCCCCCCCCCACATGAAAATATTTTCGCTACACTACTGCACCTAACCACTTTCTTTTGGATCTTAAACACCCTATCAAGGTTTTGTTTTGATGAATTACCCAAAGCTAAGATAGCATACCTAATATGTGACAGTAAGAGCCCATGGTAAGCTGAAAAGTAACTTTTTGTCATTCAATCTAGCGAGCTGTCGCAGGACAAAAACCCCAGATGAAATTTTACAACATATTTTCTCAATGTATGGAGCCCAGGTCAATCGTCTATCCAACAAAACTCCTAGATATGCAATATTTTCTTCCTGGTCTAGTTGAATTAGATCTATTCAAATCTTCATTTGAATTATGTTTGTTTTTAAATTGAATGTATTGGCATTTTTTACTATTTATTGTTAATTTCAACTGATTTAAGAATTGGACAATGAACTGCACACCTATTACAGTCCATTTAAAATTTCTCTTTTTTCATTTAAAATACTGATGGGCCTATAGTTTTCCACATTTTCTCTATCATCACTTTCGAAGATTGTCTATAGCATAGAGCAGGCAGATGAATTGTGTGTTCAGGTTAGCATCAGCCGTCGTTTCGCCCGAACTCTGTTAGGTAAGCCACTCAACTGCGTTAGGCCTACATACTTTTCATGTCACCCCAATCAATAAAGTTTCTAGCAGTTTTGAGCATGTCTAATTTCTGGACAATAATTGCTGCTTGTCCAATTTTAATTCCGGTTTCTTACCAATTACGATTAAACAACAGCCTCTAATAGGTTTATAATGATAATTAATGTTGATTATGATAATTGAGAACAATGCCGCAGTAGCCGGCTTATCTAGCACGGATAATCTAATCGGAATACAAACAATTACCAGGCGTTACTAATAGAATAAGGAAATAGTCGAGCAGGAAAAATGGACCCTTCAAAAGAGAGACTCACATCATGTTGCAGTTGAACTTTAAAACATTTTTACCAACTCGAAATCCCAATAAAATATTTTAAAGTTAGCAATAATCTCGAATAATAACTGGTTATAGTTCATAGATAGATAGATAGATTGATAGATAGATAGACGAAGTACTTTATTTAGGCTCGGGCGAGGCTGTAAATAGCCCCATATCCAAACCCATATCTACCCCCATATCATAGGACTAGAAGAAAATTAAAAACTTTCATTTATAACGAAAAGTAACCTGCAAAGTCCTTGCTTCCATAGTTCATGAAGGAAGCAGAATGGACTTGCTTCTCTCATAGCCCAAGTAAGATCCATAGGCTATGGATTTTGTACTTTGAGGGTCGATTACAAAATGTAATTATGATGAAAAATAGATCGAAAAAAATAGCATAAGTTTATTATGCTAGTTCAAGTCATAACATTACCAGCTAGATCATCCCAAATGCGAAAAAAACTTAAGTTAATGGTTATTGAGGTTAATTTTTACTTTGAACATTTAGGCCTATTCAATTTATACAAGCCTGAGAAATGCTATTCTGTTATTTGGTTGATATTTTTTATTAAAATAGAACAAAGTTGAATGTTGTCAATTCCACTGTTTATTTTGAGTACTGGATCTTGTTTTCGTGGCCTTAAATGTCACATTTTCAATAAACAATGGAATTGACAACATTCAACTTTGTTCTATTTTATTATGGAGTTCCACAACATCAACAAAAAAAATTCATATAATTTTTTTTATTAAATTTAAAATCATCGTGTGATTACAAAAATAAAAATCACAATCTACAAATCCATCCAGTTAGTTTATTTGTCTTCTCATTGTTGAATTGGCAAAATTATTATTATTATCAAACAATTTTATTGTAAAATTTCAATTTTGCTTGTACAATTACTTTGTACAAAGGTGCTTTGGCGTATGTAAGTAATACAATATTGTACACATAGTGTACTTTGTAGTACACAAAGTATACTACTTTCTATTTGTTATTTTTCATAGTTTTTTCTCGCTTGAATTGATGTACAAGTATGAGGCGCCCCACACAGGAGTACCTTAAGCGGCCCATAGACGACCAACCTTGTTGCCAACTCAAGTTGTCAACTTGATGTCCTTGGACACCACAGACTACAACTCAATCTGCAACCTGGTTTGCAACTTTGTTGTCAACTTCAGTTGCCTCATCACTTCGGGTCAAATTAGCCTTTCCTCCATCTAGCTTTCTTGCAAGTAATTAACGTTTTTAACATAGTAGGCCTATTATTAATACGTAATAATACATTATATTTCGGTCTTATTTCACAGTAATGAGTCAGAACCCTTGTTATTTTTTATTTTGAATGAATTGTGTGATGATGAAGAGATTCGCCCAAGAAAAAAAGAAAAATGTGGATGAAAGAGTGATACCAACGTACTGAGTTTTCTCATTCTAATTTACTAAATTCAATAGAATCCAGGTATTTGGACCTCATGGTCATAATGGAGGAAGTCAAGTAGATCAAAATACCATAAATTGGGCACGTATTCGTCCTCAGCCCCAGCACCTGACCTGACACTTGCATTCACTTTTTTTAGTTCTCTACGGTAGCAAGTTTTAATGTTGGCGAAACTTTTTTTTAAAATATCTGCATTAGCAGCAGGATCGATTTTAATATACACTTGCAATAGTTTCTCCCACGCATTTTTCTTTTTTAACCTATCTTTAAAAACGTCTGACTTTACTTTCCAGAGTTCTGGAAGCTCTTCAGCAGTACAAAGAAATCATTCCAAAGCTCATTATTTGAAATTGTCGTCTTTATTATAATTGAAAAAAGTTAACTAAATTTAAAAAAAAGTAAAAACTAACTAATTATTAAAAAGTAAAAAATAACCAACACATTTATCGTCAAATATAAAACTGCAATGTGTAACTATCAAGAAACAGGACAACAACTGTATGGAGATGACACGAGATTTCAACTGATGTTGTGAACCTAGTTGACAACCTGCCCACAGACACTACAACAAGTTCGCCAACATAAGGCTCCGCCCACAGAAAATCCAAAGTTTTTAACCTACTTCAAAAACCTGCAACTTCAACACCAACCTCCACTTCAACCAAAATTCCAACCACCAACCTAGCCACAGACACGCAACATGAACTCCAACATAACCAAGGACACCAAGTTGACAACTTGAGTTGGCGACAAGGTTGGTCGTCTATGGGCTGCTTTAGGGGCTGCCATATTAGACAATAGGCATGTATTATATACAGTTAGTTATGTGTTTTTATAAATCAATTTGAAAGTGTTCAAGTATTGTATGTGCTATTGGTCGAATAAATTATTATCATTACACTTTAAATTATTATTATTATTATTATTATTATACTACAATTGCTGAGTAAAATTCTACAAAATTGCTTTTCTACCCCATAGTTTACACTAAACTAGTAATGGACTAATCGTCATCTAACTGCAAGCAAACTTTAGCTGATAATAGAAAATTTGGACAATAAAACTCTGATGAAAAGCTGGATAATTTTCTAGGAGAGCGGGAGTATATTAATGAGGGGAAGAAGATGAAAAAAGAGGAGGTGACAAAGAAAAAGAGAAGAAAGATAGAGGAAAGAAAGGATATAAAAGGAAGAAGAAAAAAAGAAGAACGAATAAAGGAAAGAAATAATAGAAAGAAGAAGAGAAGAGAGAATAGAGGAAAGAAATAATAGAGAAAAGAAAGAAGAAGAGAAGAGGGAATGAAGGAGAGAAAGAAGAAGAGAGAATAGAAGTAGAGGGAAGAGAAGAAGAGAAAATAAATAATAGAAAAATAAAAGAAGAAGAGAAGAGAGAATAGAGGAGAGAAAGAAGAAAAGAAGAGATAATAAAGGTGGTGAAGAATAGAGAATAGAGGGAGGAAAGAAGGAAAGACAGAATAGAGAAAGGAAATAATAGAAAAAGGAAAGAATAAAAGAAGAGAGAATACGAGAAAGAAAGATGTAAAGAAAAGAGAATAGAGGAAAAAAGAAAGAATAGAGGAAGGAAAGAAGAAAAGAAGAGAGAATAAAAAGAGAAAGAAGATAAGAAGAAATAATAGAGGAAATAAAGAAGAAAGAAAAGAAAAAAGTAATAATAGAAAAAAGTAAGAAGAAGAGAAGAGAGAATAGAGGAAATAAATAATAGACTAGAAAAATGAAAGAAGAAGAATAGAGGAGATAGGAAGAAAAGAAGGGAGAATAGAAAGAGAAAGAAGATAATAAGAGAGAATAGAGAAAATAAAGAAGAAAATGAGAAGGAATAAAGGAAGAAAAGAAAAGAGAATAGAGGAAGGAAAGAAATAATATAAAAAAGAAAGAAGAAGAGAAGAGAGAATAGAGGAAAGAAAGAAGAAAAGAAGAAAGGGTACAGGAAGGAAAGAAGAAAGAATAGAGGAAAGCAAGGAGAAAATAAGAAAGAATAGAGGAAAACAAGGAGGAAATAAGAAAGAATAGAGGAAAACAAGGAGGAAATAAGAAAGAATAGAGGAAAACAAGGAGGAAATAAGAAAGAATAGAGGAAAGCAAGGAGAAAATAAGAAAGAATAGAGGAAAGCAAGGAGAAAATAAGAAAGAATAGAGGAAAACAAGGAGGAAATAAGAAAGAATAGAGGAAAGAAAGGAGAAAACAAGAAAGAATAGAATAAAGCAAGGAGAAAATAATAAAAAATAGAGGAAAGAAAGGAAAAGATTATATTATATAGAATAGAGAATAGAAAATAAGTTGAGATAGAATAGAGGAAAGAAAGAAGACGACGAGAGAATAAAGGAAAGAAAAAAGAGAATAGAAAGATAAAATAAATAAAGAGAGAGTGAGAGAGAGAGAGAGAGAGAGAGTGAGAGAGAGGGAGTGAGAGAGTGAGAAAGAGAGAGTGCGAGCGTCATGTTGTCTGGGTGTATGTCGATATGTGCGCTGAAATAATGAAGCAATAATAAATGCTGCAAGCGTTGCGACGGCGGGGAGCCAGGCGCCCCCGCTGCGAAAGGGAGTCCACCGCCTCAAAATAGCCCATAATTTGTCCGGCAGACTCGTATAAATTAGCCGGCGTTGGATCTTAATCCAGTCGCTGCTTCTTTTGACGGAAACAGCCGGACTTTTCCAGTCTCCAGTCGCTGGAAAACGAAGAAGACAAATATTGGAACAACTGCATCATTCCAATAAAACCGTACAATCATCGCTGCTCAGACCGAAAACTGGAACTGTATATTAAACTGTGATTCTCTCCCGGTCTCCCGATAAAAACTCAAAAATGCTAACACTGTGTGTGAATCACGTGTTGATGCCAGCTCTCAGCACGATCGTCCATTCTTTTTTAGTGAGCTGTGATCATGCTCAACATATAGACTGCTTATCCTCAACACAACATCCAACACTGATACAAAGTGACAATAACAATGTCATTGATAGTTATTGAACAAACACGTATAATCGATTAGGTGTGAAACGCTAATAATCTGTGCATCAAACATTTTCCTTTTTAAATTCTTGTTCCATAACGATCTGCATTGTTAATATTAACTTTTTGTTGTAAATTTAACGACTTGCAGTCAGTTTTATATTGTGAATAGATGTTTATTATATATTATAATAATATAATATATAATATAATAATATAATATATAATATAATAATATAATATAATAATATAATATATAATATAATAATATAATATATAATAAACATCTATTCACAATATAAAACTGACTGAAAGTCGTTAAATTTACAACAAAAAGTTAATTTATCTTTTTATTTGAGGATGAAGCCCACATAGATCTAAGACCTGTGCATGGGTAATGAAGTGGATGATGGTGATTGATGTGTTGTACCTACAGTTTCAGGTGAGTTCCGAACCACCGCGAAATGATTTCACAGCAAAGAACAGAGTCTTTTTGGTGGCCAATCCAATGGGTCACCCTCACAAACAAGGCCCAGGAGTACGTGGCTTATCTCTATCTGATTGAAGAGATACAGTACTTGCTCACGGCTATCATTCTTTATTGCGTAATCATTTCGTTTTTCGACTTTGGTCCAAAAAATTCAGTTTATTCCATTTTTCAGTTTTAGTTTACTTTAAACCATTCAATAAAGCTTTTTCGTGAGGTTTTGTGTATTTCCTACTACCAATAATCGACTAGGTGTAGACCACTAATAATTTGTGTATTAGTCATAGTTTTTTGTTTGTTTTTTGACTGTAGTTCAAGAACTAATCCTTAATGCTTTTCTAGTTTTTTTATAAAGCTTTTTGTCAAGTTGTTCTGAATATAATAATAATAATAATAATATCGTGTGACCTGGCTGGCTCAGGTCTGGTGTCAGAGTTATCAGGTCGCACCTGAATAAGTTCAGGGCCTCTGATGTGACTTAACGACTGTTTTTTTTCGGCAGCCGGGACCGACAGCTTAACGTGTCCTCCGAAACACGGGAGTTCTGAATAACCTACGATCTTTACGCAGTCTTTACGTGTTTGTTTTAGTCTTCAAACAATTAGAAAATTTTTTAACACAAATTTAAAGTAGCAGAGCCATTTTGTACATCTTTTACAATAAATTCTAAGGACATTATGCAATCTAAAATGTGCTTATAGGTAATATCGAGGTAATTTAAAGAGAAGGTAACAGAAGGAAATTATAATCTTTTCTCATGACTAAATAAATATGGTCTGAATTCCCAAATATAGGATAGAGTCACTATTCTACATATATATATATATATATATATATATATATATATATATATATATATACGTAACGTGCGAGCTTATTAGAGCGCAATCGTACTACGTTTTGTACTTATTGTACTTTTTGTACTGTTTCTTCTTTCTACTTATATATTCTCTTAGGCGACTATAAAAAAACATGGTATAACAGTAGTACCATAGCCGATTCCGCGATGTCTCCATTTTGCTCTATATTTTATATCTTTCTAATAACTTTCTTGAGTTGTCCATTATTTAATAAAGGCAATTCAATTCATCATACCATATATTATATTTCAGCCATTGAAATACTGTACAACCATTTATCAATGTTCAGCAAATCAGCAAGCCTACTAAGTGCAGTAAAAGGAATTGCGCACTCCCCATTCTAATGCTTCACTTTTTTAAATATTACAATCCGCGCATTAATAACTGTTGTCCGTTAAGATAACATGAGATAAGCTCACAGTTTTAAGCTAGTTTTCGGCCAACGGCCATTAGCCTCTCCGTGTGACCACGTGACCTTAATTAAAATCACATTAGCTGCACTCTTGCTTGTTATACAAATTCATAAGCAAGCAATTTTCTTTGCACGATAAAATTATTTATAAAACGAATAATTGCGAAAATTCATGTATGGCTTAGTACCGGTCTGAAAGTTTGCAGATTTTCAGATTAGTTTCGGAATTATGATGATTTAAAAGTGGTGCATTTTAATGGTTATTAATTATTATGATTAGTAATCAGAAAAGTTGTGACTTGCCCTGGTTAACAAAGTATACCGTCTTATAATACTTAGTAAAGTATATTATAACTACCTTGTAGTTTTATAGTATTTACCTTATAGTTTAATCCACAAAGTGAAAGTAGTTTTAAATACAATAATTATACAGTATTGAACAGTGTTATTATATAGTATAACAGTATTAACGTATTTTTTTCTCGATTATGGGTCATCTAAGGACCACGAGAGTACTAACTGGAGCTCGTTCTTCTATTGCTAGTCAGTTTCTTCTTCTTCGCCCAAAAAGCTTTCATTCTTGCCGACATTGCTGCTTTTTGCTCCACAGTCCAGATATATCATTTCCTTCCATCCTGTCTTCTTTCATGCTCCCGAAAACCACCACATTTATTCAATGTCCCATTCCACAGGTCTCTATTTGTCGCATCCTCAATACTGAGATTCAATTCCTCGGCATCTTTCAAAACTTCTCTTACCACGGGACATTTATTTTTTAGCGATAGGACATAAGTTAGAGCCTGTTTTGCGGGAAGATTCTCATTCATCCTGTAAACATGACCAAAATACCTCAATCTTCTAATCCGCATCAGATCAGTTAGCTTCACCCACCTTTCATAGAGTTCAGCGTTGGATCTCATTTTAAAAGAACCATCAATATCTCTTCTGGGACCTTTAATCATGCAAAGGTTCTTTCTTTCCAACCTGTTCAGTTTTTCCAGGGCGCCTATTTTCGACAAACAGAGTGCTTCTGATGCATATAAAGATTCCGGCCTGACAACTGTATCATAATGCCTTAGTTTGGCATTCCAGGAGAGACGTTTTTTATTATAGATACTCCGGATCGAGTGGAGGGCTACTTCCATTTTCCGAACTTTGAATTGTATGCTCGGCTTGTCACTTCCACTTATGTTAATCATTTCTCCAAGGTATTTGAACTCTGGAACAATTTCCACATGGCCAAACTCCGTATCAACAAATTTCTTGTTTTTGACATGTGAAATTATTTTTGTTTTTTCAAACGAGATATTTAGACTGACTTTTTCACAAATTATTTTCAGATTCTCTATTTGCTTGATTGCCTGTTGTTCTGTCTCAGCGAGCATTGCAATGTCATCTGCAAATGCTAGCCAGTCTAGTCTCAACCCTTTTCGTCTAATTTTTAGTTCAGCATTGAATTTTGAAAATTCACGATAAACCTTTTCTAGAGCACAGTTAAAAAGGATGGGGGACAAAGGATCCCCTGTCGTACACCAGTTTTTATTGCAAAGGGCTGGGACTCCTGTCCAAGAAATCTTATTTTGGAAGTTGTTCCAGATAATGTGCTTTGAATTATTTTCCTAGTTTTTTATCAACTCCAAATTCTTCAAGAATGTTTAAGAGGAATTTTCGGTCAATGGAATCATATGCCTTGGAAAAATCAATGAATGTAAAAAAATTTACTTTATGTAAAGCCTGCAGAATTGGTTTGAGAGTCAGTATCTGGTCTGCACAACACCTTCCTTTTCAGAACCCAGCTTGGTAGTTTCTAATTTGGTGATTGACCTGTGGTTTCAACCTATTCAGAAGGAATATTGAATTGATCTTTCTGAGGATCGACAGAAGTGATATACCTCTGTAATTATTTACATCTTTTTTTGAACCTTTCTTGTAAAGTGAAATGATAAGGGCTGACTTCCAATTTTCAGGGACATTAGATGTTTCCCAGATGTTTAAGATGCTAGAATGGAACTTCTTCAATACAGAATCGGTGGCCAGCTTCAGGAGTTCCACTGTTAATTGGTCCTCGCCTGGAGCTTTATTATTTTTCATATGTTTTATGGTACAGCAAAATTCTTCCCAAGTTGGAGGATCACTGTCAGTATAAGTGAACTCTGGTGGTATCTTAATAAAAGGGGTGGTTGGCTTTTGACAATTCAAGAGGTTCTCAAAATATTGTGACAATATTTCAAGATTCTTGATTTTGTTGAAGATTGGTCTTCCATCTTGGTCCATGAAACCAAGAACTGGAGCTTGGTATCCAGTTCTAGTTTGCTTAAAACTCTTGTAATATCCTCAAGAATTGTTTTGTTTGAATTTCTCCTCTATGTCTAGAATTTGAGACTTGAGATAGGCTTGATGGGTTTGTTTGAATACTCTGCTGGCTTCTCTTCTAGACTCACAATTCCTTTTCCTAGTGGATTTAGCTGAGTCCAATTTTTGCCAAGCAGCATTCCTTTTTTCAAGCACTTGATTGCATTGCTCTGTCCACCACGGATGTTTCCAGACTCTTTTAATCACTGCCACTTGTTTTGCTGCTTCTAGGATTGCTTTCTCTGGTTCAAGAGACTCAAGTTTTGAAAGGTGTTCCTGGAAAGATTTCTTTTTTGATTTTAATATTTCTCTATCTATCCTTGGACACTTTGCTTTGGAAGCAAATTTTCTATCAACTCATTGAGGTTTCAATTTTGTTTTGATTAGGGATAGAAAATGGTCTGAATTTATCTTAGCGGATTTTTTAACTTGGACATTCTGAATCTCAGTGTGACTTTCCTTGGATATAGCAACATGATCTATCTGCTTCTCTATCTTTGAATTAGGAGAGAATCAAGTCATTTGTTTAGAACGTTTCCGGATGAATGCAGTAGACTTGCACTGTAGTTTAATCTTTCTACAGATATCAACCAATCTCAATCCATTCCGATTTGTGCTCTTATGTGCTGGAAAAGAACCAACAATGTCACGGTATTTTTTTTCAAGCCCGAGTTGGGCGTTGACATCGTCAAGGAGAATTATAATGTGACGATCAGGGATACGTGCCATAACCTCTTCCAGAGTTTCCCAGAATTGTTCCACTTTCTCTGGATTCTTCCTATTTGCTTGGTTTATCAGAGCATGAGCATTGACAAGAGAATAGATTTTATTTGCGCATTTAATTTCTAGCAAGAATAGTCGCTCGTTATATGAATCAAAACGTTGGATAGAATCAATGCATTTTTTATGAACTGCAAAGGCCGTTCCAAACATGGCAAGATTTTTGGGTCCTGGAATTCTTTTGGCGGGTTTACCTTTGATAATCCTGTAATTACCAGATTCAAACTGATCCTCATCCCTAAAACGGGTTTCCTGCAGTGCACAGATTTTAACACTGTTTTTGTCAAGTTCATCGGTTAATTGTTTTAGTCTTCCAACTTGCATTAACTTCTGTACGTTTATTGTACCGAAATAGGTGACAGTCTTCGGTTTTAGTTTCTTTGATGGAGATTGCTGGAATTTAGATCGCTCCATTTCAACCGACCCGATGAGCCGCTCTACATGACGGCGAAGGATTCTGGACATGATGCCCATTACCTCATGGGGTAACGCCACTGCTAGGTTGTAACTCCATGTTTATTAGCACTTTTATTGACAAGTTCCCCAAAGATTTCTGGGGTTCAAAGTACGACTCGATTTTCAGGTCGAGAAGGAGTTTGCTTTAGGTCAAACCCATAACCTTACAACTGCATAACAACCAAGTGTTTTAACGTATTATAATATACTTATACAGTTTAGTCTAATGTTGAATACAATATAATACTTTGCACACTGTCATTGGCATCTAGCTAGTAATATCACTATTACAAGGGTAACTACAAAAATGATTCATCAAGTTAATACATTTCATTTTATTCATTCCAACTTACTATTATCCACCTTTAATCATTTGTGAGAGTTTTAATACGTCATTTTCAATACTACTAACTATAAGCTGTTAATTCTTTTAGACATAGAGCCTAATTCAAATCCGTTCAAATACCATACGCTTTACGTTCTCCTATGAATTATTAGAAAATTCTAAGAAAACTTAGTTATTTCTGGAAGAAGCACTATTATATGGAAAGAAGATTGAGCTTAAATTATTTCCAATTTCTCTCACGTTGGCCTTGAAAAACGTTTTGCAGATCGATAAGACGCAGATCTTCATGACAGTTAACAGTAGCTTAAAGATCGGATGCTAACTTTCTTTGTTTAGTGGTGAAGGTGATATTGTGGAAGATATCCATAATGAATAATAAGACTTAATTATGATGAAGTTAGTTGTATTGAATTAGTTGAAATAACCAACACACTTAACTTGGTTTCATCATAATTCTGGCCTACTCTTTAATAACGGTACTTTTTTGTTTTTCTCGGTTGACCCTGACTCTATTTCATTTAGCTTCATTATTTTATTTTCATTTTTTTTAATTGTTCAATTCTAGCCTACTTGTGTATTGTTATAAATTGTTACTTTTTGGTTCTTGATTTTGACACTGATTATTCCTTGTTGCTCCTCCCACCAATAGGCGTGACTTGTTAGGGCCTTCAGCCAATCACAGACCTTCAATGAAGGTCAGCCTATGAGATACACTTTTGCCCTCAGCCAATAGTATCATTCAGTGTTTAGTATATATTAAGCCTCTCTGCACTTCAGTTTTAGTTTGCTTGAGATTGATAATGGTGTAACAACCGAAACTAGTATCTCACTGTTTTCAATAAATGTGGTCGTGACAACTTCAAGTCTTTTTATTCATTATCATTAGAAATTCTTTATTTTATCGAAGAATAAATAAACCCCTCCGACTATTGAACAAATGTAATGTAATAAAGGAATTTCCAGTGTCCCTCGAGGCTAGTGACATCACTGGAGGAACGTTCATAAATTAATACGGTCATGAGTGTCAAGAGAAATTCGAGAGATATAAACTTCTGAGAGTTTGGGCACATTAACTTTTTTGTAGTCTAGGGCATGGCAATCACACTTTTAAAACCCAAAGAAAGTAACTAGGGAAGAAAAATAGGGAAGTGATAGTCGAGTGCCGTAGCAGGTATCTGTTCAATCAGAGATTAGCTTCGAAACAAACTCCTGGGCGCTCTTTGTAAGGGTGACCGATTGGATTGGCCAGCAAAAAAGACTCTGTTCTCTGCTGGAAAATCACTTCCCGGTGGTTCGGTACCCACCTAAAACTGAAGGTTCAACTCATCAATCACCATCATTCAATACATTACCCACGTACAGGTCTCAGATCTATGTGGACTTAATCCTCCAAAAAGACTATGAATTTGAAGCTCAGCCTTGCAAAAACTATCTAGTCATTGAACACTAGACAAAGAAAATAAATTTTATAGATTCAACATCATAATCAGCGAAATAATTGACCATATTCTTCCCGAGGATGTCGACTGCACATCTTCATTAAGGATTTTATGGCTTGTGAACCCATGTTTCGCAGTTTAAATAGCGGTTTAAGTGCTATTTCCCGGAATTAAATTTATTACATGGCGTTACAAAGTAACGTTGTTTACCCGTAGAACTTCAACTAGCTGATAGGAAATCGTTACTTTGCATTTTTCGCTTTGAACTGGAAGCGTCTAAGTTGGTAATAAACTTCAGCTGACGTAATTAGGGACGAAAGAATAATTCGAGCTTTCAATGAGAATTGATTTTTATCTTGATTGTTTATTATCGTTTTATTACAGTCATTAACCTGTAATTATTCGATTACAATCATTTCAACCAGCTGTAGTATGGTTTGGGTTAATGACTCTATAGAAATTCAACACTTGTTTGTCTTAACTGGCTCTGTTGATCTTAAGATCTCTCAAGTTGTGGTACTTCTAAAAGTAAGGAAAAAGGTGATAGTTAACATTGATAATAAAATGGACGCAATGACAACACACTTTCTCAATGCGATCTCAATTAAGAGGTCTCTCTTTCAGTGGCGTAACGCTTTCCAATTGGGCCCCCCCGCAACCAAGTTCCCGGGCCCCTCTCTTCAAAATCATATAAATATCCCCCCTCACCCTTGACACTCCCACCCGCCCCCTGAAAAACTTGCAAATTTTGTGGGCAGTTATCATAAATTATGCAAGAACTAAACACCTTTTTCTCTATTAAATTTAAAATTCAATCACGTTTCAAGGAAGGGGGACTAGTATAATGATTTTGGCTCTAGCCTGCAGGTTCCTTACAGGCGGAAATAGTTGACAGCTGATTTTATTATAAATAATTAACTTCATAGAAACCTTAAAATTGATGCTTTCCATAGGATCCACATTCACAGCCTTCTTGTTAGCCTCCTTGTTCCAGAAGTGGTGTTCTCTCATAATTCGCCTCGTTCGCGCACACAGACACAGGTTTAATTTTTAAAACGCACTTAATCTAAATTACGGCGGAATAACTAAGTCATGAATTTTTTAAGTAGGAAATTTCTAGTATAAAAATTATAATCTCAATATTTTACACCTTGTAGTCTGAATGCATTAATGTAACCTGTGGCTGTCACCTCGCTTTTTGAGATGCACTATGATAAATTCTGATAAATACTCTGATAAATTCATCAAGATTTAAGTTTTTGTCTCTCATTTTCGATACTGAGTAAAGCGAGGCAACAGAGTCGGTCTTAAGTATGTCTCCATTTAATTTCTTGAAGTCACAACTTCCTGCTTCTGAATTGAAATTGAAATTGAAATTTATTGCCATAAAAATTCTTACAACAATCTTGCAAAAAAGCACAGTTGAGTAACAAAAGTAAAGCACATATATACAAAACTCTTACATACACTAAATTGTATAAAAAAGAAAATTTCTGGCACTGCCAACAAAAGCTTAGCTTGAGTGTTGGCAGTGAGTTGCAGAAAAGAAAAGAAACAACCTTAAAATAGAAACAATAGAAAAAGCTGTAAAAACAAACATGATTGAAAATAGTAAATCTTTGTAAGTACTCCAGTGGAAAAAATGAAAGATTGTAGTGAAGGACTACAGAAAAACAAATAATAATGATAAAAACTAACGCTAAACATGCAGAAGACAATAAATTGGCTATTGATTGATGATTGCCACATGAAAACAATACAGTATGTTGGGCTAGTACAGTGATAATTTGTATTTATGCTTAATTTTCCGAAACAAGGCTAAAACTACTGTTGAACAATATCAAAAAGATAATCCTTTACTAAAGCTATTTGCGAATTGTAAAATAGACAATAAACATAGACCTGACAATATTTAGCCTATTTATTATTTCTTTCTATTCACCTTAAGTGTTTCAGTTTTATTTCTTTTGGAAAAAGTATATGTTTCAATCCCGGCACGGGCCATTTCTAGAAAACATATATTTTCAGTCCGGGCCCCCTTGCAGCCCGGCCCCCACCCCCGCGCCGTGGGTTTGCGGGGGTGTACGTTACGTCACTGCTCTCTGTATTTTATATTCTTGACAAGAAATTGGGCGGCTCAAAGAAATCGTTGTGTAGCAAAAAAAACAACTGACTGCGGTGACAAACCACATATTTGCTAGTGTCAGACTTGTAGACTAGGCAACACTGTACGAGTATTATTGCTAATTGGTGCATAGAGGTTGATGATTCTCTACAATCAGCTGCTGGCATAATCCCATATCTGGCAACAACGCAATTTTTTAGAGTCGCCCTATTTGGTGGCGTGGACTATAGTGATTGTGATATGGTAAATGCCCTTAGTTCAAAAGCTGGATGTTGTCACAACCACATTCATTATAAAAAACGAGACTTGTACAACGTCTTGTTTTATAAAAAACGGGACTTATAGGCCTATAATTTCTTGTTTTTTATAACAAGAATGTTACTATATAACATTTCTTGTTACCAGCAATTGGCAGGTCCGTGTTTGATTCCCGGTGGTGACTGAAATTTTTGTACAGTAGCATTCATCGATTTCCATCAGCTAACTGTTATCAATGTCCGCCATTGCGGAAGTCTTCAGTATAAATTAATAGCACTTAAAGGAATTCGAAGTTAATAAATTCTGATAAAGTTCTTCATAATATTAATAATTCGTGTTATACTTTATATTTATCTTCTTATGATGATTATTTCTATTATTTATTATGCTTGCTTCTAACATTTTCTTCACGTTCTATCATAATTTAAGTTCTGTTCTTCATCAATATTATTTGATCCCTTCTTTTGTTCAATTAGCCCGGCAAAATGTTCTTCAAGTTGACTAAAATGATACAAGAAGTAGACAAGGGCAGTCCCATCTGCCCAGCAGAAGTTTTAGGGAGAGGGTTGATGCAACAATTTCCGTGGTCGGGTTTGTATGAAATAGCTACTGGAAAGAAAGGAGTTGGAGATTTTTCGAAAATTGGGAGTAAAATAGTAATAGAATTTATTAATTTCGAATTCCCTTTGTGCTATTAATTTATACTGAAGACTTCTGCAATGGCGGATATTGACAACAGTATTAAATAGCTGAAGGAAATCAATGAATGCTACTGTACAAAAATATCAGTCGCCACCGTGAATCGAACCACAGACCTCCCAATTGCCGGTCGGACGCCTTAACCTCTAGTGGACTTTGATGACCTTTCTGCACAGCAGCATTCATTTTGAACTTGGCCATATCTCAATAGTTTGAAATAACTGACAATTAAACATTCCCGGTGATGACTGATATTTTTGTACAGTAGCATTCAAAAAAATTCAAGTCTAAAGTGAGAATTTGGCTCCTGGAGGCTCTACCAGATGATGTTGAAAAATGGTTTACTGTGTTGAGGTGAGTTAGGGGACTTGGTGGCCACATTTCAATAAATGCCTTGCAAAATAATGGGGCATTTGAGTGTCTGCTCTATATTTAAAAAAAAAGAATTGTGTGTGTGTGAGGTAAATTTCCTATAATTGACTCCTACTTGCATTCAAGTGATACACTGCATCACTTTGCAAGCTAGTATTTGTTTCTCTTGTTCAATTATTTAAAATGATAATGTGTATAAAATTCTTCTTTGGTTCTTTTTAATACTTAATCTCATCTTAAGTTTCTAGTTGATGCTTTTTTGTTCTTGTTAGTTTGATTGATCGAGATGTTAAAGTGTATCATTAGAAACAAATTTTCTGAAATATTGTATGACTGCAAAATTTCTATTCAAGTTTACTTTTATATAATTTTTGTCATGACTGAAATGTTTTATGCATGCAAACGGTCATCAATTATTTATTTTGTAATCTTTTTTAATGTATATATTTTTTTATATTGTGTATGATATGAACAAGTGAAATAAAAATTATTCTATTCTATTCTATTCTATTCGTCGATTTCCGTCAGCTATTTAATACTGTTGTCAATATCCGTCATTGCGGAAGTCTTCAGTATAAATTAATTGATAGCGTGGAGTGGCCGTAGCCGAGTGGGTTAAGTTGCTGGTTTGCTAGCCTAAAGGTCCCGGGTTCGATCCCAGTTCTGACCAAAAGTTTTTACCTCGGGCCACTCCCGTGTTTCGGAGGACACGCTAAGCTGTCGGTCCCGGCTGTCTAGAAACCGTTAAGTCACGTCAGAGGCTCTGAACTTATTCAGGTGCGACCTGATAACTCTGACACCAGACCTGAGCCAGCCAGGTCACACGATATTATTATATAATTAATAGCACTTGAAGGAAAATTCGAAATTAATTCTGTTTCCGTATACGGTACTTGTCAGTTTTTTAAATTATCAGTCATTTCAAACTAACTTAAAATAGTAAGTTTCTAGACATTTTTATTTAAATTTTGTGAAAATGTTTATTATTTATCACCCTTCCACTAGTCTATTATTTCCCCTCCCTTAGGGACTCTCCCAGCACTTACTTCTTTTCAAAACTCTCATTATTTCATCTTTACTACTTTTTGATCTCATTTTCCTTTTTCTTGTCTCATACTCCATCCTTTTCTTCAACATTTTCCTCGCTTTAATATTTTTCTGCCTGTTGTCTTCTTTCACATTAATGGCCTCATCGCATTTTTCTTATCTTCTTTCCCTTTCTTTCTTCTTCTTCTTCTTCTTCTTCTTCTTCTTCTTCTTCTTCTTCTTCTTCTTCTTCTTCTTCTTCTTCTTCTTCTTCTTCTTCTTCTTCTTCTTCTTCTTCTTCTTCTTCTTCTTCTTCTTCTTCTTCTTCTTCTTCTTCTTCTTCTTCTTCTTCTTCTTCTTCTTCTTCTTCTTCTTCTTCTTCTTCTTCTTCTTCTTCTTCTTCTTCTTCTCCTTCTTCTTCTTCTTCTTCTTCTTCTTCTTCTTCTTCTTCTTCTTCTTCTCCTTCTTCTTCTTCTTCTTCTTCTTCTTCTTCTTCTTCTTCTTCTTCTTCTTCTTCTTCTTCTTCTTCTTCTTCTTCTTCTTCTTCTTCTTCTTCTTCTTCTTCTTCTTCTTCTTCTTCTTCTTCTTCTTCTTCTTCTTCTTCTTCTTCTTCTTCTTCTTCTTCTTTTTCTTCTTCTTCTTTTGGACTTCCTCCACCTCAGTCTACCAAAAAATTTTTATTTTTCTTGTTTTGAGTCTTCTTTTTTCTCTCCTTCTTCCCTTCTTCATCTCTTTCTCGCAGTCACCCTTGTACTTTCTCTTCTTTTTCTTCTTCTTCTTTTTCTTCTTCTTCTCTCCTTCTCCTTCTTCTTCTTCTTCTTTTCTTCTTCTTGTTCCTTCATGTATTTTATTTCTTGTAGAATGTTTCTTCTTTTCCATTATTAACCGTTTATAATCATTATTTTCGTTATATTTCATTAAATTAATACTGTTTCAAAGTCTGAAACAGATCAAATGGAGATAGAAGCAGATGCCGCATTGTTGGATGACAGATGTTTCAAGTGAACCAAGGTCTACCTTTATTTTTATGAACCCGTTTATATACGGTTGCAATAAAATTAATCCCAGCAATTAAAATGAAGCCGTTAATTAATTTATTAATGTTGAATGGTAATTAAGTAGGGAAGTGATAGCCGCGAGCCGTAGCAGGTATCTGTTCAATCAGATAGATAAGCTGCGTTCTCGTAGGTCCTGTTCGTAACGGTGACCGATTAGATTGGCCAGCAAAAAAGACACTTTTCTCTGCTGAAAATCACTTCCCGGTGGTTCGGAACCCACCTAAAACTGTAGGTCCAACTCATAAATCATTATCATCCAACTCATTACCCACGCACAGGTCTCAGACCTATGTGGGCTTCATCCTCAAAAAAAAAAAAAAAAAAAAATTGTTGGCTGCTTAGCCTTCAAAACAATCTCTCATCAGAACAAGGTAGCCTAATCAATGTTACAGATTAAGTAGCCGATTACTCCCTAATCTTGCTCCTTTATTTTGAGTACCTACAATGAGTTATCTAGTCTATATTATGACTTTTGTAATGATTTCCCAGAATTGTACATTTTGGTCACATTGAATTAAAATGTCTAGATCAGAATAGATGCGTATGATTAATTGGCAGTTACATTCAAATATCCATGCACATTTTTGATTCAGGATAATAAATTATAAGATTTTTGTTCATTGACCGAAAGAAGGGAGGTCTCTGTTTCAATTCGACCGTTTTGCATTTGTCTATCAACCTGTCTGTCTGTCCGTCTGTCTGTCCGTCTGTCTGTTTGTAACGCATTTACGGCTGAGCACATGAACCAAATTATATGAAACTAGCCGGCAGACTCGCTTCGCTCGCCTTAACCGTCTAGCCAGGGGGCTCCGCCCCCTGGACCCCCGGGGGTTCCAACTAATTCCCATTGTGATTAGATAAATTTACAGAAATAGGTGATTTTGGGGAGAATTTTGATACCATTACTTAGTATGCATCTAGGGTCTTAATCAAACAGTGGTATTTCGATTATATAGATATAGATAGATTTCACTCCATGTGGCCTTGAGGTTCTTAAAAAATTGTGATCAACTAAACTCCAAATCTCAAAATTGTAAATCATGTAACCCTATTTTTCACGTGTTTAGCACCCCAGCTGAAAATTTGAACTTTTTTGGCCTTGTGGTTCTTGAGAAATTATAATCACCTAAATTTTCAAAATCGTTAATCTATGGTAAATTAATTTCACAACTAATTTTTTGTTGATTTTCTGATCAATACCTATTTTCACAAAAATTCTCAGGCTCATGTACTGTTACAAATACAGCCAAACAGCTTAAAGGAACAGCTGATAGAAGTCAACCGTTTTTAATCATATGGCAGACCCCTTAGCAGCGTTATTTACACTGTCTTTGAACAGCAAAAGACTTTGCACTTTGCATGTAGGCTACCATACAGTCGGAGCCTTGCAATATGTGGGAAACATATGACTGGGTATGATGAAATGTTATTATGTTAGGTTGATGACATCTGTTAAGTGCAAATTTCAAAATATTTGGCTGTTTATCACCAAACTTTTCAAAAATCGTCGATTTTGGGCCCATTTTGGGGCTAATTTTGAAACTTTTTCCAAGGTACATCTAAGGCCGATACTTAACATGAATACCAAATTTTATCTGATTTGACCTTATGGTTCTCTAGAAATTGTTGTCACCTAAATTTTCAAAAATCTTCAATTTTGGGCCCATTTTGGGTTAAATTTTGAAACCCTTTCTTAGCACGCGTCTAGTCCCCCTACTGAATACGTGTACCAAATTTTATCGTTTTTGGTCCAGTGGTTCCTGAGAAACTGTGATGAATGAGTAAGTGAGTCAGTCAGTGGTATTTCGATTATATAGATATAGATTTTGCTTTGCATGGATCTCCCTTTAAGGAATTCCCAGTCATGTTTAAAGATTTTTAAAATTTGCTTGCATTTAAAGGAAGGAAAAAGATAAGGCACTCAGGGTCTTCTTCTATAAGAAGCACATGATTTTTAAAATGAGCTTCTCCATTATATGTAATTGGAATCAGATTAGCCTACAAGATAGCCCTCGGGCCTTCTTATTCATCTGGTAGAACCTTCATATAGATTAAGGTATCATTAATAACATATTTGTTTGAGAGAAACAAATCATTTTTAATTCCAATTTAGTATTATAACAAGTGATTATTAAGTAAATTATAATTATTCAAAATTAATTAATATTGTTCTATAAATTAATTCATCATACACGTGAAATCTGATTTTAGCAATTAGCTGTCTGGAACAACATGAGTACAGATGATTGGCTGGATGAAAATATAACCGCAGCCGTGGTGACGTGATACAGAGTGACGTGATACAGAGTGACGTGATACAGAGTGACGTTTAGTGGAATGCAGACATAAAATTGACTACTGTAGTTTCCATATAACTTGGCAGCAGTTGGGCTCAGATGTAGCAAGTCCTCCCATCTTCTACAGGCTGCCAAGTTATATGAATACTACAGACGCAAATTGAATCAAAGGATGGGTCTAATTCATTCATCTCTGTGTTTCACAAAATTCATCCTGCATCACATCACTTATCCCGACTCTAGTATAAATTGTATATGATAATCGATATCAATATCCAATTTTATATTGAGGGTTGTGGGTTATATTGAGTCCATTCTGTATCCCAAAAAGTAATATACATTCATAGCTTCAAAAAACAGAATATACATGAAAATAATAATCATTTTTGCCAAATGTGCATCTCATATATCTGTGCCCCCCTCCCCCCACACCAGCTGCAACGAGTAGAAGGCTACTTTTTCAAATAATACTAGAAGTAATAGCTGAAGACAGCAAATATTGATATTGATATGATATTGTGGCACAATTGAGATGAAATGCTTATTTTTAGATCTTTGCCGCTTCCCTTATATAATAAAAACTTTAGAACAAGTTTAAGTGGAAATTAACTCATGTTATGGCGTGACGGCCGTTTCACTCTGTTGTCAAGTGCATCGTCAGACGACCCACAGTACAGTGCACATTTGGCAAAAATTATTATTATTTACATGTATATTTTGTTTACAGTGTACTGTGAGTCGTCTGGCGATGCTCTTGACAACAGAGTGAAACGGCCGTCACGCAATAACTTGAGTTAATTTCCACTTAGAAGTGTTTTTCAAGTTTTTATTATATATTAGTGGTAAAAAAATGGATCTTCAACATCATAATTCCCTTATACTATTTCTTCAAGTTGTGTTCCTCCAAAACTCATGAGGGGTTCACCTTATGCAAGGGTTTCTAATAAATTGTGTTCGATCTGAAAGATTTTTTTGAATGTGATTGTGTTTAATTTTGAGAAGATTTTATCATCGAGTACATCAAGTATATTCCTGTGTGAAAGCCCCCTTATTCTTGGGCTTGAGGTCTACTTTTTTTTGTAGATTACGTCTTTGAGACTCCAGTTAAGGAGTATAAGACAAGTCAGATCAACAATTATACTCTTATACTCTAGTTACCATAATTACTATATCAATTAGTTGGGGTGAGGCTTTTTCAATTGTTTTTTAAATATTTCTATATTTTCAAGACTAGAGGTCACAGAACTACTAGTTATAGGTCAATAAATATAAATTTACACTGAAAGCCTTACTAAGGTATATACGGTATACATGTTCAGACACGAATAATATTGATTTTCGATTTTTCCTCGAACCCCTGTGCTGGTTCACCTGCAGTGGTTGATACACTTGTTTCGGTTGTTGACCTGTACAGATAAACCGTTCCGATATATCATCACATGATTTGTAGGACAGGTCAAACTAAGATTATTTACATGTCAATAGAACATGTTTCAAGGATTTCGTGCAATAGGACAGATTCTTCTTTGTATGGAGAGATAGGTGCATAATACATGAACAATAATCGACGACTTTTTCCAAAATCACTGTTTTGCAGTTTTCAAGTTCCAAGTTAACTACACAACTTTTCTAGGGCTCATAAATAATATTGTCATGAACAATCATCGATGACTTTCAAAATTGAGTACTTAGCTGTCATTAAGTTAGCTCAACAATAGCAGCAGTAAAAAATTGTTGTCTTTAAACAGTTGCCGAATTGTTCGAACGTCAATCATCGAAGCTCTTGTTCAAACAGAACAAAACAGAACAGTTGACTTGTTTGAGCAATCTGTTATTGCAAACATGTCAAGCGTCGAACGTCCCACTCAATTCGTGACGATTGATGGACGCCAGACGTCAGAAATAGCAGATTACATGCTAGGAATTCTTGCTGCTGGCTCTTCAGCTTATGACCACTTTCCGATGATTATGTTCGTCTAGGGTAGCAAGGTATTAGAGGAGGTTTTGGAAACATTTTATTTCAAATTCCCAGAAAAAAGAGGTGTAATCGTAATTTTTTCAATGTGGGAGCGCTCTTTTTGTCATCAATAATTGAGCATTACCCGAAAAGCTAATTCTCTTGAAAAAAAAAGATTTTTGGGGCCCTTTTTGGGAAATTTTGAGAATATCACTCATCAGTCAATTCAATTCAATATTTCACAGGTTAGTTCGAGTAATAAGACTAATAGCACTTAAAGGAATTCGAAATTAATAAATTCTGTTCAATTCAATATTTTTATATTCAGAAATAAATTTGTACAAACAAATCCCTCTAAAAATTACTTCTCCATTATGGAACAAGTCTGTGAACAATGAACAACAATAATATTCGTCATGGATTCTTCGATGAATATAACTGATGATTGTACAATGAACTATTTTAATATCGAGATTTTGATGCTTTTCAATGAACTGCAATTACATATCAGTTTAAAAATAACATTTAAAATATTATGTACTACAGTATTTTTATTAATGTTGTTTTAGAGCGTGATACCATTCTTGCATTTATTTTTTTGAAATTTCGGTGTTGAAGACAGATAGATTTCTTAGAACGATTTTTTTGGCTAACTCGAATCGATGATTCGGTGAAACCGGGCATTAGAAATTAGTAAATACTTACTATCTAATAATCATGCACCAAACCATAGCTTTCATGATCAATTCACTTTCATGATCTTTCATGACCAAGATGCGTCTATTGCAAGAGAAATCAGAAAATAAATAACCTATTCACTATTAAGCATGCCAAATCAATGCTTCTTTTTATTCAATAAAATATTGCTAACCAATAGCTTTTAATAATGCAATAAAATTTATTGCTAAATTATATCAATGCTGTGCGGTAATATTAATACATCCGACAATTTCATCAGATAGAATAGTTTTGCCAAATTCAATCTCGAATGAAGTGGCTTTGATTGTTCTCATGTTATAGCTTATAAGTTATAAGATTTGTTATTGTTATCAATTTATTTGTGATAGTTTTCAAGAGTTGGAATTTGGAATATTAATGGAAATATTATTCCCCAAATCCTGGCTGAATGCAATGAAGATGATAATATTATTATGAGGACACTTTTCTCGGTTTGTAATTTTCAAGAAATGTGTCATTTTGCTGGATTTTAGTGGGCAAAATTGTGAAATTTGGAGCACAGATGTCTTATCCTTCTGTTCCATCAATAGCGTGATAGAGCACTCGAAATCTTCAGTGAAAACTGGATTCCCATGACATTTATGATAATAACTACAGCTAGAAACTGGAAGTCTGTGTGTTGGATTTAAATTGAAGTTACATATGAAAGAAAATGCGAAAGAAACTAATTTCGTATAAAATATGAAGTAGTTGGAGCAGAACGTCAATTTCCATCATGATAATTATCTTGATTCCACCTGATCGTCATGATGTCGATTACAATGATTGCCAGCTGTTATTTTCCTGCAGCAAGAAGGTGATATCCTCTCTTTTTCCTAGAATTCTGTTTTGTTATCGCACCATTTAAATCTGAACTTCAATTTGAAATGGAGAATATAATACGACCGCTTTATATTTCTACAGATACACACCTATAATTTAAATGATAGGACGACAATAATTACGCCCCATCCAATTGCCTTTTTCTTTCGTACCCTAACTTTTCTATTTTTATTTTTTTCATCTCAGGCATTATATGGACAATCAGCATTGGAATAATGACCACACAGCGCCGAGTGGGAAGCCTAGGGCAAAACGTTGCGTGATTCTATGAAGCCTCGACTTTGGCGTCTGTCGTTATTGAAATTGGAAGATAATTGCGGCAATTCAAGATGGCGGCCGTAGAAAAGCTGCCATTGGTCGAAATGTCGAATCTCCCCACCAAATAATAATCTCTTGTCCTAGACCACAAAAATGGCTCCCATGTACTGCTACATTTTATTTGTTTTTTATCCTGTTTTGATTTTAAATTTTTTAATTTAATTAGAGTAATTTCATAAGAATTGTATCGACTGGTGCTAAAACAATTTGTTCAATAAACTTTCAAATAGATGATGTAAACAGTAGCGTACCATTAGACCCAGAAATTGCGGGGCGGGCGAGGGGTCTAGGGGCGCACTCAGTAACCGGAGCCAAGCACTTGATATTATACGTTTTTCAGGGACCACGACATTTTTTTAGTAACTCCGTATTATTTGAAATTACTACAATATCTCACAGAAGCTCTCACTTGTAGATTGAAATTTAAATTGTTTAATGTAAATTATTGAGGAGTGATTCAGATCTTTTAAGCCGTTCAGTTCAAAGAAGGAGCGATCTGTCAACTGGCGGCGACTTAGTTTCTTTTCGATCTTGAGTGAGAGGTGATAGCGTATTACTTATCGGGAAGTGATAGCCGTGAGCTGTAGCAGGTATATGTTCAATCAGATATGGATAAGCTGCGTTCCTCTGGGCACTCTTTGTAAGGGTGACCGATTAGATTGGCCGGCAAAAAGGCACTGATCCCTACTGTAAAATCACTCCCCGGTGGTTCGGAACCCACCTAAAACTGTAGGTCCAGCTCATCAATTGTAAACGATAATCAAATAGACCAGGAAGAAAAAATTGCATTTCTAGGAGTTATGTTGGATAGACGATTGACCTGGACTCCATACATTGAGAAAATATGTAGTAAAATTTCATCTGGGGTAATCAAACATCAAATGTAAACGATAATCAATTAGACCAGGAAGAAAAAATTGCATTTCTAGGAGTTATGTTGGATAGACGATTGACCTGGACTCCATACATTGAGAAAATATGTAGTAAAATTTCATCTGGGGTATTTGTCCTGCGACAGCTCGCTAGATTGAATGACAAAAAGTTACTTTTTACAGCTTACCATGGGCTCTTACTGTCAAATATTAGGTATGCTATCTTAGTATGGGGTAATTCATCAAAACAAAATCTTGATAGGGCGTTTAAGATCCAAAAGAAAGCGGTTAGGTGTATAGAAAGAGTAAATAGATTAGATTCATGTAGGCTTCATGAAGCTACTTTATATGTAAAAACGAATGATATTAACCAAAATCTTGATGTACATGATTATAATACAAGAAGCCGAGGAGATTATCACTTGGTGAGTCACAATAGTAGCTTATTCAAACAAAAACCTAGTTATATTGGTAGGAAATTCTACAACAAGCTACCGCAGTTTTTGAAGAGTCTTGAAAATATAGAAATATTTAAAAAACAATTGAAGAAATATTTAGTTGATAAAGCTTTTTATAGTGTACAAGAGTTCCTTTCACATCAAAATTAAGCCTCACCTCAACTAATTGAAGTAATTAATTATGGTATCTAGTGTATAATATTGTTGATCTGACTTGTCTTATACTCCTTAACTGGAGTCTCCAAGACGTAATCTACAAAAAAAAAAAAAATCAATCATCATCATCCAACTCAATACCCACGCACAGGTATCAGACCTATCTGGGCTTCGTTCTCCACAAAAAAAGAAGATATTTAGTTTTCTGCTAATCTCAATCGTTTTTGTTCTTCAATTTTGGAAAAATCTTCAATACTAGAGAGAGCTTTTTATTATCATGATTTGAATTATTGACAGCATAAAATTATCTGGCGCGACCACTTGCTAACTGCAGGCAGATGAAAAACAGACAAGACAGAGCTCATATTGAAGTGCAGTGTAGCAGGGTTAATGGTAATAATTAAATAGTAAGTACATTGATTACATTGATTACATTACAACTAGTACATTTATTGGTATTTTGTAGCCAATGCTATTGCAAAATACCCATTACCCAGATAAATTGCACGATCTGTGGGACCACCTTTAAAGGAGTGAGGGGGGGCGCAAATTCCATTCTGGAGGGGGACAGAAGACTATCGATGTAATTGCTACGATGTAAAATATACCATTCCCTATTTTTGTTTTAATGCTCTTGAATTTTGTCTCAAAAAACTCTGTAACTAGGCCTACGTCTTGAAATTTCTCCAAACTACTTAAAACAGGAATTATGATCAAATCAGGGGCCTGTTTCATAACAATAAGTAATTTTATTTATTTTTTATTTGTATTTATTTTTATTTGAATTATGATCAAATCAGGGGCCTGTTTCATAACAATAAGTAATTTTATTTATTTTTTATTTGTAGCTACTGAAAAATAGAATTAGAGGTGATTCTTGGTGATTCTAATTGTGATTTATAAAGTGTTATGCGACGGTTACCTGGTTTTCTCATTTCTCACTTATGAAGATGTCATCAAATCAATACATATTAATTCCGTGTTTCGGAGGACACGTTAAGCCGTCGGTCCCGGTTGCATATAAAAAAAAGCAGTCGTTAAAAAAGCGGCGAGGTGGAACTACCCGTAAGGGTCTCCCCACCACGAAAAGCCATACGAATTTACTATATTAATTCTTACATTACTAATAGTTGTAAGACATAGGAATGTTCTTTTCTTGTAAATTTATTTATTTGAGAATAAACTATCTATCTATCTATATTGTTATTCAGTTAATAAATTTATTTTAAAACATCCTCACTGTACAGAAGACATATATGACGTATACTTCATCTTCAGTATTTTTAATTTAGCCTACGGTTTACTCTTTCATGATAGCATAAATTATTATCTTTTCTTAAATTGTGATAATTTTCAAGTTTCTAAGATATTCTAAATATTTAAAATTTCTGATAGTTTGACTGAAAATTGTTTATTATATCAGTAATAATCAACAGCAGAGTGTTCTATTAATTCGTGTCCATCCAATTTACAGGCCTCTTTCTAAATATAAATATATATATAATATGTAGAGTAATAATACTTTATTATGATAGCTGAAACTCACGATATCAATATGTGAACTTTTGTGGGGAATATGGTGGAATAATGTAGGCTAAAAAATATGATATAACCTGAAAAACTGGTGGATGATTATTCGCTATTTCCAAAGAAAAAAATAGACTCAAAATTTTAATGAAATATTCACTTTTGACATGAGAACCACTACAAAAATTCGTTAGCCTAATAGTCACCATCTATGTTTGTATTAATTTAAAATCGTACTGGCATATTTCACAAATAAATTAAATTAATAGAGGGGTGATTTTTCAAATTCAAACACTATCTTTTCATGTTCTTAAGAATTAGAAAGTGTTTAAAAAATGTAATATCAGCTAGATACTTCACGAAAAGACTAATTTCCAAAATTAGCCTGCTTTCTAAATGACTGATTATTTTGCAGAAAAATTTAGATAATGCGAAAAAGCCGGTTTACACGTGGTCATATACAGTTATTTACAATCTTCTATTTGGAACAAAAGTCGCACTTGTAATGTATTTCCCTAATGGAAATTCTTTTCTTAACGAAGTTTTTGGATTAACGACGACTAATACATTCTCTGTAAAGTGTTACGCCGCTGTTTGAAATCACCAAATTGTCAAAATACAACAAGTTATTTCATCAGCCTCGTTTTTTCGCATTCATAATCAGTGTAAACTTGATCTACTTCGAGAAATTTCGAAAATTTCTAACTTCATTCTCTCAACTTTGTTTATTACAGTACCCTAGATTTAATGCCTTTACGGTTTACCAATTTTGTAAGCCTAAATTCAACCTAGCCCCAATAATTATTACCGATTCCAACTTTTTTATATTAACCTTTTATATCTTATCGATATTCATTCACAAAAGAAATAGCTAATGGTTTTTATAAGAGGCGTATAGCCTATTTAAATCGATTAGGCCTGGAATCGATTAGCCGAGTGCCGTAGCAGGTACCTGTTCAATCAGAGATAAGCTACGAAGCTCCTGGACCACCTTTGTAAAGGTGACCGATTGGATTGGCCAGCAAAAAAGACTGTTCTCTGCTGTAAAATCACTTCCCGGTGGTTCGGAACCCACCTAAAACTGTAGGTCCAACTCATCAATCACCATCATCCAATTCATTACTCACGCACAGGTTTCAGACCTATGTGGTCTCCATTCTCCAAAAAAATCAATAGGCCTATTGCAGAAATAAATTAAACAATAATTTATAGTATTTCTAGTAGAGTCATTAATTGAACGAGCGAAGCGATTTTTTTTTTTTTGACTTGAGGCTCGAGGCGTTGTGTGTTTGTGGGTATGTTCCACGATAACTTTCGAACGCCTTTATCAATCAACTTCAAATTTGAGACACAGATTCTTGGTATCTTTAGACAGGTCAAGTTCGTTGGCGAATGAAATTAACCGACTCCATCCTTTTTGAGGCGAATCAAATAGGCCCTTCATTGATATATATATATCACTATATATAGAAAATAGTTGTCTCTACGATTCCACCATATGATGGCATTCGCAATAGATTTCAAAATATATTTTGAGTTATTATCAGCTGTAGGTGAATATAAATAAGATCAGGTTTTTTATAGAATCTCTATCTGATATACTAATTTCATTGCCCTGATATTTGGATATAATTATGAACAGCTGTTTTCTATGTGGTAAATATATCTACTAAATATATTCCATTGCCCTGATATATGATTACGGTAGGTCTTTTTTGTGGAAAATAAATCTGTGTATCAGAGCAACGATGAACTTGAACTTAAAGTGATATTTGTGAATTTTTAAATAAGTATCTTCAAAGCAGCCGTTTTTCGTTACTACCTTACTCCTACGATAAGGATAAGCTTTCCAAATGAGTTTCCCTTTCAAAAATTAATTGTTTGCAAGCGAGTTCTCCAGCCCGTTGGGCTCACTAGTAGAAATGACTTCTAGTCCTATCATTCAAATCTAATAATAATTATGTATTTGTTTATTGTATCATTTTATTCAATTTCTCATTTGAGTTTTTCAGATTTTCTGAATGTTGAAAATTTAAGTGTTTATGTAAGAGACACTGTTCTCTGCTGTAAAATCACTTCCCGGTGGTTCGGAACCCACCTTAAACTGTAGGTCTAACTCATCAATCACCATCATCCAACCATTACCCACGCACAGGTCTCAGACCTATGTGGGCTTCATCCTCAAAAAAAAAAAAAAAAAAGTACAGCCTGTTGTTTTAGAGTTTCGCGCGCGTGTAGTAGGCTTATAAACAAGCTCTTCTTGATTCAACAAACAAAAAAATAATCTAGAATTAATCTATTCATATGTATTATCTTGCTGTGCAGAACTGACCTTAAGGTCCAAAGGCATCTAAGGACCAAAGGTCAGTTCTGCACAGCAAGATAATACATATGAATAGTTCTACTGCAGTTCACGAAAAATGGATATCCACAACAATAGAATTAATCAATAAACTAACAAAGTAACTAGAAGAATTTAACTTTTTGAGAGATTGCCTGGAAATTGAGTATTTATTAAGCAATCGAGACTGATCATGTAGAATAGTATTGCAAATAAAATGAATAAAATAATATTTTAATATAATAAATAATGGAAATTTTACAAGCCGTAGATGATTATCTTCGAACGTTTTATATTTATTTTAACTTCTGAAATGAACGAAACACGAATTAAGTCAGGAAGCAATCGGTCAGTCAAGCTCATACATAAACAATTGCTGCCAACAAAATGGATTGATTGATTGAGCAATGGAGTGGAGGCACGAAGTGATGGAGGATTTGGTCCGATGCAGGTGATTTGTGGACTTCGAGGCATGAAGCACGTCTCACGTTCAATAAACTTGACCTTTTCAACCAGACCGGCCATTTCTTCACAATTTTCCCGCGTTTTTCTTTGTATTCGCTTCTCAAGACCTAGACACAGTATTTTGAGCGGCAATTCTCGGAAAACTCGTCTAGACAGTGGAAATCCATTTCCCTTCTTGTCTTTTTGATTAAATTTTTGATGAGATCCCGGAAAATCGTTGTAATAATTCACTGTCTGCCTGGTTTTGAGTCACGAACTCAGTGTATTAGTGACGCACTGACTCTGATCATTATGTTCCCTGTTATCTTTTTTCAAGATTACGTCTTGGTGATTAGATTGTGAGAGGAGTAAATTATTCATTTCAAAACGTCTGTTACACTGTCTAGACTCAAGATGCAAAATTGATGCTTTGCAAATATATAATATTTGCGCTAATTGTAGGCCTATCAATAAACATTCTTCTATTATTGTGGATGAGTTTACTTTTAGCTACGGGTCAACAGAACACTGCTAGCCTACTGGTTGTTGATCAGAACAAGTACTGAATTTTCGATTAAATTCAGGGAACAGCGAGCCCAATGTAGACTTATCTTCTAGTGGACATGATTTAGGCCTACAGGAATCAGATTGTTGATTCACCGGCTAAAAAGAGTAATTTAGCTCAATGTAATTGAGGCTTAATCAATAGTAGTAACCAATTGGTAGGAAACTCTACAGCAAGCTACTGCAGTTTTTAAAGAGTCTTGAAAATATAGAAGTATTTGAAAAACAACTGAAGAAATATTTAGTTGATAAACCTTTTTAGTGTACAAGAATTCCTTTCATATCAAAATTAAGTCTCACCTCAACTAGTTGATATAGTAATTATGGTAACTAGTGTATAAGATAGTATAATTGTTAATCTGACTTGTCCTATACTCAACTGGAGTCTCCAAGACGTAATCTACAAAAAAATAGTCCACATAAGCTAGTTCATGGGAAGTGGTGTGGAAAGCAATAGTCGTCAAATCGATTGTTCGATTCATTGGTCTACTATAACCCACTTTTATTTATTCTGCCATTTTACTCAAAAATTATTTTAATCAGTTGAATTCCAAAATATTGCCTGAAGTCGCACCTGATAAATTAATACACCATGAAAATACAGCATAGTATTGGAATAGTTTGGGCCTACATTGAAATATACTATTCTGAAAAAATGTTTACATTTTATTTTAATTTGCCTTTTTGAACTAAAATTGTTTTTTAGTGATAGATGATTTGATGTTAAATCAATGTGGGCTGCAATTTATATTACTCATTAACTAGCTATTGTGCCCGTCCTTCGTACGGATTATGTTTGGAAATAAGACTAAAAATGTTTCGGCTTTTTTGATAGCAACGATCATGAAGTTGTTAGCAGCTTAGGCCCCGTTCAGACGATACAGTTTTTTTGCGGTACGGTTTTTTTACTGTACGGCGTCAACTCTGTACTGTGATGTTCACATGGTCCGGCTTTGCTGCTTATTGCTGTGCTCTCCTCCTTCTTCCATTGCGCTTCCAGTTCATTTTTATTTATTCCAGTCCAGGATTTTTTTATTTGTGTATGATTTTTTTAAATAAGTTACTTACTGAAGGTTACTTACTGAATAGTTACTTACTGTTACTTCCTAAGTTACTTAGATTTTGATCAAAGTACGCAAATTCTGGTTTCAATATTCCACACATTTCTCGCCGCGCTGATAATTTTCTCTCTTTATTTTTATATTAATCTTAAGTCTTGTCCCACAAGGCGGGTCTCTCATACAGTATATTAGAGAAATTAAATTTTCACAATTAATATCTTCCATTTATGGACACTGGAATTCACTAATAAGAAGATCAATGCTTAAGAATATCAATGAAGAAGATCAATGCTGACGATCTGAAGAGTGCTTCCAGCGTAATAAGCATATCGTTTGAACATATTCATACATGTGCCACCAGATATGGATACAGTTATTTTGCGGTACAGCTGATTTTAGCGATACAGTTTTCAAAGACAAAACCGAATGTAGAAATCGGCTAGAACAGCTTTTTTACTGGATCCAGTCGAAACAGTATTGTGTGAACATACAATATGAAATGTACATGCAAACGAAAGCACTGCAAAATAACTGATACAGCAAATTTACTGAACCCCACAAAAACTGTATCGTGTGAACTGGCCCTTAGTAAACAATTTATAGCTTAACATAAGCAATTCAGTGACAGGTATCAGAGAGAATATTTTTTGAGAACTGATTGATATATCATGATAAATTAAGTGATTTGTTCTTATCTATATAAATAAAATTAGAGTTTTGTCTGTACATTTATCAGAATTGTATATTTTTTGGTTATTTTTACGTTTTATAAATTAAATAAGCCGAATAGTCTTATCTCACTTTCTGTCTGTCTGTCTGTCACGGCCCCAAAGGCATTTTACACGGCCTCAAAAACGAGAGCATTGATCGGGATTTTAGTTATTGAACAGTATTGAAAACATTATTGACAATGTCTTTAGCTATAAAAAACTGAATTAACTTTTTTTTAACAGAATAATAAACGTTTAAAAACCAAGTATTGTGCGATTTTGGATACATTTCTTCTAAGTTTTTTTTTTTCTTTTCTTTGAGGATGAAGCCCACATAGGTCTGAGACCTGTGCGTGGGTAATGAGTTGGATGATGGTGATTTATAAGTTGGACCTACAGTTTTAGGTGGGTTCCGAACCACCGGGAAGTGATTTTCAGCAGAGAACGGTGTCTTTTTTGCTGGCCAATCTAATCGGTCACCGTTACCAACAGGACCTACGAGAACGCAGCTTATCTATCTGATTGAACATAAGAAAAAATCACGTAATTTATCATGATATATCAATCAGCTGTTCTCAAAAAATATTCTCTCCGATACCTTTCACTGAATTGCTTACATTCTAAGTTGGTTTACTAAGGGCCCATTCACATGATACAGTTTTTGTGCGGTACAGTAAATTTGCTGTATCAATTATTTTGCAGTGCTTTCGTTCGCATGTACATTTCATATTGTATGTTCACACAATACTGTTTCGACTGGATCCAGTAAAAAAGCTGTTCTAGCCAATTTCTACATTACGTTTTGTCTTCGAAAACTGTATCGCTAAAATCAGCTGTACCGCAAAATAACTGTATCCATATCAGGTGGCACATGTATTGAACCGATAATGGATAATTATGTTCAAACGATACACTTATTACGCGGAAAGCAGTCTACAGATCGTCAGCATTGATCTTCTTCATTGATATTCTCCAGCATTGATATTCTTATTAGTGAATTCCAGTGTCCAGAAATGGAAGATATCAATTGTGAAAATTTAATTTCTCTAATGTGGGACAAGTCTCTGTGGGACAAGACTTAAGATTAATATAAAAATAAAGAGAGAAAATTATCAGTGCGGTGAGAAATGTGTGGAATATTGAAACCAGAGTTTGCGTACTTTGATCAAAATTTAAGAGAAACCTTCAGTAAGTAACTTATTTAAAAAAATCTTACACAAATAAAAAAATCCTGGACTGGAATAAATAAAACTGAACTGGAAGCGCAATGGAAGAAGGAGAGCACAGCAATAAGCAGCAATGCCGGACCATGTGAACATCACAGTACAGAGTTGACGCCATACAGTAAAAAAACCGTACCACAAAAAAACTGTATCTTCTGTACGGGGCCTAAGCTGCTAACAAGTACTAGATCGTTGCTATCAAGAAATCCGAAACATATTTACTCTTATTTCTAAACATAATCCGTACGAAGGACGGGCACAATAGCTAGTGTGGTAATAAAACTTAGAAGAAATGTATCCAAAATCGCACAATACTTGGTTTTTAAACGTTTATTATTCTGTTAAAAAAATTTAATTTGGTTTTTTATAGCTAAAGACATTGTCAATAATGTTCTCAATACTGTTCAATAACTAAAATCCCGATCGATGCTCTCGTTTTTGAGGAGAAGGCCGCGTAAAATGCCTTTGGGGCCGTGACAGACAGACAGACAGACATGAATTGAGATAAGACTATTTTCGGCTTATTTAATGTATAAAATGTAAAAATAACCAAAAAATATATAATTCTGTTAAATGTACAGACAAAACTCTAATTTTATTTATATAGATGATGAAAATAATTCAAGGAAGTGGTAAGATTTTTTTGGATAATAGCATTTATCGAATTTTTGGATTTCTATTTGTTACTGTTGTATATCAAACGTATTCCTATTTGATAATATCATTTAGGCCCCATCGAAGTTTTGGATTTCTATTTTTTACTGTCGTATATCAAACGTCTTCGAAACGTATTCCTATACCAAAAAGTCTTCAATGCATTCAATACAGTTGAAAATTGAAAATTCGAATTCCATTACCATCTATATTATTATTTTCGAAGGTTTGAATTTTTTTTGCTATCATGAGGCACATTATTATATCGTTAAATCCACTTTTTGTTTCGCTTATGTAACGATATGTAACTTATAAGAATATGAAACATACGTAACTACATACGATACTATTTGAGAATCACGTTTAACATCTCATTGATCAAATTCAACGGAGAATGAAAAAAAAATAGGTCAAATGAAGTCTATCTCAACATACCAATTATCCAAATGAATTTCGCTATTAAATTTATCGTAGCTTCATTTATAATAGCTTAGCTTCAATTTAAGTTACAGTAGGCCTACTGGTGATACTTTTGACTTGTCTGACTTGTCTTATACTCCTTACTGGAGTCTCCAAGACGTAGGCTAATCTACAAAAAAAGTACTTAGTCAATCTAACTGCGCTATTTTCCGATCCCAAGCCCATCCGAGCCCATCATAATGTAGGCCTAATAATAATTATAAATTTATCTTGATTTCTGGGACGACTTTTTCTAATGAAATTACTCTATGAAAACTATCAATGAATGCTTGATTTATAGACATTTTTTATGGTTCGATGACCAAAACCATCGAATTACTACCAACAGCACGTTCACAACATAACATCGAGATTATACCCTACATCGTTATATAGTGTCTGAGAAATCTGTGGGAATATTTTTAAGTGTTGTTCCTGGTGCATAATATCATAATTTCAATTACCCTGAACACTTGAGTTTATGTGCAGATGCTATTTTGATTTCAGGTGAAGATCTATTTTAGCCTATATCGTATGAACGAAACGAGATATTTCATTGGCATTTCAGTATAAATTTATTTAGTACTGATGCTCCCATCGATTAAATTTTTGTAAGAAATAAATAAATAAAACTAAACTTACAATGTGGGAATTAAACTAAATGCGAAATTTCACTTTGTCTAAAGTGTCACAACAACGTAGTATCATACAAGTGACAACATAGTGTCAACAAGTGTCATAACAACATAGCTCATAGTTCTAACTTGTATTACTTAAGAGCTGTTGATGCTACCAAATACACTTCGCTATCAATATAGCGTATTGTATTCGCTAAATGCGCTATCGGAAGTTCTAATTAATCTTTTTATTTATTTTGATTCACATTCTGGAAATCGGATCATAAACAAGAAACAACAATAAAATGATGAGAAAACTTTAATTTTCTGGTCACTTCGCTCATAATGAAAATGATGGTAGAGATGGACATAAAACACACCGAATTGTAGCTGACAAAATTATTGTTGCGACCAAGCTGGAAAATTTTTGACCAACGAGATGAAAAGTCAAAATTGGTAAATTAGTATGTTATATTTTGATAGATGACGTTGCCGATCGAATATCTCACTCTATTATTAGGTTTCAAATTTTCATTAAAACTTTGTTCCACGTAGCCTACCCTACGCTGATTGAGTTGAATAACTTCTAATCGGCATGATATTTTCCTATTCCGATCATATTCTGGGAACATATTTGGTGAATAACTTGAAAAAACATTGCAAACATCCTTTAGACATATAACAGAAAGATAGGCTACCCTTCTAGACTCCACCCGATAACAACCTGTAGCCCATACAAGAATTATTCTATGGACATAAATTCGTGAGCCACTACACTTTAGAACCGAATTCCGTACCGCTACATCAAATTCTAGAGACTTCTAATTTATTGTCTCATTCGAACAGTATATTGAACTCGGGAAATATTTTCTTTAATCAGTAATTATTCCATAACCACTTAACGTCGAATTATCTTATTTGAAGAGTATTGAATTCCGGAACCATATCCGTAATGCGTAATCCGTAATCCGTAATGCTTCCAACAACACGGAAACGAAACGACGAACAGCGGTCAATGTCCGGCTACACTTCATCTCATATCCCACCGTACTTTCGATATAGGAAACTTATAAGTATAAAAATAGCCTGCCTACTTATAGTGGACTATAAGTTCAGTGTTTCGATATAGTTATTTATTTATAGAGTCACATCTACAATGAGAATGCAAAGATGCAACAGATTTAAGTCCAAAGCTGCTCCCTTCGGAAATTTTAGTATATATATAAGTAGTAACTGTTGAGTTTTAAATTCAAGTGTTTAATTAGCCATTTTTAGAAGCTTTTTCAACTGCACAAACATGAAATAATTCAGCTTTAAAGTGGCAGAACTGCTTAAAAAATTTTAACATTAAAAAAATATTTTTTTTTTTTAATGCTGATGATGCCCACATGAGTCTGAAGACTTGTGCATGGGTTATGAGGTGAATGAGTGAATAATCAGAAACATCCATGGCTGAATGAGATTCAAGGCTGCAGGAAACGAAGCCAGCTAGAACCCTATCTTATCTCAGACAAGCGCTCCAACCAACTGCGCTACCAGAGCCACCAATTATTGAAACATTTGAACCTAATCCCAACCTCTTCATCAACACTATAAAAAGCTTTATCAACTAAATATTTTTTCAATTATTTTTTAAATATTTCTATATTTTCAAGACTCTTTAAAAACTGCGGTAGCTTGGTGTAGAGTTTCCTACCAATATAACTAGGTTTTTGTTTGAATAAGCTACTATTGTGACTCACCAAGTGATAATCTCCTCGGCTTCTTGTATTATAATCGTATACGTCAAAATGTTGGTTAATATTGCTCTTTTTTACATATAAAGTAGCTTCATACACATAAGACCAAGTCTCTTGAACAACGGCCTACATGAATCAAATCTATTCACTCTTTCCATACACCTAACCGCTTTCTTTTGGAGATGTTTTAACGTAAGTAAGCTGAAAAATGTAAAGCTAATGTAAACGTTAGCAATGTAATTTGGTTAATATTACTCTTTTTTATATATAAAGTAGCTTCAAACACATATAAAGTTGAGAGACTAAGTCTCTTGAACAACGGCCTACAAGAATCAAATCTATTCACTCTTTCCATGCACCTAACCGCTTTCTTTTGGAGATGTTTTAACGTAAGTAAGCTGAAATATGTAAAGCTAATGTAAACTTTAGCAATGTAAAGCTAAAGTTCAATGTCCGCTGTCCGTTGTCCTACTGTTCCAGTGTTTCTGGAAACCTAGTTTAGCTAACTCATCTGACTTTTCATACTATTACTATCTTGTCTTATGTCATGACAAGAAACCACAAATTACAGAACTACTAATCTTTGAGTAATCCCATTTGAATAATATCCAAATCCGAAATCACATTTCTTAACCACAAATTTCTAATCACTAAACTTCTAGTAATATACTCCAATTTGCACGATAGTGAACTCGGTCTACATCGGAACCACCACTAAACCTCCGAGTAATCTTTTTCCGACAATATTGAACCCGGTCTTTATCGGAACCGATCTGATCAGCGTGAAAACGTCTCTCGAACTACGTGTTGAAGTCGAGGGAACTTTCAGTTTTTTCAGTAGATCTAGCCTTGGTTGGGGACCAGGCCAGGCTATATAGCCTAAAAACGCACGCCCATCTTCATGCCATGCGGCATGCACTATGACATGTCTCTCGAACGGCAAAGGACACGAAAGCTAGTCATAGACAACAGGCTAGGCGAAGCTAGGCAAAGCAAAGCCAATATCCTTGTTTTCTATGTTGTGTATTCTTTACCCGATGGGGACCTGGGGGAATTGTCTGTTGTAGTTGTAAAGACACTTGTGTGTGTGTATACTCTCATGCAACACCATGAGAATTAAACGCATTTTACCTAGCATGCGAGATCGAATATACTTTTCCGAACGGTATCGTTATATTTATCGGTGGTGTGCTCATCTCTCTCCAACCCCCTCTCATTCTTCTTTTATCTCTCTCTATGCCTTTTATTTCTTTCTCGTGCGCCATCCTTTTCTAGTTGTTTACGTGCTTGACAAATTCATCACGACCGCAGACAATTAGCGTCAATTTCACAAGAAACGTTTAGTGGGTATTGGTATCTAGACACGATCGTAATCTCTTCCCGTGAGAATTAGTACCTCTGTTCTGTATTATTGTTGGCATTATTTTCCGAATTTTCAGTTTTTGCAAGTTTTGGAGTTTTTGTTAGCCCTTCTTGTTTAGGCAGTTAACTCTTGCTTACGGTTTCTACAGTACTAGTAATATTTATTTCGGTAGCCTATGGGGAGTAGCCTACAATGTTAGAACTGAAAGTGAAATTGAATTAAGCTTTTTTCAGATTCAAACAAAATTTATATTTTTTTCCGAAGGATGAAGCCCACATAGGTCTGAGATCTGTGCGCGGGTAATGAATTGGATGATGGCGATTGATGAGTTGGACCTACAGTTTTAGGTGGGTTCCGAACCAACGGGAAGTGATTTTACAGCAGAGAACAGTCTTTTTTTGCTGGCCAGTCTAATCGGTCTCCCTTAAAAATAACGCCCATGAGTTTCGTAGCTTATCTCTGATTGAAAAGATACCTGCTACGGCACTCGGCTATCACATGATACATTACAGTTTAAAATAAAGATAAGAAATATTTTTCACTTGTAACGAAGCCTGTCTGCGAAGAAAAGTCTAAATAAACTTTATAGTGATTTTTGCAGAGAATGAAATAAATAAAATTGATAGTCGATGAAAAAATTAGGAGAGAAAAATTGAAAAATTACTTTTTGATGTGGTAGAGCCCAATGAGATTTTTTTATGCAACGGATGTTTTGCGATTCAGCTCAGCTTAGTTAGCAGTTTAATACTGCATAATCAATATGTTTCTTCTTTAAATTATTCAACTATCAAATAAATTCGCTTCAATAAATCTATTAGAACAACAAATTGTCATAAATACAGTATAAGCTGAGATGTTTTTGATAAATTTTAAATTATTCATTTTTCGCGATTAAACTCAAGAACATCTAAGGAAGAAGCAGAAGAAGAGACCAAAATTGTGTTTCCTGTTTAAGGTATCAATTTTAATAGTTTGTTTAATCGTTAACCTATCTTTCTCTTTAAAAACTCAGTGTTGATGATTTGGATTGATTGTAGTTAAGAAGCTCGTATAGGCCTATAGTATTTTCATGTAATAGCTCTCTTTTGAAGTACACGGTAAGTATCTAGTCTAATATCTTAGTTATTATAATCATAATCACGTATAGTGATAGAAACATAATAATCTCCTTAAATTTGTAGAAGACAATTGTCGTAATCATTACAAAACAGTATAATGGAGTTGATATTGGAAAGCTAGTCTTGGCTACCTTGGCATTCACCAACTTTTAATGCTTCAAAAAATAAGAATCAATAAACTTTTAAATTTACAATTATGGAACCATTAAAACTTGAGAATCCTCATTTTTGCTTGAAGTATGTATTATCAATCATGTAAAGTTTATGATTACACATTAAATTTACAGGAAATTTCCAATTTGTCTCTACTGCTCCAATTTACTTAAAGTTTTCAAGCAAAGAGGAGAACCTACGTTTCGCATCCTTGAACAAAAAGCTATAATTCAAAATTCAGCCTTGATTTAGCCATTATTGCCATTGTACAGCTTCATGAACTGAATAATAGCTGGTTAGTTACTGATTATTCCAATTTGTAGCTTCCCCAACAATTCCATTTGTGTTTTGAGTCCTACGTTTTAGTTGTTTGTAGATCTGAATTTAGTCATTTTCCATGCTGCATAACAATTTACAAATTAAAATTACAATCTACAAGTAAAAAATCCATAAAATCTTACAGTAACTTAGTGTATAAAAAAATACGAGTGCTATCAAAAATAGTTTGAAGATTATTGTTATGCAACATACCCAGAGGTCTGTTTCGTAACATATCAAAACCAAGAGTAGTACTTATGCTAGAGAAAGTACTATTTGTACTTGAAATTAACACACTTGGTCTTGTAATTTCTTGAAAACGTCTCATAAGTTTGCACTTGTAACATGTTTTGAGAAGCAAATTGTGCAATCAAGTTAATTTTTTAATTTGCGACTATAGAGAACTGTTCAAAATTTGAAATTATGTTTCAACCTCCTCTTTTTACTCTGTCTCCTAAATACCTATAAAGTAGAAATTGAAGCACTTTGTTTTAATTTGAATATGAATAAAAATGTTTTTTATCGAGCATATCACCACACATTTTCTCAGAGAAGCTCAAAAAAGTTGAGCCTTAAATTTACAAAATATAATTGTGACTGATTAAAAGGCATATTATAAACAACACAATAGATTGTATATGAGAAAATTTTTGGATATTAACAATGAGATTTTATGTGAAGCATTTACGTAATAAGGGCAAAGTCTGGACAAAAATTCGTCCATTCAAACTTAATCTTGATAACTTCGAACTGCAGACCATATAATTAGTAATAATAGAATAGAGAAGAACTCCAGATGAAGTAGAGTACAATTTCTGATATCTCATAGAAATATCTCAAAATGAGAAAAATGAGCATAATGCAATGTGGTGATTCAGTGATAGTCTGTCATAAAACAAATTTTTTATCGACTCGTGAGTCACTGAGAATTCGAATTATTAAAGTACTTGTACTTTACAATCTGCAAGCTGGTTTGTGGTCTCAATAAGGCTAATAAAATTTGTAAAATTATTTGGAATACTAGGAGAGAGAATAGGATAAAACGTAGAGTAATGTTGGACTACTATACTGTCATTAGTCAAAGCTACGAAGAATTTGAATTGAGGTGAACCCAGACTTTTAACGAGAAAAGTTCCGTCGAAAACTTGCCAGTCATCCATCATGGCGTAGATAGAACGCCGCGGGGGACAGGAAGCTCAGAGTGATCCAGAAGTTTTTTCAAAAGGAGACTAGTTCTATTTTGTGGAATAAAAAGTTTCTAGATTATTTTTTTCTAGGTTTTGATGTTCGTGACCAAGAGCCTGGCACTCTCACGTGTTTTCCTTCATCAATTTCGTCAAATGTTGATGTGTGATACGGCATTCAAAAAGGAAAAAGATAAAAAATAGATTCATGACTAGAAGGCCACCGGCAATACCTCCAGCATTCGTGCAAGATAATTCTGGAATCGGGGAAAAAGTCTCCTGGGAACAGAGATGGAAAGAGAAAGTTAGAGAACGAGAAAGAGAAAGAGATAAAATAAGGGAGAATAGATTATTGTAGTGCCTTTGTTGTTGTTTCACATCCACTTCGATAATTTGTCGGAGGATAATTGACTGGTTCAAAGTCTGAATGCTGAGGGGATGATACTTAGTTCAACTCCGAATAGCAGGACCAATTTACCTGTCAGAGACACATCAAACTCGGATGAGATTCTGGCCTCTAATATTCGTTTCCTATCCGTATCTCCGATAATCATCACCACTAATTTCGAATAAATTCGCTAGTCTAGAGTCGGTGCAATCATTGGTCGCAACAAATTATACCAATTTTAGGAACTTTTGATCTTTGCCTATTTGGGGTAGTTTACGCGAAATTGTGTGGCTGAAATAAAAAAATGCAGTAGAGACAATCTAATATTAAAACTGACACTGTATTTCAATTTAATATATTCACTTAAAAAGTTAATATTATCAACGCAGTTCGTCATGGAACAAGAAATCCAGGAATTTAAAGTAGAATTAAAACCAGAAGCGTATTGGAAAGTCGGCGAGGACTATATTCTTTGGGGGCTATTGCCGGTTCGACAATACGCTTCTGGTTTTAATTCGAGATTAGTATATTGTTTTTACTCATTTATATTGAAGATGCTAGAGGGATGCATTTCACTTCTGAAACGAAGCTTCTTTTCAGAAGTGAAATGCATCCCTCTAGCATCTCCAATACAAGTGAGTAAAGACAATATATTAAATTGAAATACAGTGTCAGTTTTGAAATTAAGTATTTCGTCATGGAAATCATCACAGATTCCAGTAGAGAGTTTGCACCAAACTACGTTAAAGATAAAGATAATGCTAAACTCAACATTCTATACATCTTCCTGCTCTATAGCATTTTGCTTTTAGAGCAGGCAAATGCATAGAGTGTTGAGGTTACCATTATCGTTATCTTTAATGTAGTTTTGGGCGAACTTAGTTTTGGACGAATTTCTTCATTTCAGTCACACAATTTCGCGTAAACTATCCCAATTTAAAATAGGTGAAGATCAAAAGCTTCTAAAATTGGTATAATTTGTTGCGACCAATGATTGCACCGACTCAAAGACTAGCGAATCTATTCCAAATTAATGGCTGAAATGAAGAAATTCAGTAGAGTCTGCGCAAAACTGCGTTAAAGCATTGATCAGGGATAGTAAGGTGGTGATGGTTGATGGTTCGTCTATGGTTAAAGATAACGATAATGACAGCCATGCTAGCTATTGCCTCTTGGTTTAAGAGCAGGCATATGCATAGAGTATTGAAGTTAGCATTATCGTCGACGTATATTCAACTTGGTTAAAGCAGGGTGCTGTAGAAAATAGTAATTTCGAATTCCTTTAAGTGCTATTAATTTATACTGGAGACAGATATTGACAGCATTGAATAGCTGATGGAAATCGATGAATACTGCTGTACTAAAATACTTCAACTTTTGCTCAGAGCTAATGCTTCAGCATACACACCATATGCTGATTTACAGCCCTATCTTTTGGACGAATTCATTCAAAATATTTTACTATGCTGAAAATGAAATTATTCATAATTATACTACAGTTAGTATACTTATTTATGTTTTTTTTTATTTTTTTATTTTGATTATTTTAATTTTAATTTCTGTTGTTTATTATGTTTTGTTAGAGAGTAAAGTTTTGGTTTAGTTCGATTTTGAGTTTGGAAAATTTATTGAGATATTTTAATTTTGATATTTGTTATTCTTCATTATTTTTTTTTCATTTTTTAGTAAAGTTACCCATGTATTTTTTCATTTTTGATGCCATAAATTGGTTTAAGAGATCATTACTTAATTCAATCACTTAATGAAGTTTAAATTAATTAATTAATTTACCGAATTTATTTAATTTAATTGCTTCAAGTATAATAGGTATGAATCTTTGGTTAGTTCCACAGATTTCCGAACATTACTTTGGGGGTATAATGTATAGAAAGTAAGATTCCTGAAATTAATTGAATTGATTAACAAAGTCCTAGAATTAAACCAAAATTTCACAAGTAAGGTAATTACTATATGTTTATTTTAATTTTGTTTATTTTAATTTTACATTCTGTTGCCTATATGTTTTGTTAGAGCGTAACGTTTTTGGGCATATTCAAGTTATAAATTCATAAATATTGACAAAGGTCGGACTACTGGCCATTCACTTCCTTTCCCAAGTACAAGTCCCATACTCAAGTAGGCACCACCAGCAATATAAACTGTAAATTCTAACTTATTTGAAGGAGGAAAATTATTTTTCAAAACACATTAATTTGATACTATAATAATCATAAAGAAACAAGAATGTTGATGAGTTATGCCTATTGCTTGCAGACTTGTAAGTTATAGTTTATGATGATTGATTTTTATTGATATGGTTGAACATTGTGAACTTACTGTTCTAGGTGGGTTCCAAACCATCTATCAAATTAAAGTAATTAAACTAAATTTCCCAGAGAATGCAGATATTGCCATTCAAAAGTATTGAGTATTGGAGATACGGACATTGGATACATACGTGATTTTAAGTTATCAATATTTTCCTCAGAATTAACCAAAATTTTGAAAAGTCCAACGCGGGACCGAACTTGTTTTTGTGGTATAATTTTACGCGGCTAATTTTTGTGGTTTGAGAGTATGGGAGCAATTTGTGGTATAATCCTGTAGGCTTTTTGATGTCAGATTCTTGAAAACCCCAAACAAAGGGGTTTAAATTTACACGTGTCTGTTGGAAGCATTGAGACCTTCAAATTTTTTACACGTGTCTGTTGGAAGCATTGAGACCTTCAAATTTTTTCGCCATCATACACGCTTAATAAAAAATTTCCATTTAGGAGAGTGATTTTTCCGAACGGACGGCAATGATGTTTGAAAATTATCGGAATATCGATACGATACAAACGGTATCGATACCTTGGTCTATTTTAATCGAGACTAAAGTATCGATACCTACGGGGATCGATAGTATTCAACAGACGACAATAACAAAATACATCTCACTTCATAATCTTGTCTACTCACGTTTAATCTGGAAGCATGTTTTAAGCTTTAATTAATAATTAAATCGTCGAAAACATGATGGTCTCAACAAATGCAGATAACGTTCCCCCCGTCATCTACATTCAAAGTAACTGGGATGAGGTTATTCAGTAAGTAGCCTACTTTATGATTTCAGGTGAAAGTGAGGTTAGATTTGATATGTTTGTTATATTATTGCATTGCCTAAACATGCCTTTTTATTTATTCATTCCCTGTTTATTCATCCCTGTATTTTGTTGTTTCTCACTTGATAGTAAGCTGTTGAACTTGTTTTCCTTTATTCATAAAATTGATGATCTTCATTTTATTTGTTTTCATTTCATTCATTTTATTTTGTTCATATTGTCTAAAATTCTTTCTTACATAATCAATTGTGGATTTTAAGGTAAACTTACCAATTATCGGGCGGTTAAGGACATGTTTTACTTTGTGTTCCAATATTTATATATATTATATTTTAGATATGTCCAAGACATTATCCAAGGTTATTAAAGTAAATGTCAAAGTTTTCTACACTAATTCTCGTTATTTGTAACAAAGAAAACCTTCAGAAATTTGTATTGATAGGTTACTCATTTTTTTCAACTCATGCCCATAGTGATAATCCTTCCTAATATTGGCCACCCAATACCAAATGTTCTACTAACGAGCAATTGCTGAAAAACACAATTGATGACCAAAAAACAGAATATTTCCATCAGAAAACGGCAATATTTCATACACGCTGAGAGATTACAGCTTATTACCCCCGTAATTTCTCATCAATTTTCAAACTTCATATGCTATTCTAGAGACAAAAATAATTTGGTTTAAATCAGCTGTTGAGAACTTGAAGCAGACAGTTCTTTCTCAGGTTAGAGGTGTAAGTGGACAATATTTGATATGTGGTCAATATTAGATAGCTTTACCAGAATTCGGCTGTGATACATTACCTCTCATTATCAATTAAATAATGTTGCTCCTTTTAGTGATTCAATTTTTTCTTTTTCAGGAAATTGGATGGAAAAGTTTGGGTAATTTCCAAAAGAAAAGGTGAGTTTAAAACTAAAATTAATACAGTACCACTACTTGTACTTCTTCACAATTCTTTTTCCCGATCCACATACATTATTCAACTCCTTGTCTCCTACATATATCCATTTTATCGACTTCTATTGCTGAAAATCTATAATAATTGTTTACAATCGCTTATATTTATTTATAGTATATTTACGAAGCTGTAGCAACTGATTCCTTCTCATAAGCAAATCTAATTCACTATTATTTTGATTTTGAAGGATGCCGAAATGTTGAAGGAAATCTTCGGACGGTCAGCTTGGATGGCGCTGGCATTCCTCAACTAAAGAGCAAGGATGGATTCATTGCTGAATCTGTGGCAAAAAATATCTTAAGAGTCAAGCACATCGAATCTGGATCGAAAATTTCGTTTCTTGCAGCCACTAGAATCTACTCTGATATTCATAAGAAAGCTGTGAGTTAGCACACGCATTTTTAATGTCTTTTTCAAAACGTATATACCATTCTTATAGAATAGAATAGAATAATTTTTATTTCACTTGTTCATATCATACACAATATAAAAAAAATATATACATTAAAAAAGATTACAAAATAAATAATTGATGACCGTTTGCATGCATAAAACATTTCAGTCATGACAAAAATTATATAAAAGCAAACTTGAATATTTATTATAGCAAATCATTTTCATTATTTTCACATACAATTATTATTAGTATATCTAGCATGCTTCTATTAGGCCCCAATAAATATGCAGGCTTGGTGACGTAACCCAGGATGACTGTTTGAGAAACACAGAAATCATAATCAATAAAAATATGCAAATAGAAGCATGGTGAGGTCTAATTAATTGCTGTGTTACACAAATAGCAATTCTGCATCACATCACTTAAACTCTGTTCCATTTGCTTTGGATCTTATAAGAGAGAATCATGGGTTAAATATTACTATTTCCTTGGTATAATAGTTATTTGTGTAACTAGTGCGCAAAGTTGCACGAGAGGAATGCATTACGGACAAGGTGCAGGCGAGTGTGGAATAGTTTCTCAAGTGCAACAAAGATACTCTTAGCACGAGTTGCACATTAAATTTTTCCTACAGTTGGCACACCTGGAGTGCGACAAAGTAAAATGAGTGCGGCAAATTCAGCTGGAGTGCGGCAAAGTAAAAGAGTGCAGGAATCAGCTGTTTTGCGTACTATAATGAGTGCATAAATAGCCACTTTAATGGGTAACTGTAGGAAAATATAATTCCTCCAAGGGAAATCTATTTCCAAACAAACAAAACTTTTTGACAAACTTTTTGATCATATTTTACAAAAACCACAACACTTCTAACCAAAAAACTGACATGATGATCTAGGAACCCGCGCCTCTGAAGATGGATCTCATAGATTCGAAAGTACTCGGCCAGATTAAGTGAGTTATTATACTTATTCTTAACAAATATTTGACTGCATGTCGTTAAAATTCACATGAAAAGTTAATATTAACAACGCAGATCGTCATGGAACAAACAATCCAGGAATTTAATTCGGCAAGACAAGCTACAATCCTATCCTACAGATCAACAGTGTTTAAGGTTAGAAGTAAACATCTACACATTCAATTCAATAAAAACTGTCTTAAACTCAACATTACACCAAACTACGCTAAATTCAAACCAACAACAAATCGAAACCAGCTCAAATAGCCAAAAATAAAGCAGAAACTACCTTCATCAAGGAGAGCATCAAACTTTCATATAAACAGAAAGACTCACACAATTTGGAACTCCTCAAACTACACCTATCTATCACACAAAAATACGGACACAGTTTCTTCCTTGAGTTAGCAGAAACAACAAACACTTGGGTACAACAAAAACTTAACAAAATTAAACAAAGACATGACAAAAAAATACATAACCTAACACCTCCAAAAACGACAATTCAATCACCTCACATTTTTTACAGTAAAACTGTTAACCTAACAAACGTAGATTTCACAGAAACCGAACTCAACTTATTGAACAAAGGTCTCAAACATAACCTGAACTACAAAAACAACAAATCCACATCAAAAAACATTGTCATTGAAACAGAAACAAGCATCCAACGCACAGACCCACAAATACATGATGAACTTAGAATAGAAACCTACAACACAATTAAAACAAACAGCTCACAACCACACCCACCCATAAATTCAGAAAACCACACCATAAAAGAATTGAAACACAAAGCTCTAACTCACAATCTCACCTATATCAAAGCAGACAAAGGCAACACTACAGTTATCATAAACAATGAAGAGCTCAACAAAAAAACACTTGACTACATAAACAAAAACAACATTAAACAACTACACACTGATCCCACAAATGTCTACCATACAAAAATCAAACAAATAATCAACAAGACACATCATATAATTAATAATTCACAAAAAAGAAAACTGAAACAAATACACCCTTCTGCACCATCACTTCAAACACTTCCCAAAATTCACAAACCCAACATACCTATTAGACCAATTGTAAACTACCAAGAAGCACCTGCCTATAAACTAGCAAAACACATAGATCAAACACTGAGAAAACTAATTAATATCAACAACAACACATACATAAAAAACAGTAGTGATCTTATCACAAAAATAAAAGACACACAAATTCATCACAACTCCACTCTTGCATCTTTTGATATAACAAACCTATACACCAACATACCTGTCAATGAAACAATAGAAATAATACAGAACATCCTTATTCACAACAACACAGCTACAGAACATATAAATGAAATAATAGACATCCTAAAAATCATCACTCAACAAAATTACTTTACCTTCAACAACAAATTCTACTCACAACCTGATGGACTGCCAATGGGCTCACCAATCTCAAGCATATTTGCTGAAATCTATCTCCAACACTGCGAAAACACTCATATACTCTTTAATAACAAATTTTCACAGAACATAATATACTGGCACAGATACGTAGATGATGTTCTATTGCTATACAGAGGAAACAAAAGACCATGTGAACAACTTCGATCATACATAAACAAAATACATAAGAACATTCAATACACAGCTGAATATGAGAAAAACAATTCAATAAACTTCCTAGACCTCTCAATTACAAAGAACACAAACCAACAACACAGCTTCAACATCTACAGAAAACCAACAATGACAGACACCCTAATACACAGCACCTCCAATCATCCAACACAACACAAACACTCAGCATTCAGATCAATGCTACACAGACTCAACAACACACCGCTTTCCACCGACAATTACCACACTGAACTAAATACAATAAAATACCTAGCACAAGAAAACGGCTACAAACACGACCTAATTGACAAACTCAATCATAAAATAAGAAACAAAAAACAAAACACCAACACCACTGACAAAAAATACATCACAATGACATACATTAATCCACAATCACACAGACTAGCAAAAATCTTCAAAAAAGCCGGCCACACCATCTCATTCAGAACAAAAAACAAAATAAAAAATGCACTTACACTCAAAACCACACTGAACACAAACAAATACGATCTCCCAGGGATCTACAAACTAAACTGCTCTAATTGTAACAAATTCTACATAGGACAAACAGGCCGCACATTCAAACAACGTTACAAGGAACACTTTCAAGCCCTCACATCCAAAGCTGAATCGAATTTTGCCGACCATATCATTCAAACTGGACACACTTTCACTGACATCAGTACCAACCTACACATTCTATACATAAAATCTAAAGGACACGAACTCAACACCTTGGAACAATTTGAAATATACAAACACACCACACACAATAAACAAAACATTCTCAATGAACAACTAAATTTTAAATCTCACAAACTTTTTGATCATATTTTACAAAAACCACAACACTTCTAACCAAAAAACTGACATGATGATCTAGGAACCCGCGCCTCTGAAGATGGATCTCATAGATTCGAAAGTACTCGGCCAGATTAAGTGAGTTATTATACTTATTCTTAAGAAATATTTGACTGCATGTCGTTAAATTTCACATGAAAAGTTAATATTAACAACGCAGATCGTCATGGAACAAACAATCCAGAAATCTATTTGATCTCATAGTTTTCGTGTAGATGCACAAACTTACATGCATTATAATCTATCAAAAGGATAAAAGATATCAGAGTAGAAGACAAAAAATAACCATTTTTGATAACTAGCCTAGAGTTGTTTATGATTTATAAAATAGTGCACACTACATTTATTATAAGTTTCAGCATTAACTAATTTAGCTGGGAAGATGTCTATAATGATTATTTATTAATTAATGAGAACATATTCCACAATTATTATATTCTGATTTCATAAAGAGGAAGACAGGAAGCATTTATCAAATTATAATTATGTTTGTATATAAAACAAGGTATTTGTCATTTTCCCGGTGCTTTTTATCTTTCTTGTCAATTCCAAAGATTTTTGTGTGCAAGAAATTTTCTCTTCTACTGTTAACAGTCTTCTCAATTTAACTTTCCGCCTTTACTTGTTTAAATCTTAAGTTCAACGTTAGGATCCAATTTTATTGTACATCTGTTTTATTCAAGTAAACATTATAATACTGTACATCTGTTTTATTCAAGTAAACATTATTATACCTACAGTCATATCGGGTATGGTACTATATACATACTAACATTATAAAGAAGATAGCACAAGTTGAGCTCAAATCAACAGATCTTAGTGTATTTATTCATTCAAATGCGTTTATTTGGTTGTATTATTTTGTATATATTATTTTTATATTCATTCATTTTTTCAGATTCGCAGTTTAGCTGTCACCACGACTGGTCTCAGTGTGTCTTATTGCGATGAAAGCAATTTACTTGTTTGGGATCACAATAGAGGAGCATTGAAAGTGAGAACTTTGAATTAGTTTCTCTGTGTGGTGTTAGTATTAACTTTGAACCCTCTGGCTCATATTTTCCTCTTTTATTTACTAGTTTAATCTACTAAGTTCAAAATTCATCTTCTATTATGTCTTGAAAAGAAAAAGCTACTGTATCAACTAAAATGGCTTCATTAATATTATGATATCCTCATTATAATTATATGAAACAAAATGACCAATCTTGAAAAAATCAACTTCATCCTTAACAAAATTTATTATAATTAATTTTATGCAATAATTGATATCAAATTGTATAAATAAATCGCAGTGTAAGTCAATCATACAACATAAAACTTTATTAAAAAGATAGTAAAAATCGTACAATAAAAAGTTGTAGCTGAATTAATACAAAATTGTAAACAGGCAATCAATGGAAGCATCATACCAACCTTCAAGACTAGGAGATCAATGCCTCAACTCCGCCGATATTTTCAAATTTTTCGGTCAACTTAATGTTGGAGATTATAATAGATTACAGTGTCGTTTTGTGAAAAAAAATATGATTATTTTTATTGCGGATCATGACCCACATGAGTCCGGAGACTTTTGCGTGGTTAATGAGTTGAATGGGTGTATGATGAGAAACATTCATGGCTGAATGAGATTCGAACCCAAGGCTGCAGGAGAGGAAGCTAGCCAGAGCACCTTATCACAGACAAGCGCTCCAACCAACTGCGCTACCAGAGCCGTCGTTAATATTACTACCAGAGCCGTTTACTATAACATAGTAAACAAAATATTCCATGTATAATTTAAAGAAAGACAAGACCCAAATTCGTCTTATCACGTTCACAAGCAACAAAACTTTGTTTTTTTCTGTATTCTTAAACAGTCTCAAAATACGATTTCACACAATTTATTTAGATGTTCCTGTACAAAGACTCTTACAGACAGATGCCATACAGGGTTCGGGACTCGGGATATTAAAGTAATTAACATGCGTTATAGTAGTAAATATTCCGAGATCCAGTAATGTGGAAGATGTTACAATTTAATTAATTTAGAAATTAATTACTTACAACTACATAATGGCCGCTCATCCTAACCAGACAGATGCCATGATGTTTTCCATGACGAAATACTTAATGAATAATCTAATTTTAAAACTGACACTGTATTTCACTTTTATATAATATTTTACTCACATATATTGGAGATGTTTGAGGAATGCATTTCACTTTTGAAAAGAAGCTTCGTCAGCCTGCCGCTAGGGGTCATGCTTTGTTGAAGTTAGGATGAGCGGCCATTATGTAGTTGAAAGTAATTAATTTCGAAATGAATTAAATTGTAACATCTTCCAAATTACTGGATCTCGGGATATTTACTACTATAACGCATGTTCTTACATGGCCGTGTTACCTTCTCGAGCCCTGTATGACCTCTGCCTGTAGAAGCCGTAGTTATTTTTAATGGTGATCGTTTGAAATTTATTCTAGAGAAAGCTGGAAGGTCACATTGGCGATGTGTACAAGTGCAGATTTTTTCCATCAGAGAAAGTGGTTCTTTCATGTGGCCAGGATTTGTTGCTGAAGATCTGGTGCACTGAGACAGGCTACTGTGTTACTCTGAAAGGCCACAAGCAAGCTGTCACAGATTTCGCCATTGTTGATGTAGGAAGGAACGTCATATCAGTTAGCAAGTAAGTTCACTAAATCCATTCTTTTCTAAGTTGGTTGTAAAAGAACTTGCAATTTACCAAACTGCCAAATATGTACAAAAAATGCATTAAATTGTTGTGATAACAATCTGTTATCGATTTCCCATTAAACAAGTATCCAATTCAGCTTTTAAATAACGTTCAATTTGTTCATTTTTATTTGCATTTTCGACAAAAGATCATAACTACTATAATTTTGTTTAGTTCCATATTAGTGTAAATACTGGAAAATAGCAACCCTTCCACCTCTCGAGCCCAATAATGACAACTTGAAATGATTTGAAAAATGCGATTTCGCCGGTTTTTGCACATTTTTAATTGTTATGTTTGGAAACCGAGTTTAAATAATAATCTGAAATTTGGCATTTTCACAAGTCCTATTTGACACTATGCTATAAAATTCATATAGCCTATAAATTTTATAGCCTAGCGTGATAATATAGTCTATTTAAATAATAATCTGAAATTTGGCATTTTTACAAGTCCTATTTCACACTATGCTATAAAATTTATATAGATAATAAATTTTATAGCATAGTGTGAAATAGGACTTGTGAAAATGCCAAATTTCAGATTATTATTTAAACCCGGGTTCCAAACATAACAATTAAAAATGTGCAAAAACCGGCGAAATGGCATTTTTCAAATCATTATAAGTTGTCATTATTGGGCTCGAGAGGTGAAAGTGTAATATATTTAATACTAGCCGGCAGACTCGCTTCGCTCGCCTTAACCGTCTAGCCAGGGGGCTCCGCCCCCTGGACCCCCGGGGGGTCCAACTAATTTCCATTGTGATTAGATAAATTTACAGAAATAGGTGATTTTGGGGAGAATTTTGATACCATTACTTAGTATGCATCTAGGGTCTTCAAGGCTTCGATTTGAGCGTTGGTTGAAATTCACAAATACTCGGAGAACGATGTTAGCAGCCGGATGTGCAACTGCAAACTGATCTGATCGTGAACGTGAGTGATCGTTTTAGGTAGTAGGCTACGCAATTGAAGTGGGAAGGGGTCACACTTACCTAACACACTTGCCTAACAGGCAGCTCGGCTGTGCACGGCCCTAGACGTGTACTTAACAGATGTAATCAACCTGGCATAATTACATTTCATCATACCCAGTCATATGTTTCCCACATATTGCAAGGCTCCGACTGTATGGTAGCCTACATGCAAAGTGCAAAGTCTTTTGCTGTTCAGAGACAGTGTAAATAACGCTGGTAAGGGGTCTGCCATATGATAAAAACGGTTGACTTCTATCAGCTGTTTCTTTAAGCTGTTTGGCTGGCAAGTTCAGTAGGTTAGGTCTATTAATGAATAATAATTTGTTTTAAGAACCACAAGGCCAAAAAAGTTCAAATTTTCAGCTGGGGTGCTAAACACGTGAAAAATAGGGTTACATGATTCATCTCAAAATTTAGGATTTTTGGAATTCAGTTGATCACAATTTCTCAAGAACCTCAAAGCCACATGGAGTGAAATATGATGAAATGTAATTATGCCAGGTTGATTACATCTGTTAAGTACACGTCTAGGGCCTCAACCAAACTTTTCAAAAATCGTCGATTTTGGGCCCATTTTGGGGCTAATTTTGAAACTTTTTTCCAAGGTACATCTAAGGCCGATACTTAACATGAATACCAAATTTTATCTGATTTGACCTTATGGTTCTCTAGAAATTGTTGTCACCTAAATTTTCAAAAATCTTCAATTTTGGGTCCATTTTGGGGTAAATTTTGAAACCCTTAGCACGCGTCTAGTCCCCCTACTGAATACGTGTACCAAATTTTATCGTTTTTGGTCGAGTGGTTCCTGAGAAACTGTGATGAATGAGTCAGTCAGTGGCATTTCGATTATATATATATAGATGTACCAAATTTCAACAAAATCTGAGATGGTTAAGAAAATAAGGTGTGTTGAATTGCCTCGCTCTAGAAGCCATCAATATCATTTTCTTAATACCGTATCTCGGATGCAGTAATGTTTCTTGTATAATTTTACTCAAATTTGAGTAAATATTTTACTCAATTCAAAAATCATGAGAAACTAAAAAAACATGGATGCATTGTCAGTTACCAATTATGGTGGTATTCGAATGGTAAGCTACCAATTATTCTCAGTCAAGCATTGTCTGTTACCAATTATTATGCTCATTCGAATGGTGTGTTTTCGTGCTATATTAATCTGTTTTATGTATTAAATTAATAAAATTATATTTAATACGGTTTAAAAAATGTATTATTGAGGACCCGACTGGGCCTTATTTAAATGGCAGCCTTCTATTGTCCGTCTGTCCATGCATTAGAAGATTCTAGACTCTTGAAACTTGATAAATAGCTTCCTCTCAGTCCAAGTAAGATTCCTATGGATTTTTAACTTTGGGAGTCGAATTAAAAAATGATTGTGTTGTTCCAGTTCCGGTTGTCGGCTTTTTTAACTTATATAACAGCGTTATCCATGATAATTGTTGTCTGCCTTGTCTCACCTTGTAAGCGTTATTTGAAATTGTTCTTTGTTTCCGAATGCAGAGATGGAAGGGTGAAGTTATGGAACTGCGGAGATGCATCATGCATTGACACCCTGGCCTGTGTATCTTCTACTATAAATTGTTGTGCCATAACTTCAGTGCCGGATGTTAATAGTCTTGGTCTTCCTGATGACTCACCTGTTAGTAAGTATAATTTCGTTTTTAATCTTCTACTATAAATTGTTGTGCCATAACTTCAGTGCCGGATGTTAATAGTCTTGGTCTTCCTGATGACTCACCTGTTAGTAAGTATAATTTCGTTTTTAATCGTTTGAAGATCATATTTAAGGCTTCTTGTATTGATAGAATTCCAGCAGTTATCACTAAATTTTATCTTTATGATAGAATTGATATGATACACTGGTAACGCAATCAGTTTGGTCTTCCTGATGACTCACCTGTCAGTAAGTATAATTTCGTTTTTAATCGTTTGAAGATCATATTTAAGGTTTCTTATATTGATAAGTCCAGCAGTTATCACTAAATTTTTATCTTTATGCACTGGTGACGCAATCAGTTAGGGTGTTATATCTGATAGCACTCTGGCTGGCTGCTTCTCCTGCGGCCTCGAGTTCGAATCTCGTTCAGCCTTGGATGTTCTCACCTCGTCATCACTCTCCTCATCACCCACACAGAAGTCTCAGACTCATGTGGGTATCACATTGATTATTATTTCTAATCAGTCAATTTATTTAATTACCCAAGATATTTGCACTCTCACCCACATATTACTCACACCTACTCTAGTACATGGGTTACCATAGTTGAGTAGGTTAATTTCCATCTACTTCTAATTGCTAGATATCTGTGTAGTTTTTTTAGTTTTGTAGTTAATATTTTATACGCATGTAATTTTTGGTTACTTTGATGTTTTGAAGGAAGGAAATGATAAATTTATTTAAAAAACAAAGTAATAATAAAACATTGATTGAATTTTCAAATTCCCCTTAGAATGAATCAGCAAAATCTTGGGAATGATATTATTGAGTACTAGCTGGCCCGACGCGCATTGCTGCGTTCTAATAAAAATTCTCCTTGATTTTATTATTCGCCACCTCCCGCTGAGGTTACATTTCAAATTAAGAAAGAAGTTAGTCCTAGGGCTCTTCCAGCTGATCATAGAGGCCTCCTTCGTTGTTTTCTTCATCACCACCTCTGAATGAAGAAACATTTCAAATTTAAACCTCCTACGAAGAGTAGATGCTAGATTTTTTATTTTATTATTTGCCACTTCCGCTGAGGCTGCATTTCAAATTTCTAGCTGCATTGGTTAACAGATGTCATCAACCCGGCATAATTACATTTCATCATACCCAGTCATATGTTTCCTACATACTGCAAGGCTCCGACTGCACAGTAGCCTACATGCAAAGTCTTTGCATTCCAGACAGCGTAAATAACGCCGCTAAGGGGCCTGCCATATGATTAAAAACTGTTGACTTCTATCAGCTGTTCCTTTAAGCTGTGTGACCGGCAAGTTCAGTAGGTTATCTGTAAAATGGATTAATTAATAATAATTATTAGCCCCCTTATTAAAATTTATGGTCAGAAACCATGCCCAATATTCACACAACATATTCCCAAAGTTTCATGCCGATCTGTCAAGTAGTTTTGGAGTCTATAGGGAACATACATACATACAGACAGACATTCATTTTTATATATATATAGATTGGGGAATGAACTCAACACCTTATTTAGCCAAGTATGTCAGCTTCAGGATAACCATTGCAGTTGTTAAAAATGTTATGGCCTTGTCGAAATACTGAATTGGTACTATTTCCAGTACCTACCTCTAAAAGTATGTTTCTTCGTAGCATAATTATTTATACAGTTGAATTGAAATCAGGAAAAAATAATAATAAACAAGGCCATGAAAAGATTGATTTTGAGAGTAAATTATTGAAACTATGATTAATGACATTTTAAATTTTCATTTCGTATTTATTGCTTATTGCAGATTTCATTTTCAGGTGAGAAAGAGGTCGGCACAAAGAATAAAGTGCTGGTTTTCGGCTGCGAGGATGGCACATTGCATGCTGTGGCTGTGCACAGTCGCAGAAAGGTGTTTGAGAAGTTGTGCGACTCGCCGGTCAACACGGTAGCGTTCCTGGATGAGCAGGACAGCACCGGACATCTTTGCAAGTTCGTTGTCGGCTACCAGAGCGGAAAACTAGCTCTCTATGACGTCACAAACTCCGATCAGCCCCTCCGCACGCTTCACGACTCGAATAACGCCATTTTACGAATTTTGCCTTTCGGTAGTAGAGGTTTCTTAGCGTCCGAAGCTGATGGATCCGTCTATTTTATAACAAATGATTTGAAAACGAAGCTCTATTCATTGACTGGATCGAACTTCGATCCTATCTACGATATTGCTTCTGATGGACTTTTTGTGTACACAGCCTGTAGGGATGGCGTGATTAGGAGATATGCTATGAATAGAACGCTCAAAGATTACGAAGAGGAATGCTCGTGACATCAAAATTGAGGCTTTGAAATCCTCGCTTACTAACAGATATTATTTAATAGACATTGCACGTTTATAAATAGATATAAAAATACGTAACATGTGAAATTAAACTGAAACTGTGGATAAAATATTTGACTTATGTGAATTTAACGACTTTCAGTCAAATATTCATTAAGAATAAGTAAAATTTACTTACTCTGTAGGCCGAGCGCTTTCGAATCTTTTGAGAAATTTTACTTATTCTTAATGAATATTTGACTACAAGTTAAATTCACATAACAAGTTAATATTAACAACGCAGTTCGTCATGGAACAAAAAATCCAGGAAAATATTTGATATTAGGGAAGCATAGTTCTCAATAATAATTATCAATGCCCCTCACTTATAAATAAATTATTATAAATTTATTAAAAAATAAATAAATTTAATAAATGTCCAATCACGGTATGATAAATAGATTTGACATTCGGGAAACTTATAACTGTATAACTATTGGGAGAGTTTCTTGTTACACCAAACTAAATTCATTTGCTATTTCAAGTTATTAATCAGTTAACAAAACATTAAACTACTATTAAGTAATAATTTCAGAAAGCTAATCATTTTCTCTCAAATAAAATGATTCATTTATCGTCTGGAAGGCATTGTACATTATGGTGTTATGTTTTAGAATACAGCTCCAAATAAACGAGGCCTGATCAGTCTTTTTGTAATATAGAATATAAATGGAATAAAAATTACAAACTACTTTCACATAGTTTACAACAAAATAAAGGATCGAGATAGTAATAACAGTCGATTATTTGGGTCTTTTGCACTATAACCCCGCATTTAAAAAAAAAAGTGTCATTGAACAGTAGATTCCTAACCTAATCTAAGACCCGGTTAGGTTGGGTTAGTATTCTACTGTTCAATGACCTTTTAAAATGCGGGGTTATAATGCAAAAGACCCGATTTTTTTCAGTGTCAATATTGTTTTCCCAGTTGAAAATAAAAGTTGGTATAAATAATAAATTTGTCAACGATTCAGTGATAACTGAAGAACCATGTTTCACAATGAAGTAAGAATAAACGAAATTGATGAATAATTTCTATAAACTAAACTACCCAACAATTCTCATTGACTGAATCAAATTTTCAGCATGAAGCATATCCTTTATGCTCTCCAAGAAAAATTAAGACCGCTATTCAATTCAATTCCCTAAATGAATCGTTCACCATTAACATCTGCAATAGGCTAAGGATAAAGGATAATACAATAAACTATTAAAACCAATCACCTATAACTGTTTTTAATATTCATTTGAGCTGTACACATAAGATAATCTAAGATTTTCTCATTCTGTAATGTAGTATAGTGAAAGTTTACAAAGTAATCATGAGATAAGCCGATTTCTTGTTTACAAAAGATATATAATTGAAGAATGTTAAAACACTGATCATTTGTTGGTGACTATATATATCAATTTTTTTTTGAAGGATGAAGTCCATGCATGTCTGAGACTTGTGCTTTGATAATGAGTTGGACCTACAGTTTTAGGTGGGTTCCGAGCCACCGGGAAGTGATTATACAGCAGAGAACAGAGTCTTTTTTGCTGGCCAATCCAATTGGTCACCCTTACAGAGAGGGCCCAGGAGACCGTTGCTTATCTAATATGATTGAACAGATACAGGCTACGGCTCATGCCTATTACTTTCCCTTATTATTATACTCTTTAACCCATACATTTTACAAACTAAAACTAATCAATCATACGAAATTATTTTAATTATACCGACTGACAGTGAACAATGGTCTTTAGCAATCCTCCAACTATTTATCTATAGCCTATAAAAATCACACAATTTGACATAACTCAACAAAATTTCTCGCATATAAATAAATAACAAAATAACATAGGTTCTTTTTTATATGTAAAAAAATCAACGTGCTGGTCCAGCTCCTTCAGGATTGGATGCGCCTGATAATACCACAAACAGGACTACTGGAATTATGTACATCCACTGAAAACATAAATAAAGTTTGTCAGTTGTTTAAAACACAAAAAAATATGAAGACACTGATTGTACTTGATAGTTTGAATGGTATTATTTACCTATCATTTATATTTTATTTGGGTTGATAACTTTGGTAAAGAACTTCACTGTACGCGAAATTGTGCTTCACTTTATAGCGCAACTTCAGAATGATTTGAATCGCCAAAGTTTCGTCATTTCAGTCTCAGAATATAAATTTACATTATTTATATCATCTGGGCTTGGACAATGATAAGTTACATGACTTGTGTCCGTATTTATAAACCGTCCTTGAGCTTCCTTACCTCAAGAGAGATTTGAACACCCCTTCTCTAAAGGCTTTTCAAGTTGGCTTATCGGTATTGCATAATACACCATTTGAAAATAGTTCTTTGAATCTACCCAGAAAATTAATTGTTTCACTTGCTGAGATCTAGTTATCCCCTACTTCACTCATATAATATTTATTACTAGCAGTTTACCCGGTCTTGCCTGGGAATACAGTTTGGAGTTTTTCTTTCCTGGTAGATAACTTATGGTAGTGGACACAAAATTACGACATTTGGAAGGATGAGTGAAATATCGAACAGTAATCTTTTTGAAAAGAGAAATTTACTTAAAAACTATTTTGTTGCACTGGTGTGAAATTTTAGTATTTTTTATAAGTAAGCTACCTTTCAGCTACTTTCCAGCTCTACCGACCTATATAGTTCTTTAGAATAATGTATTACAGGAAAATCTCAATACACACTGTTGAAAATGTGATAAGTAAGCTCGCATGATGCTGGGTAATTAGCAGATGTAATATTGATACGGAGCTAATCTGTTGCTTTGGCTTAAGACATATCGGAATGTCATCTACATTATCACCATAGTGACGTATCATGTTATCAGCTGTTCTTTGAGCTCCCTTGAAACAATGAAATTTGAACATTAATTTTGAAAATTCTGAAAGTAAAATAAAAAATTGGGCATCGAGGTGTACTGAATAGAGTTATAGTATACTGAATAGATGCATAGAGAAAGCTATGTATCTAATTTAGTGTTCCAAATCGTTGTCGTTTTTGTGAAATCAGACAAAAAACCACACACACAAACCCCTACTCTCTCTTATTAAATGAATTCATTTGTAGAATTTATCTTATATTACGGTGTTCCATGATGAATAAATGAGACTAAATATTGGAAATTCCGCTGATTCAGAACTGGACCTAGTATTGGATAGTACTGTTGAAAATTTGTCATTTTCATAAGCATAAGGTGTCAAAATTATGATCCAGTGTTACTCCATGTTATTATCCCTGTTACTTCTAAAACATAAATTCCAACTCTCTTAAAATAAAAATTGGATGAGCATTAATAATTTATTTTGCAGTTTAACTTACGTATTTAGCCAGGAATGATCTGTTATCTTTAGTTTCGCCTCTTTCTCTAGCTTCTCTTTCTCTTTCCAATTTCTGAATGTAGGATGCAGTGTCCGGTCTGTAACAACAAAGGGTTATAGCGAAATCAATCCGAATTAACGTTTTTTTTTTTAATTAACAATATAAATTTGTGGGATCTCGAAAATTCAATAGATCTCACAGTCACAGAATTACAATAAGGCCTGACGCAAATAGAAGCGCAATCTGGATGACGTGACGCAGGGTGACTTCTTGTGAAAAACGGAAATGAATTGGACTGTATAAACAGAAGGTCCCGTATTTACTTTTCTTAACTACCATTAGGTAGTTACTTTCATATTTGGTATTAGGATCCATAGGGCTAGGGTATAGGGATCCATAAGCGCAGGGCTTGACTGCTATGAGTGCCGGCGACGAAAATGCCCCCCCCCCCCACTGTATTAAAAATATTTATACTTATACATATCCCCACCCTCGTACCGTTAAATCACGTTGAACTATTTGAGAAAACACTCCATAGAGGAAATAAGAAATATTAAATAAACAATTAATAAAAAATAAACACATTTTTACATGATTTTATTCAAGGTTAAAATTCTTTGAAAATATATTTTTAATGATAAATTGTGGACAAAAATTATATCATAAAAAATTAAATTGTTAACCTTCTTTAGGTATGAAAAAAATTCTTATTGCTAGATTTTGAAATATAATAAATAAAGTTTTTTTTTCGAATCAAAATTAGTTAAATTTAAGATCTAAATTGCTAAAAATTTTATCCTCTGGGATATTTTCCGCTAGGTGTATATTTCACAGATTATAAGTTGATAATTATAGACGATGATTTCGTAAAGTCTCTAGAGATTTTTTCAGAGGATACAATAATATTCCAACCCCCAAATCGGGGCCCTCTTGAAACGTCCATGTGCGCACGCCTATGTTAGGATCTAAAAGCCTAATCATCTGAATTTATATAGCATGTAAAGAAATATAATTTAATATAAATAATAAATCATGAGTATTAGGTCTAAATTGAAATCGAATCAGGCACTTACGCAGGTCCTTGTTCAATGGGCTTAAATTCAACGGTTGTTAGGAAGTTGCTGGGTAATTTGTCAGTGTGCGCGGATGTACAAGAACTTAGCGCAGTTGATTGGCTCACGCCCACAACAGACCCTTCGTGATCCACTGACACCGTCAGGTAATCCTTCAACTGAGAGTCGACTAGAGCACACTGCAATCAAATAACAAAATTTGTCTTTAAAAAGGTGTTTTGTAAACACTGTAGAAATTTTCCACAAATAAATACACCCAATTCATGATTAGATAGATAGATAGATTTATTAGTTGCGTAGAGCCACAAGTTTGAGCAGTGCTCAGGTGGCCTGCAACATGTCATTTGAGTGAAATAAAAGCATTACAACATTCTTCTACAGTATAAGGACATACGTCCACTAGTGTTTTGGTCATCAAGGATGTTATGTTAAGTTATGTTATGAAGGGACGGATTCAAAGATCCTCACACGTCAACCGAAGCTTATTGTGTGTCCCTAGTACGTTAGTTGGGCAAACCAATACCTGTACCCTTTACAAGATCCAGGAGTTTTTTCCCTATGCTAACGTCCCATTCATCACCCGGTTGTTTGCAGCCAAACAGAGCCCTTCTCCTTGCCCCGAGTCTCTCGCAATCCAGTATGATATGCTTGGCAGTCTCTTCAGACTGATTGCAAAGCCTACACATCTGACTTTCATTTCTGAGTCCAATTGTGTGGAGATGTTTCCTGAAGTGGCCATGTCCAGTTATCAGAGCAATCAACTGCTTGACCTGACCTCTACCCAGCCTCACCAGCCAGTTGGTGAAGTAGGAGCTTGTGTCTGCTAGCAGCCTTTTGCCAAGTGCTTGACCTAAGTGACCTTGCCATTGCTGGTGGTGTAAGTCCCTGGACCATTTGTTTATTGTGTGAGTCATCAAGGATACAAATAACTTATGACTACCACAGAACTTAATATGTTCAGGAAGCTGAATTGATTCGTTAAACTCTACATGGAACACAATTCTAAACAACTTTTTTCAACAAAGCCAACCCCACGATTCAAAATTATTCGCCGTGAAATACAATCCACTGGCTCTATAGATTCATTTCACCTACAAATGTACTGAGTTACAACTTCAATTGACATAATTTTATGAAGTTGAATTTGGCTCTTTCTCAATTATTTTCTAGTCTAAAATTTTTATTATTGTATTTTTTGAGGTTTCGTCTTTAGAACTCCATACATGAGTATAAAATAGCTTTAAATAATAATTTTTTTTGTCATATTCTAAAACAAAATTGAAATTTACACAAAGTTCCAAAAACAGTTCTTCCACGGTATAAAATTGGAAAAAATGTCTGTAAACAAACTGATCAAATAATTCTTCATAAACTTCGTTGTTTTTGTGTCTAATGCCCGGTTTCTGAGTTTTTCATTAAGTTTAATGGATCATTAACCCATTGCTCCAGCATTGAGTTAATGGTCCATTAAGTTAATGAACAACTCAGAAACCGGGCATAAGAGATTTTTGATAAGAGATTGAGAAGATGTGTTTAGATTGCAAATTTAATCTCTCTGGAGTTGATTCTGTAGCTTATAAACAAATACATGTGAGTTTTACTAAACTGAATTGTTTAGTACCTTCAACTGTATCGTTAAGGATTTTTATTTAATCTATATTCTTTATTTATTGACAATTGGCTATGAACTGCAGTTGAGGTCCGCCCAAAAGGTAAAACGTTTTGCGATAGAGCGCTGCCGTAGAGCAACCTAGAGTACACTTATGTAGCTAGAGGCCAGATTTCTCTATTAGAGCAATCTATTGCGAGAACAGTCTCTGTTTGGATTGGATTCTATTGACTTATTCTCAGCCGTGAATTTAGGGTTTCTAATAGCTTGAAAAATATGACTTCAATAAACTCAATGTTGTAATTACACTCAAGATGTTATATGAAGGTAAATTACTTACAGCTTTCACAAAAGTCAAGAAGTTTACTTCTCTACCTTGAGATGTTTTAACTACCGCCTTCAACCTATAGAAACTGTCTTTATCTGACAAAACCTGAAAAATGAAGAAAATTTACGGGATAAAAAAAATGTTGTAAATATGATGGAAAAAAGAAACTTTTGTCTATGTGAAAAAACGTTCATTGCAAAAAGGCATTATTTTTACTTGAAAATTCAACTCTATTTTATATTTAGCTACTTTTTAGTTTACTCTTCTTTTCCTATTTTCGAAGTTAGTGACGTTTTTTCAAGTGAATTAAATATAAGCTGTACTTGTAAAATACACATTAATCAATAATTATCTAAAATTATTGAAGACAATTTTTACATTTTGTTGAATTCAATATATGAAATTTAATGACAATTTTTTTAGTAATCACATAATTTTCATGTGAAATTAATGTAATTTAAACATGGTTTGTGAAATTCACAAAAAGTTATGAGATTTTAGTGAATATTAAATTTATTTACGCGATTTTTTCATAACAAAAGTGATATTCAAATTAGAATGATGAGCTTCCTTGTGAAAATTCAAAGAAAATTGTTCATCGAACATAGTGTGGTCTCAGTTTTAACTCGACAGCTCGTCATTTCGCCTGTCTGTCTGTATGTATGTTACTCGATTACGGCCAAACGCCTTGAAACTACATTCATATAATAGCATACAATACAGTGCACTTTAGATTCACATGCTTCATTCGTGTAAATTAACATCATATTTTTCTTATGTCTGATTAAAAAAAAATTGTAATTTTGCATAAATGTTCCTTATTCCTAGGACGAGCGATATATGTATAAAGTTTTTTTTCAAAAAATGCCCCCCATCCTTTCTAGGAGGCCCTAGAAACAGATTTCTATTCACCCCCGATTATTAAGAGTATTTGATTTGGGTGAGGGTGATTCTAGATTAAAATTAATCTAGGCTACTGATGAGTTAAGATTAAGACGATTATGAGGGGGTTTAAACCTAGATAAAAAAAACGTTAGAGAGGAGGGTTCAAAATCTTAAAAATTTCCAATACTGAGATTTTTCAAATTTTTTTAAAAATTTTTTGGTAGGCTATACCTTTTGAGCTAAGCGGATTGGTGTCTACTAAATTTTTGTTTAATTGAGCATTGGAGGGGGGGAGGCGAGGAAAATTGAATTTTTCAAAAACGGATTTTGTGGATAAGTTTTGCTTTTTTCGATTGGAAGAGGATCAGACGAAAAGAAGAAGAAGGTTGATTAAACTACTACTAAACTACTCTTTAAATACTGTATTAAGAAGAGGGGGGGGGGGGGGGGGGAGGAGACAAAAAATATTGAGTTAATTAGGAAATTCTCTTCATCAGGTAAAAACTCTTGACTTCAATTCGAAAAAGTTCTAAAAATAATCCTCTTAGAAGCTAGAGCCGTCCGGAAATCTAAATTTCACTGAAAAATGTGGGTGTGAATAAATTTTGTTGATTTATTTTTGCGGTTTATATCATCAATGAAAGATTAAGCAATGCAAATGGAATCGAAAGTGCTCTTGAACATTTTTCGGAAAATATATCATCCCCTTTTGAGTGGGTAGTGTTGAGCTAACACAGTGTTATGAAGGCTGATGCCATTAACGAGGCGCGCCACCTATACTAATACTCATATTTGAATGTTAAAACTCTTAGTGAATAGTTTTCGTACATCGTCAAGTTGTCTGCATAGTAAGCAGGTTCTCACTCAGTACTTTCCAAATTAACTAAGTTCAATTAATTAACTGAATAATGCGCACCAAATCCAACCATCAACACAGTTATAATGAATAATGACTACTGATTTCAGATCTGAATACCTTAAGTCTTCTAGATGATTCCACGTCGAGAGGTGATTGATGTGAAGTCACATAGCCTGACGCCACATTCTGTACAGACATATGACCTCTTGACTCCCAATGTGGCTCACTATCAAGATTTAGTGCATGATACAATGTTATACTCATCGGCCCATCATAATCCGATTCAGACTGTAAAATCATAAAACAGACATAAAAAATAATTGAAAAATTTTGATATTGCCAATGAATTAAAAGCAAATTATTATATTAAGAGCTTCGAAATATACGAATCTCTTTAAAAATTATCATAATGTGGTGTTAAAACAAGAAAATAATAATGTAATAAAACTGATTGGTAACTTACACTCTTAACAAATCCAAGAACGAACAGAAATGAAAGTGAAATCAAAATAGCATACTTTACTTGAGTATACATTTTTTAGACTAACAACCCAAAATGTATTAGATTCACACAATTATTCAATAAATTATGTAGTCATTAATTGACAAACCCAAACATAACCTAAAAGTGTCAGGTGAAAAGACATCGAGTATCGAGATATGTTCAACGACCGATGACAAATGCATCGATAATAATTTAATCCTGGATTGGATTGAAATGTGTAGAAAAAAATGTTCTATTAAAATAATAATAATATAACTCATTTATGACATCCAAAAAACTCAAAATATTTGATAAGAGTATGATATTGTTTTTTATCGGGGAAAAACTTTATTTTTCTCAATTTACATGCACCTACGAAGGCAAACTCGATATCGAGCTGGTCTTGAACTATAGATTTTTTAGGTTATGCTGAAACAACGTAGCATACGGCAAATCGGCATTCCGCAATCATCTCAATCTGTAGTGAGTAGTGACCTGTGTACATTGTACAATAGTGGTAGTATTCTGTAGTATCTACACGACTACACGTGTTGTAGAAGAGTAGAAGTTCACATATTTTTAGAGCGTATGAGGGTTTTAAGTTTCTTGAGATTTCCTCAGGTTTATTTCAGAATGGCTGAAAATGATTCTTTTAAACTCAAACAACTTGCCAGCGAGATTGAAAGTCTGATTTCAGTGGTTCAGAGAGAGGTATGTTCATGATGTAACTTAACTTAAATGACAATTATTCTCGAATGTTATCTAGGATCTTTCTGATAGTTGTATAAACTTTTCTTCGGTTAACTTATTCGGTTTAGCGGTCCGAATCTAAATAAATTTGAAATAATTTATTCTGAAATTAGATTCGAGCTCGAGACCAATGGAATAGCAGACGGCTGCAGTTTCATATCTTCCCCACGAAATAATCGAGAGGCTCGATAGTCGACATGAAAGGAACGTTTAGCTTGGGTCCGGTAGAGATTCCTATTAACCTATTATCATTCCACTGTTTTATGGGAAATATACGGGAATGCAGTCTAGCAGCTAGCCAGAGTCTTCCACAACTTCTTAACTGATCACTACCACATAGTACGGTACCTTATTAGTGCCGCACTTGTTGAGAGGCTTCGCTTTCTTGGAATGAAGTATTAAATCAGCTCAAATTAATAACTGGGAGCACCTGTAGATATTACAGAAAAATGCTTCCTATTCCTTATCAACACAAAGAAAATATGAAAAATCCAAATCATGCAGTGCCCAAAAAATGACTGTCTTGGAAGAAATTTATGGGAAGATTAAGACTAAAGATAAAAGAGGAAACAAGTTTGTAAGCTCCGATTTCAATTTTAAGTTGTGAGCATAATAATTATATTCTGTTGTATTATGGTGTGGAAATAAATTCGAATTGAATTGTTCAACGGTTAACATGATCAGGGTAGAAACCAAACCCCATAAATGCATGTCATTCTAGCATCTCCCTTGATCAGTTCTGGTACACCAAGTAATTTATCACCGTTCATAGACAGTTCAAATCAATGAACTCTCCTAATTGAGTCGAAGTTGTCTTATTTGCAATTAACTTGCCGTTTTAGCAGTTTTATGGATGTTCTATTTTTTGTGCTTCTTTGATTCTATTTGTACTTGTTTGACTGCACAATGCGAATAATGAAGCTCTGTTTTTAGCGAATAACGCAATGAGCTAAATTAATAATAAATAATAAAATTGGCAATTTATTTCTTTTCAGATTGGCGATTTCGTCTCTACGACTGCCACACAATTAGAAAATGAAAACGCCTCGCTTGAAAAAGAAATTTTGAAAAGTAAAGAAGAACTTATCAATATTCAGAAGAAACATGGCATCTCACAAGTGAATACCTTTTTTACATATTTTTACTGTAACAGATTTTTTTGTTTAATTACTTCAAACATTCTAGTCTAATTCTAGTCAATATATAATTCTAAGTCTATAATTCTAATTCTAGTCAATATAAATGAATATATTATAAAAAATTCGAGGCCTTAAGTCTTGACATAACAAGACTGTTAACTAGAGATGGGTCGTACTAGGTTTTTCTGATACTAAGTATTCCGAGTACTAGTACGTTCTAATACCTATTCCAAATACCTGTTCCAAAATACTAGGTAGTATTTTATATTAGCCAGTTCGCCAGAGTAGACGTACAAGAGAGTATCGTACTGCGGTACTGGTACTGTTTCTCGCGTTAAATACAGCACGAATCTTTATTACTCGTGTTAAATACAGCACGAATCTAATTATTGAGTTGCTCTCAAATGTGCTGTAGCGATATGAGACGCAGACGGCAAGACCTTGAGACGCTTGAGTAACAAACTACTCGTACTCAAGAAGTATTTGTACTGGAAAAGTACGCGCGTACGCCATACGCAACCAAAGACAATCTAGACGCATGCGCCTACAATCGAGTATAGTGAATAGAGAGAGAGCGTGAGAGTGAGCGAGAAAGAGGGAGTGAGTAGTTGAATAGTTCTATAATGAGAAATGAGCTGTTAATAGCTACTGTACAACTGCAAATTACAAAGCTCCACTCCCACTCCGTAAATTGGAGTGGGGTCTTGAAGTCGCGTAGTTTACTAGTTTCTAGAAATACTCACAGATATCTGAGTATTTTGTTCTTCGAATACTAGGTGCTAGTCCGTACGTTCAAATAGTGTCCGGACAGAAGCCACCATAGAAAATTGCCACCATAGACATTTGCCACTATTATTGACCGACCTAGTAAACAGAGGTGGTTCAGTCACATCTAGCCAGGTTAGGAAAGGTTTGGTTATGCAGTTCCGTTAGTCGGTGGGTGGCAAATGTCCTGCTTTTTAAGAAAGTGGCATTTGTCTATAGTGGCTTCTTTCCCAGATCCGTTCAAATACTCAGTAAAAATACCTGTTCCAGTAAATACGCCCCATCTCTGCTGTTAACCCGTTCTATGGGTTTCAGATGTGGTTTCTAATACTACATAGATAATTCTTGGTAGGCGAGTCCATGTCGCGGGAGTGGACACTACATGTTGTGAAACAGGGGTGATCAAGTACTACCGGGAACCCAATACTGCGGGGTATAACGCAGTCCCCTGCCCAGGGATACGGGTGAAGATCTCAACGGCAGTAAAAGCGAAACGACGACCATTTGACTCGGCGGATCTGGCAGAAGAGGCAGGCCCCTGTTTCAGGCTTTGTTTGAAACATTCAAATCCACTAGCGTCTGTACAGCTTTGAACAATTATCTCAGTGGAATGCTTGAATGAAAAAGTTGGCGGTATTACCGCTAGTAGCGCAATTGTACCGATAGTAGCGGCAAGAGGTTCAATCTTGAACTTTTAATCCAGGAGAAGTTATCATCAGGCAGATAGCCTCAAACTTTTCAAATGCAACAAATCTTAAAATTATCATTTTTCAATGACAATTCAAGTTTTAAATTGTTATGTTTATATTTTTTTACCATTTTAAACAGCTTTTATCCTGGCTTTATCTTGTGGTTTTTTAAATTATTTTTTCTACTGTATATGAACTTATTCTATTTCAATCATATTACAGTATTATCTTAGGAAACATGATTGGGTTCGTAATGTTGTTTCCATTGAATGATCGTTAATGGAAATAAATAAAAATAGAGTATTATGGTATTTAAAAGTTGAAAAATATTGCAATGTCGAGGTTTGCTTCATTTTTATTTGCTTCTAATTAATACATTTTGCATGTTTGCTATTATATCTACTGTTTTACAGGTGGATGTCTCAAATGGAAACATTAAAACACTTAAAACTGACAAAAAACAAGAACAGAAACCGAAGGTTGCAAAAACTGCAACTCCAGCATCTAAGCCACAACCACAAGACAAAGGTTAGTTGTCATCGGAGGAGATTGTTAAAATAAAAGGCTTTAATTTCCAAGTGAATAATTTTTTAAAGAAATCGTTTTTGAGTGACTTTCAAATTGTTGAGTCAATGACAACCATTGATTCAAAGTCGAGTTTACTCCACATTTTTACTTCCCAAGAGTTCTCTGTTTATAAATACTACCTACATTATTCATTTTATAATAATAAGATTATGGATTATTGGTGGGGAGACCCGTATGAGTCGGTAATTGAATAATTGGTTTTAATAAACTTTATAAATGATAAATGAATTGTAAATAAAAAATAATCTCTGCGCAACATGTTGAGAAGTCAAAATAATTCAAAAATGAATGGAGAAAAAATCTACAAATAATTCTAGTCTCAGTATTAATATAAAGTTGAACTACTGCATAACGAAATCTATTATATGTAAAAATTTCTTTCTGGAGAGGTATTTGTAATGAGAAATTTTCGTGCCAAAATTGCAATGTAAAGGGATATAGGAGTTATTTAAACATTAAGAGCATAAAGATTGTCTGCACTCAAGCTAAACAGTTATCGCACAAGGTGTAGTGGAGTGTGACAATTTTGCAAGAGTGATAAAGAAGCTTTGCACTCAAAATACATAAAACATTTTTCCTACAACTGCAGCTTTGGATTTCCATTCAACAATCGTATGAAATTATTTCTGTATAATGCGCCATCATTAGGGTAGGAAAAACTTACCTGGTAGTAATCAGCTGACAAGCTTCAGTTTTACCACCTGTATAACAATTATTATTTATTATTATTATTGGCGATAGAACTCCCGAAGAGGAAGACGCTAAGCAATTCTATGATTCGTGATGCAGTATTTCATTTGTTGGGTTTATTCTTCTTTTCTGCCCAGTATTCTTTCATTCGTTGTGAAAATCTTTGTTTCCTTTCTCCATTCCATCGTGGTCGGTACTGTTTTGGGCGCAACTCTGGGAGGACTTCCCACTTATCTACTTTTTTTCTGAAACTCTGTCTGTTCAAGATCTCTTGTTCGTTTGTATCAAGTTGTGTTAAATCCTTTTTAACATTCTCTACCCAGGGTCCTGGACTGGTTAGCGTTAGTAGATATCGTAACAGTCGGTTAGTTAACTTGTGTTCCGGAAGATTGAGAATATGACCATAACATTTTAAAATTTATCATTATTATTATTTTGCTTTTACGGCCACTTCAGTCAATCATATGTTGTCTTCTTTCTTTCCGAGCCGTCCAGTAGTTTTGCATTCATTCTGATCTCTGTCGTTCCTCATCAGTGAAAGTACTTTGTATTGTCTGTCGTTTGTCTACTTTTGGTTTGAAACTTATTTTTATGTCTTAGATTTTCAATATTTAGTATTTTATTTTTCAAATCGTCCAGTGTTATTCCTAGTTCATTCATATCCTCTCCAAATTCCTTAATCCATCCCACTTGCTGCTTCACATTCCATAGTTGTTTTCTTTGATAGCCTAGTCTGGTGTCTTTATTATATGACCAAACAATTTTTTTTTTGTCATGGTGTCCGTGATGGGCTCAAGTTCTCTGTATACTACTTCATTTGGAACTATCCACCACTGACCATATTTTTTATATATTTTATTAATACAAGTTCTGGCTATTCGTCTCTACTTTGAGGTTTTTGTCGATTCTGTTTTTCTGTGCTATATTAAATAGTGTTCGCTCCCGTATGTTACTTTTTTTTTTTTTTTTTGTAGATTACGTCTTGGAGACTCCAGTTAAGGAGTATAAGACAAGTCAGGTTGAACTACTGTGTTATAATGCTTCAATTTAGTTTTGATAGATGGACATTTTTTGTTGTATATAGCCCAGGTTATTTTATAAGATTTTATCATTTAATTAGTTCTATTTTGTCATGCCGAGTTATATGTTATGATTTTCCCAATGTACTTAAATTGCTCAACTATTTTAATTTTATTGTCCTTTACGTTCATGTGATTGATTTTCATAAATATCATCTGTTACCATAATTTCAGTCGTCTGGAATGAAATATTGAGTCCTATTTTTCCGCTATATTTTGTAGACTCGTTATTTGATTTTTTGCTTTACTGTAATTATGATAACTATAGTCTGTACAGCGAGCCTACGGAGTGGAGTAAACAAACATGTGCGTGCGTGCAAGCCGAGACCCAACGAAGCCCGATTCACAAAATAGTTTTCTAAACACATCGAACAGGCAACAGGCCCACCCATTGAAAACGTCTAAACTACCATAATGGAACGAAGAGCTTACTAATAAAATTATTTTAAAAAAAATACTTGACAAATCAAATTATACTTATACTGCAAGCTACTGTACAAACACAAAAATAATATTATTTATTATGTCAAACAGTGAAGCGCAAACTGAAGTGCGACAACAGCTGTTAAGAACGAACTATAGGTGGCAATGAGTGTGAATAGGCCGACCTGGCCCTTTTCAGTACAATTCTCGGAATTCCTCACTCACACACATGCAAAGTTTGTTTGGGTCACTCCGTAGGCTCGCTGAACAGACTATAAGTATAATAATAAATAGTTTTTTACAATAATTTGGTTCTTTTCATATGTATAAACTTGCTGTGCAAAACTGACTTTTTTCCGAAGAAGAACGACATAGTTCGAAACGCGTCCGCCGCGACTCAAAAAAAATGTCAGTTCTGCACAGCAAGTTTATACATATGAATAGTTCTACTACAGTTCACGAAAAATGGATATCCACAACAATAATAATTTGGTGTCTTTTATTATGTGTGTTCTGGTTAAATGCTTTTGTACAATAATTTCAAAAAAATATTTTTAAACTAATGAAAAAAGTTATTTTTATTGAAGCATAATTAATTGTCAAATATTTGATAATTATGGCAATTTTAGACATCAAGTAATATAGGCCTACTTAGAATGAAAGTTTGGTAACACTGGCGAGCGTAACGTAAAGCTATGTAAAGAGCAACTTTATCACTCGAGCTAAACAATTATCACAGGGTGCGTAGCAGAGTAAGGTAATTTTGCGAGAGTGATGAAGAAGCGTTACACACGAATTACATTCATCATTTTTCCTGCAACTGCAGTTTTGGATTTAATTCAATAATTGTATAAAATTATCATTTCCGTACACAATGCACCATCGTTGAGTTTATGAAAAATTCATCTGGAAATAATCAGATGGCAAGCTTTAGTGTTGAAAATAATGTTTTTTTAATGATAATTTGGTTTTTGTATGATCTGGCTAACTACAATGTGCACTTTTGTATGTTAATTTCAAAGAAATGTCATTCCAAAAAAATATTTCTGAAATAAAAGATTCTTTATTAAAGCATATATTAATGTAAAATATTTGTTACATTTTGGACGTCAGGTTCGATAATCTAGACCTAGACTGAAAGTTTGGCAACACTGGCGAGCGTAAAGCGTTGACGTAAGCAAGCATAAAGTACTTTCCTATACTTACCTCACAAAGCGGCTATCTATGCTCTCATTATTACATGCAAAACAACGTTTCCTGCACTAATTTAGTTTTCCGCTCTCCAGCTGACTTTGCCAAACTCCTTGAACTTTCTCGCATTCCAGGTGTGACAACTGTAGGAAAAATGTAATGTGTAACTCGTTCTCAAAGTATCTGCATCACTCGAGAATTTATTCCGCACTCGCATGCGGCTCGTGCGTAATGCATTTCTCTTGTGCAGCAAAGTGCTACTTTGTGTACTAGTTACACAAATAACTATTATTGCTTGCTCCTCAGTAAACAGCTTCTTTATGATTAGTTTTCAGCACGTAAACTCATTCTTTATAAGCAGTTGTAGGAAAGAATTCTTTAAATACTAAATGACTTTGTTTGGAAGTTTGTTGAATAAATTTTGGCCTTCCAGCATAGTATTTTCTGATATATTTGAGAAATTGCAAAGGAATTCTGTATTTTCCAGCTGGCGTACATTTTGGGCGACTAGACCTCCGTATGGGGAAAATTCTGGAAGTCAATGAGCATCCGCAGGCTGACAATTTATACATTGAAACAATTGATGTTGGCGAAGAACAGCCGAGGACTATTGTAAGTGATTTCCTCAAAATACACATGATCTTATCATCATTCTTAATTGCATATTCCACAGTAAAAATGAATTTGCTCACTTCAAGAATTATTACTTCTTGAATTCGATTGTTTGCTCGTCTCTCACGAAAGCCATACTGGAAAATTTTATAATCACACTTATGGCCGGTTGCACGAAAGCCAATTAAATAAGGCGTTTAATGTCAGTCAACCAACCGTCATAAGTGTAACGGGTTTATTTCTGTTGCACAGAGATCCATTAGTTAATTTTCGTTAACCAAACGGGCACAACCTGGCTATACACTGTAATTTTATCAACAGCTGATTCTGAAGTTGAGAAAAAATATGAATTGGAATCATTTCATTGTGAATTTTCTCATTGTGAAGGGTCTCCCCACTATTAAAAGCCATACGCTTATTATTATTGTGAATTATTTGAATAATTATTCAACTATCTCAATATTATTAGTAGATTTTATTCATTTTGAAAGGTTTTTAACACCTACGACCTAATTTGCAGTTCCGTGTTCTGGTACAATAAACGTAACCTATGAAATGTAATTGAACGGGCATTTGTGAGATTTAATCATCGATGATCGGGCGGTTTAATATCTTTTACACCGGTTAACCTAATCGGCATAATCGCTTATAATTGTCCTTTGTTTAACAAGAACCTTTTTGAGGAGGGACAGGTGACACATACATATAATACACGATTCAGGGGACTCATCTATCCAGAGCATAGACTAACTTTGCTAGAGAAAGGTCCTTACTACATGGGCATGAAAGTTTTCAATGCTCTACCACAAAATATCCAAGAGAGTGCTACCCCTGGTATATTCAAAAATAAACTTAAATCTATACTTATTAATATTTGCCCTTATAAAATTGATGAGTTTTTTGAGAAAATTGCCTCTGTAATTAGCTGATGTCGATGTCTTTAATAAAACTTCAAATAGGGTATCATGATATCATGATTCATTCATTTTCATTCATCCATTTCGTATTCATTGTTTTCATTTATTATAATTAAGGTGACATTTCATACATCACTAGAGCCTTGCTCTGATATGTGGTTTTATGTGAAATTATATGATAAATAAATAAATAAAATAAATTTGTGCAACTAAATCCTCTCCATTAAGTTTCATTTCTGTAGAATGACGTCAACTTTTAAATCAACTGATTGCATAACATTCATTTAGACACTGATTAAATGCTGAATTATGATTGGTTTAGTTGGTACTGAAAAGTGACCGGTGTGTTGAAATAGTTTAATAATAATCCATGGAATAAAGGAAGCTGTAACGCATGACTTTTAATGGTGTAGACCTTTATGGGTAGCTCCACCTCGCTGGTTGAGTAATGTTCAGTGGCGAGGCGTGGAATTCTTCACCGGTCATCGCAAGGGGGTTCTCCCACCAACGCCCAAAGGGGTCCAGGGCCCTCCCAAGGGAAAATGTTTAAAAATTCGAGGCAAATTGGTGACTTTTGAGCATCTGAAATCTCTCCTCTGAATAGGCCTAACAACAGGCAAAGAACCAATTCAAAAGGCAGAGAACTAAAAAGTATTTTATCCAATTGCACCTCTTGCGTTATATATCTTCCCCACTACCATAGACCGACGATGGATAATTTAGGAAAACCGCAAAAGCAGCCGAAATAGTAGGCACTGATATGATGCACTCACTCGATCTAATTTATTAAAATAAATTTATCCATCTGATGAATAATAAATGGTATAGCCTAATAATAGATTACAATCTAAAAATATAAAAAAGATTAACTAAATTGCCAAACAATAATAAGCCTATTGTAAAAGTTGAATAATTTAGCATACGCGAAATTCCCGTTGTTTCCACAACGCTGTAACTGAAGCTCGAAGCTGTGTATGGACTGGGGAGGAGTAAGCATGAGGAGGCAGCTACGGACCGAAAACCTACGACAGTGGCCGAGAACGCACGAAGCCTTATTCATCGCAGCCGGTTGCGATGTATCACAAGCATTACTTGAATGGTTTAAAAACTGTCGGCAGGGGAGCAGTACGAGCCAGGCGAGGGAGGGGACTGGTGTGATTCGCAAGCCTTTTGCGCTTCATTATACATATTGAGCATCTACTCGTCATATTCTTTTTGGTTTTTGTTACAATTTTCGCGGTTTTCGAACATATTTCTGGGCTTCGAAGCCTACAAGTGTCCATTATTTAAGAGACAAGATTATTTCAATATTATTAGTCCAATTTCTCTACTCATCGCCGGATCAAACGATGACCGGACGCCTCGCCACTGGTAATGTTATGGAGAACATGGTGGAACTACAGTTTTCGGTGGGTTCCGAACCACCGGGTTAGTGTTAATAATACTCATAACACCAAGCGTGATCACCCATCCAACGCAGTCTTGAGTATTGACATCGCTTTTTAAACTCTTATGTCTACTTTATAACGTAGCCATAGATTAAATTAATAGTATATTTATTTGTATTCTTGTAGAATATGCCAGTGATATTTTTTCACAGATAAGTGGCATTCGTAAGCATATTACAAAGGAGAATCTGCTCGAAACGCCAGTGGTGGTTGCTTGCAACCTGAAGCCGGCCAATCTGCGCGGAGTCAAGTCGTATGGAATGCTGTTGTGCGCAGTCAACGACAAAACGGTGGAGCCTCTGCGCACGTCAGCTGACGCCGTGCCGGGACAAAGGCTGCGAGTGGAGGGCATTGAATGCGCACCCGACAAAGAGTTGAATCCCAAAGAGAAGGTTTTTGAAACGGTTGTCAAAGATCTTAGGATCAATAGCGATAAGGTGCTTGTCTACAAAAATATTATAGTTACCTGTGGCGATAAAGGCTTTGTTACAACGAAAAACATTAGTGATTGTTCTGTTGCATAAAATTATATTTACATTATTCTACCATTGTGAGGTGTTGAAGTGGCTAGAGAGAAAGACGTGTAGATTAAAATGACAGTTGAAATTTTGAGAAAACGATGACACTTTTTCTAACCTTACCTCTATATGGAACTAGGCGTATAGAAAATTATCAGGGGGATTCAGATTGAGTTATCACACATAATGAATGATAACTTACCATACACTGTTCACCGTTTTAAAAAGATAGATAAAATCATTCCAAATTGAATCATTAAACAAGTATTCTTATATACATAACGGGTCCATAGCAATAGCTGCTCTACAGCATCGCTAATTCAGAGCAACCGTAGGCATCGAGTTTAATTCTTAACGAGCAGTTTTAGGTAAGGTACTCCACTAATCACATAGCCTAGAATCAGAATTTTAGGTTAGAATTAGCGTCATTGTTAGCTTAGTGTTGATCAAACTTTCTTATGCGTCGTCTAACGTTAAAGTATTGTACGTTATGGTATGTTATTGTGGTACCGTAACGTGGTAACGTGAGCCGGCTCAGTATAGCTGGATCTTCCACTTTACACGCCTTTGTCTCCAGCCTATATTATAATGAAATATAATCGAATATTCTCCTAGAAAATCTATTTTCAAATATTAGAAGTTTTTTCTATCAAACGTTAAATAATATTATCTGCTGAAAAAATAAAGGTTGGTGAATTACTTACTTTTTTAAGCCAATTAAGTCTCAGATCATATTTTATGTGCTATTTTGATTAGTGTTTACGAATCACAGGCAAAGGATGCCTTCATCTAAAAAATTCTATTGAATAGTTATTGATTTTTGTTGAATACAGGGAAATCCACCAAACTTGAAGCTTGTTTTTCTGTAACTGTAATTATAATTGTATTTATAGTCAATATATTTAAAGGGTAATCAATAATCAAGTTAAACTATTCAATTCCTATCCATTATGTCTTACCACAATATTAAATATTGTTGACCGATTCTATTATTTTGTCATATTTATAATGAACTGGTATCTTAGAATAATTTTTGTAATTTAAGCCCATTACCGCTCAATCAAATTGTTCATGTGGATCGAAGAATCAACAGGATTACACTTTAGTAAATATTTCTTCAATTAATACATATTCATTTAACATATTCTTACCTGAAGTAATAATTACAGTTGTACGTATTACTTGATTAAAATCAACCTTGTCGACTGTTAGCATAAAGAGTAGTGAATATTTTGCAGAAATACTCTTTTTTCATTTCCATGAATATTATTATTTATTATTAAGCTCGGTTCGATACAATTTATTATATTATTTATCCATAACTGCATATCGATATTATTTATTGTCACCACAGAGAGTATAAATATCTTACCTGATTACACTTCAATTTATTCAAAATGCATAATATTGAAGTTAGAAAGCTGTGCAGGAGTATTACATCAAATGTAATGCAGTCTACATAGAACACAGAATGATAGGCCTTCGTCAATGATTTAAATATATCATTTTTCCATTAATTAGTTTCTATTAAAATTCATGTGTCGATGAATTTTTATTTGGGTCTGCCAATTTTAATTGGGCTTTATTAGTTTAATTTATTTAGTTCTCATCCCTTCTCTGGTGTCTAAAGATTTTTTATTATCAAACTCAAAATAAGATTAAAAGTTGAGTCATATAATAATTACTACTACTACTACTAACTATTCATTTATTTAATTTATTTATAAATCAGATTAAAATTATTACTGCTATTAATTTATTTCTGAATTATTTAAAGGATTATTTTCTTAGTCTGATTTGTCCTACATTATTATTTTAGCTTTATATGCATTAATCAATTTACTGTTTGATGGAACGAAAATCAAATTCTTTGTTGAAACAGTGTTATGAGTTATCAATAGTTACATTGAAATTGATTAAATACTAATTAAATTGTTATTAGGCTGATTAACTTGAATTTTTGTTGAACCTATTTCATTTGAGTCATTATTTTCAGTTCAAAGATGTGATTGAATCCCATACATCACTCCCTAGCATGTTTGATTTTGCTTCGGTGATTAACCTTGAGTAAGTGATGTTCCTCTGTGCGAGAACCCTAATGAATTTGAATCTGGTAATACAGCAGCACACTGATACAGTTATCTGTGGTATTAGATATGAGTATAAGAATTTCATTCTTTCTATTTTTCAATTAAAATTCATTTCCAGTTATTAGTCCAATCAAATTAGCAAAAAGTAGTGAACAAATTCCAAACCGGCTGAAAATCGGAATATATGATCAGAAAAACATGCTGAAAGTCCCCAAGAATCCTCGCTGTGCTTCGGCGGCCATCTTGAAAAAAACGTAAAATTGTCAGACATTTTGGGTTTTTTAAATTTGAGACCAAAAATATTAATTTAGTATTTATCAAGAAAATTGACTGTTGAAGAATTTGATACTAGGTACACGGTACACCCCAGCACCGTAAATAGGTCTAAAGTTGGAATTTTTCGAAATTTTGGTACTTTCTGGAAATTTGATAGTTTTGAATAATTAAAACAGCTGTATCTCACTAATGGCAAGACCTTAATTTGTAACTATACTCTGTTCACGCAAAGGAGAAACAAACCAAAACAAAAGATTGCGTTTGTGTGAGTGAAAAAGTGATGACTCATATCAGCTGTAGAGTGATCGATTAATTTCTACCAGTTCACACAGTTCTGTATCACATTCGCTGTCACAGTTACCGGTTCACTTATATTAGTTAATTGCGCGTTAATTGCATTTCTGTAGTTAATTGTGAATCTGTCTTGTTATTCGAAGATACACTCTCGCACGCGCATCGTTGTTTACATCGTCTCCCCTTTCCGTGAACAGCGTATAGATATCCCTCTCGAGAAAATGAGGTTTTCTACACTTTAAGTAAATTTCACCTTTTTATCTCCAAAAGTTTTTGAGCTGCTGTTTAAAAGCTTTCATTTACCCGAAAAAACCTACATTTTTTGAGAGCTCAAACAAATCGTCCCCAAAGATGGGATCTTTGGAATTTTTGTGGGGTAGGGAGTCCACGAGGGACTTCGGAATTCGGGTCCCCCCCCATAACTGTTCAACAATTCATCGTATCCGATCAATTGAACGGTTCATTGAGGCGGTTCAGATTCTTGTACCATAAAATGAATTTGAACAATAACTGAGTTTTGTTCTCAGGGGTACTCAGTGAAATGCCTAACATACCTCGAAAATGAATAACTTTTTAGAAATGCCTTCAAGTTTTGAGCGTAGATAGAAGAGTGAAATCGGTCTTAAAGTGTGTAAAACATCATGTAAAATCCAATCGCATTTTTGACCGACCAGATGGCGTTTCTGATGGTCTGGAGTCTCACAAACAAAACTCAAGAGATAAATACCAATTTCCATCTTTTAAAATATTTGTTTGAGCTCTCAAAAGAAAATATAGGGGTTTTTCGGGGCGCATGAAATTTTTTGAAGAACATACAGCAGCTCAAAAGCTTAGTGGAGTTAAAAAGATAGAATTGGCTTACATTGAAGACAACCTCATGTTTCAAATTCAGGTCTTGTCATTAGTGATATACAGTCGTTTTTGAATATTCAAAGCTATCAATTTACCAAAATTTCGAAAAATTCCAAATTGAGACCTATTTAAGGTGTAGGGGTGTACCTAGTATCAAATTAGCATATAATTTTCTTGAAAAAATACAAATTTAACATTTTTTTGTCCAACGCTTAGATTGGTCCCATATTTGAAAACCCCGAAATGATGTGATAGTTTTTCAAGATGGCGGCCGAAGCACAGCTAGGATCGTTGGGGACTTGGGAAATTTATTGAAGGCAACGCTAATTTACTAGTAGCATTTTACCCGGTCTTGTCTGGGAATCCAGTATGGAGTTTTTCTTTCCTGGTAGATAACTTTTGGTAAAGGACACAAAATTACGAAATTGGGATGGTGGATTATCACATAATTTATGTAAACTACCTTTTTAGAAACTTTGCAGCTCTACCCACTTTTTTTTAGTTCTTTAGAATACTGTATTACTGGAAAAGCTCAAAACACACAATAATTACCCAATACACTGGGTAGTTACAGTTACAGCAGCTGTACAGAGCTAATATGTTGCTTTGGCTCAAGACATATCGGCGTATCATTTATATTATCACCATAGTGACGTACATGTTATCAGCTGTTCTATGAGCTTCCTGCATCTAAACACATTTTGAATCGGTAAAAGTGAAATTTGAACATACATTTTGAAAATTCTGAAAGGAAAATAAAAATCTGGCTTTGAGGTGCACTGAATCGAGTTTAGAGGTAGCTATGTAACGAATTAGTTGTCCAAATCGTTGCCGTTTCTCTGAATCCGTAAGACAAAAAAAAACACCCCTACTCTCTCTTATATAAATTAAAAGCGATTTCAACAAGTCTTGCTTTAAACATGGCGTCGGAAACAGGAGAATAAGGCTCCTTTCACACTATACGGGTTTGAAAAAGTTCGAACGGCTACATTATTATATCTAGTAATAGGAGAGCGTAGCCTCTTTCATATTACACAGAGATGGAAAGTGGCATATTTTTGTCGCCGTTCGAATTTTTTCCAAAAGGTCAAATCCTTCTATTGTGAAAGGAGCCTTAGAACATTAGTATTCATACCTTATCCAAAGGTAAAACAACAGTTAAATAGGTTCATACCTCTTAAAACCTACGAATGAAGAGGTAAAGTTACCAAGAGATAAACAAGAAATTTGTATTCAAGATTTTATAATTCAATAATCTTAAAATACAAAACATATTTTACAATTAGCAATTGCAGCTAGCTAGCTGTACATGAATGTTTTTGACGTTAGTAGGCTGTGTGCAAAGTGATCAAGGTACTGATTTCACGATTATTGAGACCAGCATTCAGTTTAGTATCTTGGTTAGGCACATTAGAAATTAAAATAATTAACTATTACACGATTTAAACACAAGTACAAAATTTGTTATCCGAGTTGACCCGCCCTGGATTAGATTTTCTCAGTTTTGAATGAGAAATTCTATAGGCTTGTTATTAATAGCGAGAAAAGACAATTCATTAAATATATTTCCGGTAAAACAAAAAATGTATAAATATATTTTTTGTTGAAAATGAAATGGAAACTTTCCAATGAATAATTGAAATGTCTTATTTGATGCGGTGATAATGTTAATACTAGAACAAAATAAAAAATTGAAGTCCCGTGATTAATCTTCATCACTTCCAGCACCACCAGGAGGCTTTCCTTTGGGTCCTCCAGCGCGTTTCGCCATAATAATTTGATCTACTTTGAGAATGATGCAAGCTGCATTGGTGGCATACTTCATTGCCCAGTACTTGGTCAGATACAAATCGAATATTCCACACTCTGTAGCATCGATAATATTCGCTGATTCGCTCTGCAAAAAAATACATCATTTTAGTACAGAATTATCCATGAACTATCCATCAGAATGTATGAAAGCAGCATTAGTTGCTGTTCGACCCTGTAGAAACGGGGTTTTTCCACAAAAAGGAACTAATTCCTAACTAGAATGAAAAGGCAGAAAGAATTGTAGTTGGATGATTCGTGCGGGGTAATGAGGTGAATGACTACACGAAATATCCAAGGCTAAACGAGAATCAAACTCGTGAACATAGGAGCAGCAACCAACCAGAGGCAAGCGCTTCAACTGATAATGCCACCGCGGCTGCTATTTGACTAACACGGTTTAGTCTAATTTTCGTGAAGTAGCAATAAAAAGTCTCTAACACTAGCAGGGTCGAAAGTTGCAAAGGTAAAGCCGCGTCTCCACCAACCAAACATGTCTGCCGAACGGGCAACCATTTAACATATGGGTCACCGAACATGTTCGTGAGTTCAATTGAAATGTTCGGTCTGTGAGCGAACAGTGATGATCAACAACAGATTCCCGCCACTAAACCCACCACACCAATCATAATGTTCGAGAAAACGTCCACACCAAACCAACTCCAAAAAATGTTCGGTGACATCAGCTGATTCCAGCGAACACTGTTCGCCGAGCATGTTCGGTTGGTGGAGACGCGGCTTTAGTAGGTGGATATAATAGATTGATGGTGTGAATAAATGGATTGATAGGGACTAAAAATTGATGAATTATAAATAGGGGGTTAACACAATACGGGATGGCATCCCGGAGCTACACGCTTAGCTATAAATGTAAGTAATGCAAGAGAGCGCTCTACGCAATAATTCTCCGTTTGGACGTTTCTCAAAAGACTTGGATTGTCACGTACTATTTCATATTTCGACTAAGTCATATTTCATCGCTATATAAACCATGATAGACTGGGCCCAGTATGCACCATTTCTTAGATCATGAGAAACCATTGTACAAAAAATCACAGAAACACTATTGCCAAAAATATTGATGATTTTTTCGGAGGATGAAGCCACATATTTCTGAGACCTGTGCGTGGGTAATTGGTGATTTGGACCTACAGTTTAAGGTGGGTTTTGAACCGCCTTATTTTAAAATTGACTACGAAATAAAGCGTAAAAACGAGTTGGCTGTCAACTGGAATATCAAAACTTGCAGAGCATAATAAACTATGCAAGTTTGCATGTCAAGTTCGAAACTACTAATGAATTTCAAGAGTGATTAAGAAACAGTGAAAATAGCATGAGAGAATACTCAAATTAGTACAAATAAGTTGGAAGTCAAATGTGAACAATTAAATCCAATATTACTATAATGAACGGGTAGGGCCAACAACTAATATAGTAGTGCCAACCATCGTTTTTGAGATATTCAAAGATGTTCAAATCTTCAGATGAAATTCCAAGATGATATTCATAGAAGACAATTTGAATTTATTCAACTGGGAAGTGATAGCCGAGTGCCGTAGCAGGTATCTGTTCAATCAGAGATAAGCTACGAAACACCTGGGCGCTCTTTGTAAGGGTGACCGATTGGATTGGCCAGCAAAAAGGACTCTGTTTTCTGCTGCAAAATCACTTCCCGGTGGTTCGGAACCCACCTAAAACTGTAGGTCCAACTCATCAATCTCCATCACCCAATTCATTACCCACGCACAGGTCTGAAAACTATGTGGGCTTCATCTTCAAAAATCTTTTTTTATTTGAAGGACACACATTGAAGGCATACGGGATTGAACCCAACTTGTCATCTTGACACAACAGTTAATTTTAATACATAATTAAAGTAAACCCGGTCGTTTTGAATTAATTTTTAGTTAGATATTGTAGTATTTATTAAATTATAAAAACAAAGTCTCATAAATAATTTGACATTTCGAAAAAGCAGTGTTTCGAAAATGATGGTTGGCACTACCCGACACCTATGCTAATAAAAGCAAAAAAATACTGCAGAACAAAAGGTATAAATAAAATGCTAATTGTCTTACCGCAATATCGAATCCAGCCGCCTTTTGTCCCTCCTGATGCGCTGCATACAGCTTGGAAATGACTTCGTTGGACTTAACGCCAGTATTGTCGGCGAGTGTTTTGACGAAGGTCTCAAGCGCTGTGCCGAATCGCTTGACAGTGTACTGCTCCAAACCGGGCAGGGTGTCGCCGTACGACACAATCTGCTTGGCTAGTTCGATCTCTGTTGCTCCAGCTCCGGGCACCAACCTTCCGTCCTACAAATTAATTAATCCGTCAAAATCGTTCAAATTCATACAATAAATTAACAACTCTATACTAATTATTAGGCTGTTTTGGTTTTCTTCTAAATTGTTTTACACAAAAATGCAAAATACATTTCTAAATTTGTTTTGGTTACAATGACTAAAGCATCGATGACACGACGAGCTTAGTAGCTAAGCGAGTAACGAGTAGATATGTTACAGGCCGTCCGAGTTTCCCCCACTAGACCCCAACGTAAGCATTGTTTACCAACCATAATTGTAAGAATGACAACTATTAGGCTCGGTGCACACTTGCGTTTTGCAAGAGCACACTTGCGAACGCCGAAGGTTCAGCGGTAGATGAGTTCTAGTGAAGAAGTACACACTTGAGCGGAGCAAGTGACTTGCAAGCGGCGTGCACGCAACTTTGCAAGCGGCGTGCACGCAACTTGCAAATTGAGCACGCAGCTTTCTGCCCAACCGCCGCGTGCACGCAGCTTCCACAACACTCCGGGCGGTCTGGCAGGTTGAAACCGCTGAAAACACGCTCTAGTGTGTATTGAAGAGAAAAAACAAGCGGCGTGCACTTACTGTTCTTAAAGAATATGTAATAAAGTATATTGTCATTGTTCAATGTATTTTTGGTTTAGCATCAATTCCGTAGGGCAGCACTACTCGTTCACTCGCCGGCGAATCTACTATATAGGTGACAACTCCCCACGTGTAAACGTCTCCACTAGCCGACTAGCCCACTATCTACTAGCAACGAAAAAAGTTAAGCCTACTTTTTTCGCTACTCGCTCGCAGTGTAGCCAACACCAAAATACAATGTAGTTGTGTCCAAAGCATGAAACATTTAACCGCGCATGCTGCCAATATAACAAACACTTCAGATGAGAAATATAGATTTTTGTAACATTGATAGTGGCATAGCTCGATGTTCAGACTGTTATGGGTGGGGGGGGGGGGGGGGGCGGTGGTTTTGGAAATGGTAAAGTGGGAATCATTCTATCTATCATCTATCATTTATGAAGATAATGATTATGTAGGCTATGATTAATTGAGGAGGGTTCGGGAGTACTCCCCCGGAAAGCTTTAAAAAATAATCCTTTTGAAACCACATTTAAAGCCATTCTAGACTCATGAATTCAACCATTCAACCCACGTTTTGATTCAAAGTATTTTTTATCTAGCTCTTGCATCATTGTCAATCAATGGGACTTCCATTGTTTTACTATAGAGCATTTGGAACAGGCCTACTTGAAACAATTATCATAGTGCTATTTTTGATTCCCCACTACAACTAATCGAGGTACCGTAAATTGTACTAAGAAAAGCTGAGGATGCACCCCGAGCAATCTTGCTGAATATGTTAGCTGAATTATGCATTGATGTTACCGTGACACTTAATAACATCTACTGAACAATAGTAGAAATATTAACTGGTAGAACAATATTTAGGTGGGACCATTAGCCGTCGCGGGCCGTAGCTTGGAGACCCCTGATCTACAACATAACCTAACCTGACCAAGACTGTCACGCATCGAGTAAGGAGACAAGTTTCACCAGTTGCCCCTTGTCATTTGAGGTGAACATACTTGTCTCTTAAGTGTTCTTGTTCGTTGTTTGCTAAAGCCTTATCCATAATTTATTTCATTTCAACATGCTTGTAGATATGCTGTACAATATAATATGTAAAACTAAAATGTATTTTTTGCTCAAAAATCTCAAAATTCAAAATTTTGGTCTGTGTTTTGATGAAAGTGAAATAAAAAATTAATATTATTTTTCTGTAAAAGACTCGTGATTTATTGTGCTTCAATGTAAAATTTCTAGTGAAGCAGACCTAACCTAAGATTTTGATTCTACCAAATTTTGTGAAAAGCTGTTTTGGGCAATAGCCTGTTGTATTCACATTAATTGTATGTTGGTTAAATGAATAAATGAACATTATAAAAAGCATTTGAACCAGTTAATTAGTGCAAGGATTAAATTTCTTGAATGTATTTGAATCGAATAATAAATTAATAGATAAAAGTAAGTCTGAATAACAAAAGAACAAAATCGTTACCCTAGTTAATCCTTTGAACGTATTCACACCATCGTCGATCGCCCTTTCAATGTCATCCATGTAATTGTCGGTTGAGCCTCTGATGACAACAGTCGATATCCGGCTCTCTTTGCCGCCTATGTTGAAAATTACAACAGACGTATCGCCCACCTCGTCAACAAACACTGAATCAGCAAAACCCATCTCTTCTTTGGTTGGGGCAGTCTGAAAAATCAAATTAAATTATTGACAATTTTGTATACTTCTAGAAGAAATCACCGATTCGACTCATTACATTCTATAACTCAGTTATTTCCATGAACCGTACATTAAAATGCATTATATATTATTCAAATACAGTATATTTGGATAGTAAAAATAAAGAAGTTTCAAAATTTTTATTTCTTCAAATGCACAAAATAATTCAAACTTTGCATATTGTAACAACCTTACAATTAAATAAAAATAATAATAATATACAGTACATTCAAAGACTACTGCTGGCAAGGTAGAGAGACCTGAGAGCCAGCAGTGAGTTGTCGAAGACAACGAGCAATAACAACTCTATTCATAGGAATAGATTTACGAGCAATTACAATATGAACTGAATAATCAAACTTCAACTGCGATTCCACAACAGAGACAAATTGAGCATGAGTATATCGCGAAAAACATAAAAAAATAAGAAAAAGTATGTAACAATCGTAATATTCTTTATAGAACTATATTAGAGGATAAAGTATAAATCATAAGAGATAAATATAAAGTGTATTTAAATGTTGAAATAGAATTATTTAGGACCCAGTTTTCAATTTCGAGCAATAGTTTTTTAGTTATTTTTCTGTTTATCAAAGTGTTTGGTATGGTTTTAAGAATAAAATTAATATCAACACAATCTGTCGACATGTCCTACAAATGGAAAACGGAGTAACGTTGTTTTGGTTTGAATTCCGTAATCAATACATGAATATGAAATAGAGAGAAAAATGAAGAACTGGAATTCAGATAGGAAGAAGATATGCGAAGGTAGATTAGATTAGATTAGATTATTTACTTTATTCATGTAGATTACAAAATGCACAGTCTTAGATTCTAGATTATGATAGTTAAAAATATATAAGTACTGTAATTATTGTTCTATGAATTTTAAAAATCTAAACTAAAGAATTAATCAACGATATGCATACAGTATAATATGCAATTTGATAACGATAATATGATTGTGATGTATCTACATGAAACGGCGAAGTTTGAACATATAAATGTCCATTCTTGGAAGAGGATATTCAAGAATATCCTTCTCATCAACACTTGACCGTAGTAGATGGAGAAAACTAAACAAAAGCGAGAAAAGTAAGAGTAGACGTATGGAAAAGAAAACGCATAAAAGAAAGAAAGAAGATAATCAAGTAGAAGAAGGGAAGAAAGAGGAGCAGGTGGAAAAGCAAAAGAAGAAAAAAGGAAAAATCGTAATACAACTGAATGTTTATGACGGTCTTAAGCGATAAGTGATTTACTAAAGGAGAGCCATGATAAAACGATTTAATCCTTTACATAGGAATAAAGGTGATAAAATACCCGAGAGAGAGATAATGATAAAGATCGTAGAAAGAGGAAAAAATAGAAAAAAAGAGGAAGGGAAAAGGAGAGGAAGATGAATATAAATATTAAGAAAATGGGGGAGAAATGGGAAGATGTTTGGAGATGGTTATTTCGAAGCTGAAAACGTGAAGAAACGCAGAAGAATGAGAAGGAGAACATAAAAAAGATGAAATAGAAGAAAGAGACAGAGGGAAGAAAAAGGAAGATGCAGTGCGTAATTAAAGAAGCTGGAAAATTAGGAGCTGAATAATAATAAGTACGGAAAAAACTGAATAATAATAAGAAGAAAATAAAATGAACGAGAAAAATGAGGACGCATTGATATTATAGAAGAAGCGGAAGAAGAAGAAGACTAACACCCGGTTGCAAAAACGTAATATTGATGGTTTATTATCTGTTCCACTTTTATACCAGGCTAACATGGCTCTAACGGCGAGTTGGAACTACCCGTAAGGGTCTCCCCACCAATAAAAACCATACGCTTAATATTATTTTCACCAGGCTACTTATATAATTTATAATACTACTAAATAATTATATAAGCTACTAAATAGTTAATCCATCACATCATTCAATATAAAAGTGAGCCATTATTAGGTATGAAAGTGTTTTGTTATTCGAGCAACAATAGATAGATTACAATGCAGCCAACGAAGTCAACTAAAAATTTCTGATTCCGAGATCAACTGAGCATGAAATATAAAATATAAATTAGTTTAATAATTCGTTAAAAATTGAATAATGTGAATAAATTATTTGATTATATGGTTTGGAAAGTAAATTAGCTTTTAGAATTATAAAATACATGCATTAGTATCTTGTATTGGCGATTAAGACTTGTTTTAGGTTATGTTGAGTTATAACAAGATGGCGCATGTACTAGAATGATGGTACCACTTTTATACTAGGTATGTGCACCACCATACAAGATGTATAGATCATATTAATGCTAGCGTGTATATGTATATATATATAGATAGTTATAATAATATGCTTTCACATAGCAGCTTGATATAAGAGTGGAACGAATAATGAACCATCTTAATGATAGAACAATTGTGCGACCGGGGGTAAAAGCCTTATTATAAAGAGCCATTGCAGTCGCGCTCACGGGTCAGTTTCTAGCTAAATCATAACAGTCGGGTGGATTTGTATAAAATAAACAACAGCTTTAAAAAAGTGCATGCCTTCATGTTCTTTGAAATTGTTGAGCTCGGTCACAATTTAGTCTCAAACGGTGGCAAGCGACCGCGACTGCAATGGCTCTGTATATGGCTCTTAGACTAATTATAATTATAAGAAATAAATCTAACAATGAATTATTTAAAATAAATGTAAAGATGCTCACCAGCCTGGGCAGGGCAACAGCGTTGATGGCCTTACACAATCGACGAATATCGAACTTTGAGTTGAGTCGCACCGCCATCAAGTTGTACTTGTTCATGTAATGCAGAGCCATGTCGCCAAACTTGCCACCAGCCACCACAACCTCAGCGCCCGAATCGGCGATCGCTTTAATTTGAGCCTCGAGAAGATTCTCCTCACCTCGGCTGAAGTTCATCAGTTCATCGGCTGTCTTTATCAGGACTGTTCCCTGCAAACAAAAGGGACATTATTAAAGATGTACTTGTGTACTATGTAGTTATGTAATGTGATATCTTATGGATTGACTGTATATAATAATGATATATGTATGACTGTAATTTTATGATTAATGTTATTATTGTGTCATTGACGTGTGCCAACATCCAAAAAAATTTAAATGCAACTATCAATTAAATCAAATCAAGATTGTTGGGCTGCAAAACTTCGAATGACTCTCAATTCAATAAAGCGGGTCGTTATCAAAGATTGTGGAAAGTATGCTTCAGAAAACCAATATAGTAACACCCTTGAGGAATGATGGCTGCTTGCAGAGCGCTGTCAGAGCAACCGTGACTTTCAATCACAGGCGCTTGGATGGGTGACCATGCTTCAATGAATTCATGTTATAAGATTTATTATCACTTACCCGGTGGTTCGGAACCCACCTAAGATAGTAGATCCATCATGTTCCCCATAACATCACTCAAACGGCGAGGTGGGTCTCCCCACCAATAAAAGCCATATGCTTATTATTTTACTATTAATTACAAGCGATAGGTACTGCGCTTGAAAGGGTAACTAGCAAAAAAACATGACATTGTCTTCTTTATTATCACTTGACTTGGTTCGTAACTCACCTGAAACTGTACGTCCATCCATAAAATCATTATCATCCACTCATTACCCAAGCTCAAGTGGGCATCATCAACATGAACAAATATGTGTATAATGATCTTGTAGGAAAGATAAATCAATAGAACATGTCTATTATCAATCACAGGATCTGAATATATTGGTTATAATTTAATGAACTTACTCAAATTCCAAGACTAATTTTTAAAAAAGATCTAAAATTGATTTTTATTGTTTTCAGTAATTAGTATAGTAAAGGCTACTAGAAAAATATTTTTTTTTTAAATAATTTTAAATAGCCTAGCCTAAGATTTTGATTCTACTTTGAAATTTTGTATTCACAATGATTGTATGTTAGTTGAATGAATAAATACTATGTTCCGCAAATAATTACTAATGAATAAAACTCCCAATTTACAAATATTAAACTATTAAATACAAATATTAAATTATAATCTAGAGTTTAAAATGCCATCGAGGAAAGAATATAAAAAATAAAAATTCCGCAAATAATTAATAATGAATAAAACTCCCAATTTACAAATATTAAACTAATAAAATACAAATATTAAATTATGAAGTATTATTATATTATTATTAAATAGTTAGAAATGCCATCTTATGCAAGAAAAGAATTATATGTTAACCAGAACTTTTCAAGTTTAAATGTAAAACAAAAAGTAGCATATTCCATGCAATATTAACTTTACTATGCCGATTGAATTATAGGTACTCAATGGCTATATTATGAAATCTTTACCTTTGTTTCGGTTTGAATGATATCGACTGCACATGTGAAAACGGCTACTTTGGCATTAGTTTTCTTTGTGATGTCACCCTCAACGTCTCTTTTAAAAACCATTCCATTCACAACATCTGAGTTGTGTAGACCAGAACCCTGGAAAATTTTCAAATAGTAATAAAATAATAATAATCATGTTTTTATTTCCATATTAATTTTGTAACAATACAAATTTAGAAACGTCAGAAAATAAAAAAAGTATCAACTATGTTATCAAAATGCATACAATACTGTAAACTAACTACAACAATATCTTAAAAGTAACAGTGAAATTTTAACAATCAGTTAGCAATAATAAAAACAAATACAGTAAAATAAATTTAAATACAAAGTATCAAAATTCCATTAGAAAATTGTTTATAATATTGCATTATAATAACTTCTCTTGAAACATTTAATTTTTTTTAAATTGAAATTTATTGCCAAAACGTTCTTACAACAATTTTAAAAATGTACAGAAGAGTAACAATGTACAGTACATATATACAAAACTCCTACATACACTAAATTGCATTAAAAAAAGAAAAATTCTGGCCATTATTTATCATTTATATAGTTCAAAATGAATTCTTTGATCATCGAAGAAGAATATTAGTTAAGAAAAAATATCAAATTACAAACAAGAAATAGGTACTGTTTTAAAATTCAAAACAATAAATTATAGTGTAATGGAATTCATGGCAAACTAATACAGCAAATAAAAAATACTAACTCACCAGTATTTTACAAACTCGAACACAGTCAACATTGAAGGTATTGCTCTCTGGTAAGATGGAAACTGGAACAGAAATTATGAAAAAACCATTGAAATCATGCGATTAAAAAAAATTTCAAGTTTTTATTCAACTAGAACCTTCATAGAATTTTGAACTTCATTTCATAGAATTTTCAATTCCTTATGAATCAAAGTGATGTTATTATAATTGCAGAATTTCATAGTTTTATTTTTTTTCAAATAATAATCAAATGAATGAATTTTTAAAAATGAATAACTAATTAATATTACAGATAAGCTACGAAACTCCTGGGCCACCTTTGCCATCTTTGGTGAACGATTGGATTGGCCAGCAAAAAAGACTGTTCTCTGCTTTAAAATCACTTCCCGATCGTTCAGAACCCACCTATAACAACTGTAGAACCAACTCATCAATTACCATCATCCAACTCATTACCCACGCACAGATCTCAGACCTATGTGGGCTTAATCCTCAAAAAAAAAAAGAAGAACTCTGCGAATCAGTAACCACTATTCCAATTTGAATAGATATTGAGAAAGAAAATATTAAGAAAATTGAACTTCCCCGAGAAAAATCCATTTGTATCAATCAAATCACAATTCTCAGCTTCAAAATGTATTTGAATATATACTTTAAATCAGAATAGTTCATTACTCACCACATGCTTTTGAAATAAGTTTAGTTAGAAAATCCTCGTTTCCATACTGTTTGCTCATTATTGATGACTTGATAGCTTTTTCAATGGCTTCTACATTTTTGCAATCTTTCACTTCATGAGCAGTCAACGTGGGTAGAATTTCTAGAGCTTTGTCCAGAGCCATTTCGTAGCCTTCGACAACTTCTGATGGTGTGAGACCCTGCAACACATTATTGAATAATTTTTAATAAATAACAAGATTGAAATTTCTATATTTGAGTTTTTTCGGAGGATGAAGCCCACATAGGTCTGAGACCTGAGCGTGGGAAAATGAATTGGATGATTGTGATTGATGAGTTGGACCTACAGTTTTAGGTGGGTTCCGAACCAGTGGGAAGTGATTTTACACTATATTTGATTAAATTGTTGAATAATTGAAGTGGGGGTTACAAGGTAAAACGACGTGTCGAAATATATTATTGACAACATATTAGAAATATAAATGAATAGTTTTAGTTACCTCTAATTGATTATGATCTAGTTAAGAATTCGATCAACGACTCAACTCCAACTTTATCATCCAACCTCTACCGATCAATAATAATCACAGATTCCCGACAAAAATCAGAATGATAGTTGAATCAATCTAAAATCGTACGCATTCTTTCATTAATCTATCAAACATTTTTGCATTAAAATAGAAATCATAAAATATAAACATACCATTCTCAACAAATCTTCAGCCGCTTCAAGCAAAGCTCCGGCGAAAATGATGACAAAATTAGTTCCATCGCCAACTTCTTGTTCTTGCATTTCTGAAGCCATAATCATGAGCTTGGCTGCCGGATGTTCAACCTAAAATAAAAAACATTTTGGATAAAAAATTGAACATTATCAGATGAACTTATTAGCCCACCTATTTTAAATTATCATGAAATTATGAATGAAAAGTTACTGGCATCGAATGGGATAAAAAATAGGGTAAATGTAACAAATCACAAAATATTGAAAAAAATTGTTTTAGTTAAAAAATATTAGTGGTATTTTCCTTTAAAATGTGATCAAAGTATAAATCAAAATGGCCAGAAATAAATAAATAATAGGACGATTAATTGAATATTATGGTACAAAGAGAAAATATTCCAATAAATTGCGCGCCATTAAGAACAATCAAATCTTTGTAAAATTTTTAATAGAAAGAAAACATAAGAAAAAAACGATGAAAGCAGTTGATTTAGTCGAAGATCAAAAATTATTCCACGTTCTTCATCATTCCAGTAAAATTCATTGCCAGGAACTAATTGTTGAAAAAAATGGGGTAGCCTAAATGTAAAAAATCACAAAATATTGAAAAATTGGTCTAGTTAGTTTGTAACTAAGTAAGCTTGATATACATTTGGAAAATTAAAAATTGATACCTCCAGCTCCCGAATGATGGTAGCAGCATCGTTGGTGACAAACAGCTTTTCAATGTGGTTAATGACGATTTTATTCATGCCATTTGGTCCATAGGCACTGCGAATTGTTTCTGCGAATTGCTTGCAGGCACTAATGTTTCGGTAGACAGCTTCTTCTAGACCAGAATAGTGCTGAAAAAGTAGAATTTTATAAGAAAGCATCCAACTATTTAGAAGACTTGACTTAGTTGAAAGATTGCAAATCCTCCTACCAACCACCTATCCTCATTGTCAGTGAAGGCCATAACTGAAGTACTTCCCGATGCTTTTATGAAAACATAAAAACGATTCGTCAAGTTGTCGGAAATTGTTATTTTTTTAAAGGAAAGTTGTAAGACTTGTAAGCATTTTTTATTTGTTCAGTAATGCATTATCATAGCTGGAGTGATTGGTCGCGTGGTGTAAGTGGTAGCCGGGCAATAGTGATGTTAGATCACGATTGCTCATGACTTTGATTGGATAGGTGGCCGAAATTTATGATGGCGTTATTATCACTCAATTACTTCATTTCTAAAATCTTAGGTTCACCATGTTTCCCATGATTGTAATGCTTTAGAATACCAAATTACTTTATTAAATCTTATTGCTTTAGATTACCCAAACAGAAACAATAAGTACCCGTAATAGGTATTTGCATCAATTATTAATTAATAAGTTTCACTGCTGCAACTGACAAACTGTCACTTAAAACAAAATTATCAATAATGGGCCAACTCCCAATAATTTTGTGAACTCATGACTGGCTAAAAAAAAAAGTGATCTTACATTAATTTAGAAACTTATAATTTACTTAAATCTTATAACAGCCAAATAAATTGACTCAACTACTAATCCAGAGCTTTAAAGATATTTCTGTTCTTATTATTTCAACTGAATTAGGCATATTTTATCATAAATTTAGACATACTCGTCCGTCATTCAAGGCTTGCTGAAAATCGGAATTATGACAACAGATTAACATTGAAACCCAAACATACTCTAATACTGAATGCTTCAATTTTATTCTAAGGTATTCGAGTATTTTTTAAATTTTATATTGGAAAACATATTGGATTATAACAAAGACTAAATAATAAAGAAACATGTGTGCATGATTAGGTTAAGAAAGAAATTAATGTTGTTTGAACAAAATACTTACTCTAGCACCTTCTTTGAGCATTTGTGCGAATCCTGGCGCTTTTGGGACGTGTAAAGCCATTTTGATAATCGATTTATATCACCAAAAAAGATTTTTAAAAAATAAGTTATTACAGTTTCACCGGATTACACAGAATTAAATTCGCCTACAATGAACAATGGAGGAAGCGAGAGCGACCGAATGACGAAGAGTGCCGAAAACTGAACGTCAGTGCTGCCACACGTAATAATTACAAATCGTTTTTTTCCGAAACTGATGAGATATTTAAATGATTATCAATATTTTTATAAACTTTATGATTGAATAAAAATTTTAAATACAATATTGAAATGTTGTTTTTCAATGTGATAATCTATCATCTCAAGATGATCATAATATTATTATGATCTAATGGATAGTTGCCTACTAATATAATCAAAAATTAAAAATCGATGTGAATTTGAAAGTTATTTAACAATTTCAGAGCTTTTATATTCGTTATGTTATTTGAAGAGATAATTTCCAGGAACTGACAATCTGATTTTTAATAACCTATTTCTTCATAATAATCACATGGTGAATGGCTTTTCCTTTTACTTTACTGTAGATCATCTGCATTCGGCTTCTGCAAATCTGTAAATTGCTACCTTGGTCCTGGACCCCTGGATCCTCGATGCTTCCTGAACAAATACTTGAAAGGTAACATTTAAATTTTAAAATGGAAGGCGACAAAGAAATTAGCACTGATAGTGACAAAAAGAAGTCCTTTGCTGGAATTCCAGAAGCATTTTTCGTGGTAAGTTTTTCAATGATTCTTTTCAAAAACAAATCATGTGTGTACTTTTTGTTACTTGAATTTTCCGTGCACATATCTTATTCTCTGTCTTAAAAACTCAAGGAGTTTCTGTATTCATTCTAAATCATCAATTAGGGTCGTATATATGAACTTTCCTTCATTGTCTCTTGACTCGAGGAACTCTTGAAATGCATCCATTATAAAAGCATTTTAAGATTACCTCAAGTCAAGAGACTAAAGGAACGTTAATTAATATGGCCCAAACTAATTTTAGTATTGAAATTCGATCAATGTCTTTCTAACCTGAAATCACGTTTGATAGATAGATAGATAGATGGTTTTATTGTCATTAAGTACAGGAAGCACAATAGACATAGTCACGTTCATACAAACATAATATAGCACAAAACAAGCAGAATAGTCAGTCATACAAAAAATAGCCCAAAGCATTAAACATTGAGTGAGACAAGTCATTCAAAAGCAAGACCCTCCATGCTCATATCCTGCCATTCCTGAAGTGAATATAGTGGTTTGGATTTCAACCACTCCTGTATTGTAGTTTTGAACCTTCTAAAAGTAACATGTCTAGCATTTAAAGGTAACCTATTGAATAGCTTTACACTCATATAATTAAAATTCATCTGAGTCTTTGTTAATCTAGCATGTGTGACCTGCAATTGGTACCTATTTCTTGTCATATGATTATGAATGCTACTTCTAAGTGTCAATTTGTCAAGGTTACATTTAGCAAATAACAAGCAATGAAGGATAAAAAGACATGGTACAGTAAGTATACCTAATTTTACAAAGTGACCCCTACAAGACTCAGTGGATGAGATGCCAACTATTCTTCTTATAGCTTTCTTCTGCCATAACAGTACATCTTTAGCACCAGGAGAATTGCCCCAAAGTAAAATTCCATACAGCAGGTGAACATGGAAAAATGCATAATAGGCATTGGTGACCAACTCTAAGCTGGTACAACACTTCAGCTTGCCCAGTAAATAAGTCACTCTGGATAATCGTTTGCAGAGATCCATAGTATGAGCCTCCCAGCTAAGCTTAGTATCCAAATGTACACCCAAGAACTTGACATTTTTGTTTTCTCTAACAGATTTTAAGCTAAAAATTATGGACTCTGTTTTGTTTTGATTAACAATTAACTTATTCACATTAAACCAATATTTAGCTTTATTACCAATAAGTGTAGTTTTTTGACTAAGATTTTCTGGGTCTCTGTCATTTATCAAAAAAGTAGTATCATCTGCATATAAAATACATTTCCCATCACTAGCATAATCAGGAAGGTCATTGATATAGACCAGAAATAGGAACGGTCCAAGGACAGACCCCTGTGGAACACCATTCCTGACATTAATTAGTTCAGATTTTATATTTCCTATTTTAGTGGTTTGCAACCTATTGCTCAAATAAGATTTCAGAAGATTGAATTCCACATCCTTCACACCATAGTATTTGATCTTCTCAAGCAGAATTGTATGGTCAACAATATCAAATGCCTTACTTAAGTCTAGTAGTGTTGCGGAAACATCATTACTCATTTCAAAGCATTTCAAAATATGGCAAACAAGACTCTCAACAGCATTACTAGTGGATCTACCACTTCTGAATCCAAATTGAGATGGAGTAAACAAGTTATTATGTTCCATAAAGTTTACTAATTGTTGTTGCATTAGACTCTCCACCACCTTGGATATTACTGGGACAAGAGAGATAGGTCTATAATTATCTGGACAAGATCTATCTCCTTTTTTATAGATTGGTACTGTAACAGAGATTTTCAGGCAGGAAGGATAGACACCCTCCATGAGCATCCAATTGATGAGGTAAGTTAAGGGTAGCAACAATGCTTCTTGTAACTGCTTCAACATAAAATTAGAGAGTCCATAAAAGTCTTCTGAACGAGAGTTACTTAAACTGCTTATCACCTTACTGACATCATTCATAGTAACTTCCTTCCATTTAAAAGTGCACATCTCTTTGTCTATTTTTTTATGATTCAGCAATTGCATGACATTACATAAATCCACGTTATGATCATTAGGTCTAACAAGGTCACAGATATTTGCAAAATGTTTATTAAATTCAGTTGCAGAGATAGGTATATCATTATCGGTACGTTTCAGCCGGTTGGTCTCAGCATTAATTACTCTCCAGGCAGCTTTACATTTGTTACTTGATCCACTAATGTAGTTTTCATTGGCTTGTTTCTTGGCTAGCTTGACCTGTATCTTGTATTCACTTCTTAACCTACGATAAATTTGCAATAGGTCTGGATTAAGTTTTGAAATATCATGATATGCTACCAAAAGTGAACGGAGTCTATCCAATTCAGGAGTAAACCAGTTCTTCAGAGGTAAACTTGTCCTTTGATTGCAAGAATTCTTTTTCTGTAAAACTGGACAATATTGATTCAACAGACAAGTCAAAATATTCAAGAACAATTGAGTGCCTAATTCAGCACTATTCACATTTTTAAAAACTTCCATCCAGTCAATAGAAGACAGTTTATGTTTTAGGAAATCAAGATTGGTACTACTCAAGCTTCTATAATAAGTGGGTCTATCACTAGGGGAGTCATTAGACTTCTTTACTGGATTTTCAATATGGATTCTAAGCCCACAATGGTCTGACAGATGAGGCTCCTCCACTGTACATTCAATTTCACACTGATTTATGTTGGAAAAAACGTTGTCAAGACAAGAGTTAAGTCGAGTAGGTTCAAAGTTGAAGCAATAGAAATTAGCGGAACGAAGCATATTAAGGAAATTATGAGTCTTAGTATTACTATTCCTTACATCAATATTTATGTCACCAGTTATAACTATTTTATAATTTTTATACTTATGCAAGCAGCAGAGATACGTGATGAAGCTGTTAATACCCTCTGTAAAACCTTCAATAGTCGAACTCGGAGTTCGATAAACCGTAGCAATAATTAGTTGTTCACTAGGAAAAGCAATTGCAGCTATTTCATACTGTCCCTCAATGCAATACTCACTAACATTAATAATCTCAGATTGTGTTTGGAGAATGGATGTTTCTTTAATAAAAATTGCAACCCCCCCATGAGCACTATTAATTCTACAAAAAGCTGAGCCAAGCTTATAGTGTGCAGGAATATAAAGATCTAATTCATTTACACAGAGCCAATGCTCATTCACACAAAGCACATCTATTTGATTACTGTTAAGAAACGCCTCCAATTCATGAAATTTATTTCTTATAGATTGAATGTTTATATGAAATACACATATATTATAGGTTGTAGCAACCTGGAAAGTTTTGTCACAAACTGGTGATGTATCTAAGTTAGTGTTCTGATTTCCTGAGTTGGCCGTAAAAAACGATTCTGTGAAGTAGTTTTACCTCTTGGAGCCCTATACTTTCCCACAACACAACCTTGCGGCCATAAGTTTGGGTGCATCAGTTCGTCAGCCAGCTCAATAGGTACCCCAACTTTAAATGAACTGTAGGTATTATATTTAGAATTGATTTTTTCACAGACATAACTTATTGACTCATTCAGACTTTTAAGATAGTTAATTACATCTTCCGTTCCAACTGAAGAGTCAAAACCGGACAGGAATTGTTTGTGAGATAGGTTATCATGATATGATTGTTATTTTTATTAGTTAGGCTATAGGTTATTAGCTTTATGTCCCTTTCGTAGAGTTCAGAATGGCTGCAGTTCCATATCCTTCCAAACCACCGAAACAATCGACTGAGAAAATCAATATGCCTATAAAGGAGCGTTAGGTTAGCTTTGAATTTAGTATAGCCGTACAATGATTGATCATTTTGATATGATTCTGGTTAGATTGTTTAATTTTATAATAATTTATGTTCATTGATCTCTTCTTCATGTTCGTGTTGACCATTCTTGATGATTAACTTTGATACTATTCCTAGTTTATCTTAGAAATTAGTTGTAAATAAATAAATATGCTTTATTGACCCAAGAGCTTGAAACACAAACAGAGTCTTGTCATGAATAGTACCAATTTGTCAATATCTCAAAACAATTATCAGTCTTTCAATTTTCAATATTTTCACAGTATTTCTGGTATTATGCAACAAAAACGTCAATACAATAAAACAATAAAAACACAAACTTAAAACAGCTATATCACAGTCAAAAAAAAAATTAGAAAATCTCATTTAAACTTATAGGTCAATATCACAGCCTGCAGATAAAAATTCACTAATAGAATAGAAAGGGTTTCTCTCAAACCACACATGCAACTTTCTCTTGAAAACATTTAGAGGAATACTATGAGCTTTGAGAGGCAGTTTATTAAATAACTTTATACCACCAACAAGCCAGTGGTCCTGTGTCTTTTTCAGTCTACATCTTGGTAAATCAATACAATGACTAGATCTAATATTAAAGATATGAAGTGAACCTCTTTGATTATAGTTGAACATATTTTTCTTAACATAAATTAAAGCTGTTAGTATATACAGACTGTGTACAGTTAGTAATTTCAACTCCATAAAAAGTGGTCGACATGATTCTCTGGGTCCTTTACCTAGCATGGCTCTAATAGCACGCTTTTGGCTCAGAAGTAGATCTTTTACAGAAGGAGCATGACCCCACAATCTTACTCCATATTCTATATGACACTGAAACAAGGCTAAATATACAGTTCTCAGTCTATCTAAAGGAATAGTGTTTCTCAATTTACGCAGAGCATAAGTGACTCTGGACAATTTGGTACAAACATTATCCACATGTATTTTCCAATCTAATTTAGGATCTAGATGGATACCAAGAAGTTTCACAGCTGCCAGATCATTTGTGAGACCACCCCTTAAACCGCAGATAATCCTTTGTGTCTTCTCACCATTCAGGAGCAATCCATTTGAAGTAAACCACTCAGCTGTTTTACTAAAAGCCTCAGCTTCCATTTGTTGTAGACTCAGAAGATCAGCATGACTAGAGACAAGCGTCATCAGCATACAGTACAGTTTGACAGGGAACACTTGCAGACAGGTCATTTATCATACAAAGAAAAAGAAACGGTCCCAAAACAGACCCCTGTGGAACGCCGTATTCAACTTCCCTAGATTTTAAAAATGGCAGTGGATGAAGTTGTTAACTCACCGTGTGGTCTCTGTGGAAAAGTCATTAAAATAAATGTAGAGGCTATTTTTTGCGATTTATTTTGTGAAAAGTGGTATCATACTAAGTGTATCAAAGTTTCAAAAGATGACTACGAAAAAATTCAATCACTTGGTGATGTTGTGAAGTGGCACTGTGGAGTTTGTGAAGATAGGTTATGCAAAATGAAAAATTTAAACATTGACGACATTTTATCTCTATCAACTAAGGTGAGTAAAATAGACACAAAATTGGACGTGATCAATTCTTTCAATGAGGAACTGTTTGAAAAATTAGAAACATTAATTGACTTGAAATTTAAAACATTTCTTAGTGTAAACAATGACAATCTTGAACATGTTGGTCGGATGGACAGTTTGAAAATACCGGTACGTGCAGATTCAGAACAGCTTCAGTCTGGCCACACTGATAGATGCAATAAATTGACTGATCGGAAAAAGTCGATGGTAACAATCGACTTAGTGGACAATACACTATCGACATCTACAATGGACACTAATTCACTTGTTGACGATAAACATTGTAATAATTTTTGTAATTCTGAGGTAGTTGAATTTCAATCCAACTTAGCAGACAATTTGGGTGACAATATTTCAAATGATAATGAATGGATCCAAGTTGCTCATAGAAAGAGACGTGACCTGAACAGAAAATTACATCACTGGGAAAATAATACTCAACAGCAGGTAGGCTACACGAATTTCAAACCAAGGCAAAAAGAACACAAAGTGAATCTGGCTCAGGTAATAATGCAAGAAGAGATTTTCATGGACCTAATAAAGATAAGAGCTACGCTAGAGCTGCTATTAAAGGAATGAACAATAATCGAGCTCTTGTTGCTAATTGTTCTCAGATAAACCAAGCCAACAACGTTAACCATGCAAATAATGGAGCTAATCTGGTGGCCAGTGACAAGAAAATTTGGAGAAGTGGAGTGATTCATGGATCTATGGAAACAAGTGATGGTGGACCTTTGAAAATAGCTAAAAAGATGTTCTGGTTATTTCTTTCTGGACTTGATTCATCGGTTGGAACAGAGGCAGTTATTGCTCATCTTCAAAGCTTGAAAGGATCAACATATTACATATGTGAAAAAAATAACTCTAAATACAACAGTTACAGTTCATTCAAAGTTGGAGTACCTTTTGAGTTGGCAACTGAACTGATGCACCCAAATTTATGGCCTCAGGGGTGTATTGTGGGAAAATTTAGAGCTGCTAGGCATAGATCCAATGTGACAGGTGGTTTTTTACGGCCTACTCAGGAGGCGGGAACTTTGACTTAGAGCTGATATCAACTGACACTACCACATCTGACACAAATTTCAACTTGAGCAGTGCAATTAAATTAATCCACATGAACATGCAGTGTTTACGTAATAAAAATACAGAGCTTGAAGTGGTATGTCAAACTGAAAAACCTGATGTCATTTGTCTGTGTGAACACTGGTTGCATGCAGATGAAATAGCTATGCATGCTCCTGAGGGTTACACAGTTGGTGCTTTCTTCTGTCGGTCTGTTTTTAAAAATGGTGGATCCTGTCTAATGATCAAGAGAGATATTAAATTTAAAGAAATTCAGATTGAACAATACTGCTCAAAAAAGCACTGTGAGGCATGTGCCTTGTTGTTATGTGATCTGAACTTTATCTTGGTGTCAGTGTATAGGTCTCCAAATGGTGATTTTAAAAACTTTCTTGATAGCATTGAAAAGATTCTCCACTTTTTGAGTAAATATAATGCTCATCTCATTATATCTACTGATGTCAATGTTGATCTTAGGGTGAATGACTCAAAATCACAGTATCTTTTAACTTTACTAAGGTCTTACAATTTATATCCATCAAATTTTTCTCCTACCAGAGGTGCAGCCTGTCTTGATTATATTTTCATCGATCTCAACCAGACACTTTATGATGTTGAAGTCAAGGATCTCTGCATTGCTGATCATCTATCACTTGTAATGAAAATCAACCTGCCTTTGAGGAGTGAGGTGTATGAAGATCAAAGCATTATTACTGTGAGACAATACAGTCAGAATAACTTCAATTCGTTCAACAGTGTGCTTCTGGAAACTGATTGGACAACTGTCGTATCTGGATTTGGATCATCTACATCATTCCAAAGTTTCACCTATTATATCAAGAATAAATTTGACTGGTGTTTCCCTCTACGAAATAAACAGAAAAAATTTGAAAAAAGAATTGAGTGGTTCACTGATGAACTACGAGCATTCAAGAAACAAATCCTTCTCCACTACAGTGTTTTCAGAATTACAGGTTCTCAAAAGTCTAAACAAGCTTATATCTCTTTGAATAAATTATATAAGAAGAAAATAATTGAGGCTAAAAAATCTGCATATGGTGAACTTATTACAAACTCCTCTAATAAATGTAGAACTGTCTGGGAAATAGTTAAACATGAAACAAAAACCTACAGTTATAATAAAATAGATATACATCCTAATGATCTCAATGACTTCTTTATAGATTCTGTAGCTGCAATTGCTGGAAATGTTTTACCACTGATTGATGCTCCAGACAAAGATTTCCAACAAGTGGATTGTCAATTTAAATAAAATGGAACGCTTGTAGGAGCGTGATTCATTAGATACAGTGCATAGTCTAAGCTTAATGAGTTTCAACTTACAAATTGTTTGGAACATTTCTAACAGGAATTGTAAACAACAAAAACAGGATTTGCTTTGTAGAATGTCGATATCCTCATTCAGTTTTTATTTCTGTAAATGATTTTTAGGATGACGTGGATGTGTTTATGGCCAAACCAGAAAATACTGGACCAACTGAAGCTGTGATAAGAAAATTGGATGAACAGCTAAGCAAATACAAATTTATGGAATACAACCTTTCTTCTAAAAAAAGAGGGTAAGTTATTTCTTTATTGAGCCTACAGTGAGCACTAGCATGACCAACCCCAATACAGTCAGCTTAAGTACCGTATTCTATAGGTTACTAAATTAACATGAAACCAAATTGCAATATTAGTAATCTTCTCTTCAAATTTTTAATTATACCTTCAGTCTATTACTAGTATTCCATTCGTCACTGCTCACATTTTTTTTATGATGAAGCCCACATAGGTCTGAGACCTGTGCGTGGGTAATGAGTTGGATGATGGTGATTGATGAGTTGGACCTAGTTTTAGGTGGGTTCCGAACCACCGGGAAGTGATTTCACAGCAGAGAACAGTGTCTTTTTTGCTTGCCAATCTAATCGGTCACCGTTACAGATCGGACCCAAGAGAACGCAGCTTATCTCTATCTGATTGAACAGATACCTGCTACAGCTCACGGCATGGCTATCACTTCCCAAGATTATATAATTGGGGACGAAATATTAATAACTGTAAGCTGATTTCCTGATCCTTTCCTTTCTCCTTGAAAAAGGAGAGACATTAAAAGTGGATAACAACAGTGTATGTCAGAGATGTAATAAAACTAATAGTTTCCTTACATGGTCAGTGAATGTGAGTTGTTTGAAAATACTAGGAAGGATTTATGTGAATAAAAACTTGGATCTACAGAAATTGTTTGACAAGCCAGATAAGAAGTTACTAAATGAACTAGCTAAACTTGAAAAGAAAGTTATTTGCTTTGTTAAAGCGAGATGATGAAGTTTCAAATATTAGCCTGTAATGTATAAGGAATGTTGATGGTTAATTTGATAATTTGAGGCAATATACTGCAATGAATTATTTTTGAAATGCATTATTTAGTGTTATTATTTTTGCTTCTGACTTTTTATTGTAATATTAATTATTTTGTCTCAATAAGCCATTCTTGTGCTATAAGACCTAAGATGCTAAAAATTTGTTTTGTTGCTCAGCTCCATATGTTGTAATTCTTTTTTAAGACGAACAATAAATATATAATAATTGGGGACATAATAAAATATTTTACATGATTTAATTGGGGCCCAATTATATCGCTATTTGCCAAAACATCAAATGCATAAATCCACCCACAAATAAGAAAATAAATACATCAATCCCATAGACACAAAAAACGGATAAAACCTATCAAACGTTGACCAAAAAAAAACTTCACAAAAAACCCATACAACCACCACTAGACTTCAAACATCACATTAACATACTCCAACCATACAACTCAAACGATAGCTAATAATTTCAAAAAACTGAACTGCACAGTTGCATTCAACTAATTATACCTTCAGAAAGCACACTGCCACCTCCATCGCAATCTTTCTGACACTTGAAAATTAACCTATAATGACTGACTGCTTCTACATGGTACAAACAGGAAGATCATTCATAAACAGATTCAATGAACATATTTAAAGCCCTCACTTAATCACACACAAAATAAAATTGCGTCGAACATTTACTCACTGGAAATCATCATCAATAAAAAAATATCAAAATCAATCTTCGCTCCCAAAAGACTTCAACTCACGTTATTAGGACAATTAGAAGTTTACAAACATTCCTTTCCAATGACCAACTCAATTTCAAATCTCATACCCTCTTCAACATAATCACAGATCCCCCGAAAATAGCCCTCACCACACCTAATTCCACCACATCCACTTCCCCCACTACCTCCCAACCACCACCCTAAATTTTACTTACTAGAGAAACGCATCAGCCACAACTCAAAAAGGTCAGTTGTGCATAGCACGTTTCATAAAAAATATAAATGTCTAGTAGAGTTAACATTTATTTTCATTTATAACATTAATCTTTCCTTGCAGTAGAATGCCGGAACGAGGAAATAATTTTAAACATAAGTTTTTTATTTCCAGGTTGAAATCGCAAATACCAGACTTGGAAAAGTCAGTTGATATGATCAATATGTTGAAAAAGCAACAAGATATCAACTCAGGATTTGATACGCAATTCCTCTTATCAGAACAAGTATTTATGAAAGCGACCGTTCCACCTACTGATAAAGTTTGTCTGTGGATGGGGGTAAGTACCGTATTCCATTCTCTTTTGTACTAGCTGGTAGGCTCACATCGCTTTCCTTAACCGTTTTGCCCTCTTAGCATTCGTCTAGGACCTGTGATGTGTACCAGATTCAAACTTTCACAGCTGTATAGCTCTTGATAAATGTGATAACTAAATTTTTTAAATCCTTAATTTTTGGTCAAATCTGGGACTGTTTCCCAGAATGCGAAACCAAACATGAGTTGCTTAATAAATGTTTTGGATGCAGGAATTAGTCAAGAGTTGTGAAAGGTAGTATTCACTTCCACCAATGGTGACTCAAGCATTGAGATTTATTACGGAGTATAAAGGTCTGATAGGTCACATAGGTCTGAGACCTGTGGAGTTAGACCTACAGCTTTAGTTGGGCTTTGAATGACCGGGAAGTAATTTATTGCAGAGAACAGAGCTGGCCAAACTGAAGCGGTCACCCTTCCATGAAGAGCCCGCACGCTCGTGTCTTATCTGACTGAACAGATACCGGCTGGTAGCTAATCACTTCATTTAATTACCTAATTTATTTCAATGTGCTTGAAAAAATAAAATACTAATATTGTTAATGATTATTGTATTCCCTTCATTGAGCTGTTTGTATCACAGCATTTTTGTGCATGGTGTTTATAGCTTCATTTAGAACCCGTCCAAAAGATACGATTTAGGTACCAGCCTCGGCACGGTTAATTGACGCATGTAAAAGGATGTGTCACATTCACACGATACAGTTTTTGAACGTATGCGGTAGACATTCATATGCATGCGCCACAGCCGATAGGAGAAAAAAATTATCGTCCGAACAGGGCCTATTCTTCATAGTTAGAACACGCTATCCATAACGATTGCGTGTCTGAAAAACAAATTAGCCTAAAGAATCTAGACAGTCAACTAGATTCAGTGAAATTGATTGTTTTGTTTGAAATTTCCTTCTCGTCTGTTCATTTCCGTTACAAATATTTTCTTTTCTGTTACAGGCCAATGTAATGTTGGAATATACATTAGATGATGCTTTAGCTCTATTAAAAAAGAATATCAATACTGCCAAGAAAAATCTTGGCTGTGTAGAAAATGATCTGGATTTTCTCAGGTTTGTATTATTAAATAGAAAAACTTTTGTTCTCCCTTCCAATTTATTTTTCCTCATTTTAATATTTGTGAGTGTATGCTCTATCCGGGCTCCTTTACTTACAATTTTCAAGATACAGTAGCTACTGTAGATTATACGCTGCTTAGTAATAATCCCTCATAATAATGGAGCATGCATTGAAATGTTGAAAATTATTTAGGTAATGATAACACCAATTATTATTATTACTCTACTTATCTCAAATTCAATTGTTGATTTTGAAGTTATTTCTAGCTTGATAGAAAAAACAAAAGATATCAATTCAATGCTGTATTTTCATTACAGATACAAAACCATGGTTTTAATGTTCATAGCATCATCTCAATTTTAATGTTGAGTTGATCATGCCACGATCATTTAAAACCATGGGTTTAAAATTTAAAAATTTAACGTAGAATTGACATCTGCGATTTTTAAATTTTTTATTGTAATAAAATTCTACAATGTCTGAAGAAAGCGTTTAATATGATACATCAAATGGATTTGAATTGGTTCTCAATGTATAACACGTAGACTACATCTGTACAAGTCAACATTTTATCCTGAATGCATGTGTATCTATAACCTAACTATGTAATGTGTATTGAACTAAACTTTAGTAGCAATCACATAAACAAATTAATGGCTTTTGGATCATGTTTCATGAAAATTTATAAGTAATTAACATCTTAATTTATCCTACTTTGGTCTCATTATCGTGTAAAAAGTTTCTTTTCTCTTTTAATTCTTCATTAAATAAATGTAGAGGGCAAGATGATCATACCTCTCACGCTCTCTCTTTACGGTTAAGTGTTGATGACAAGGATGTCCTTGAATATCCTCTTCCAAGAATGGACATATATATGTTCAAACTTCGCCGTTTCATGTAAATACATCACAATCATATTATAGTTATCAAATTGCATCTTACATTCATATCGTTGATTAGATTTGTAAACTTCATAGACCAATAATTACAGTACTTATATATTTTCAACTATCGTAATCAGAATCTAAGACTGTGCATTTTGTAATCTACATGAATAAAGTAAATAATCTAATCTCTCTCTCTCTCTCTCTCTCTCTCTCTCTCTTATCATTTGAATCGTGGTCTCATACATTTTAATTTATTCTCAATATACTATTATCCTTTATAATATTTATTGTGTATTGTACTGTTTCGGTATAGCCTAATTGATTTCTAGCAGTGGTTGATTGATATTGTCTGTATCTACATGAGTTTGGTTTTTATGTAATTATTTAGTTTTTATCATTTTTAAGACATGTTACCATAAGCCTTGTAGCAATTGCCTATAATAAATCTCTCTCGCCCATAAGTCAATGGCAATAGAAAAATTTTACACAATGACATTTAATAGTTACATGCATTTTTATTGTTAACGCAAAAAGCAATGTATTTTTCTAAAATAAAAAGTTTTTGTCAAAGTGAAATTTATTTATTTATTGATGTAACCAACAATCAATGCGAATGCTATTGCCCAAAACTGATTTTCACAAAATTTTAGGTTAGGTCTCTCACTAGAAATTTCACCTCTGAGCACAATTAATTGTTCACAAGTTTCTTACAGAAAAAGAATATTAAATTTGCTTTCATTTTTAACAAAGTACTATCACAGTCCAAAAAAAGTTTATATAATTTTGAGATTTTTGAGCCATAAATCTACACTAGTTACCATAAAGAATTCTCCACAAAATGAAACAGAAACTTTTTTCAAATAGATTTTAACATTTCATCTTTGTGTGTTTTAGAGACCAGATCACTACAATGGAGGTAAATATGGCTCGAGTTCATAATTGGGATGTGAAACGGCGTCAAGCCATCAAGGCAGCATCGTGAAAACAATCATGTTGATTTCAATTTGATATTTAATTGACTTTCAATTTAACCACGTTCTCATCAAGTGCAGTTTGTTTTTGCATCTCAGTACTGACTTTTAACAATACTAATAACTTGTATTAATTCGATTAAAATATTACCTCAAAATTTTCATGAGGAGAGTTTAGTCAGACAATGAGTAATTGTTTGATTGCTAAGCAATATTGTGATTGAACAGCTTCTGTAAAATTCTTAAGCTTTATTTCAATTGTTATTAAAAGCGGTATTTCTTATTAATTAATATTAGTACTTAGGCTTAGTTCTAATAAACCATTTTATTTTATGAAAAGATAATTTTGATTGTTTTTGGAGAGGTGCATTGGAAAATCAAATTCAATCAATAACATTCCTAATCGATCCTCTTTTGAATGTATAGACGCCCAAAGCAAGGATTAATGTGTCCTCACTCTATGCAATAATCTAGCACTGATGTTGTACTAGCTGCTACATCGTGTATTGTTTCGGAGGGCACGTTAAGCCTGCGGTCCCGGCTGCCTAGTAGTTTAGTCACGCCAGAGGCCCTGGACTTATTCAGACGCGACCTGATAACTCTGGTACCATACCTGAGCCAGCCAGGTCACACGATATATCATTCGTATGTATTGAAAATAATTTCGTTTCCTTCATAAATGAAACTAATAATAACAATAGAAAGGAAAATCCGAACTAAAAATTTGAAATAAATATTCATATGCTCTGAAAATAATTTATTGGCGTACAAATTTACAGTAAAGTATAAAGAAAACTATGCAGTGCGTATTATTATCGGTAGAGTTTATTATCGAGATGGATTACTGAAAACCTTTTTTAAAGTAGCTAAATTTGCAGCCACCAACTTAGTCAAGTGAGTAGAATAGGTGTTTCAAAATGACTTTGCAAAGTGAAACGTTCACAGCAGTTCAAGAATTGACAGCACTATTCACATTTTTTGCCAATATGTGTTGAATTTGTTGAATTGCTTGAATTTCAACAACTTGGAAAAACAATATGATTTGCGGCTCTGGTGGCGCATTTGGTTGGAGCACTTGTCTATGATTAGATAAGACTGGGTGACTTCATTTCCTACAGTCTTAAGCTCGATTCTCATTCAGTCATGGCTGCTTTCCATTCCTCATTAGGGTGACCCACGCACAAGTCTCTGAACTCATTTGGGCATCATCCAAGTAAAAAAGTCTATTATTAAATCTTGCAGAGTAAGCATGCCCGGTTACTGGCAACGTAATTCTACTCACCTGCGCAATTTGGTTGCCACTACTTTTTTAATATCGATTGAATTGGACATATCATTTTTAATGCATCTACAATACATGCCTTGCTAGTAGATCAGCCTCCCAGTTGCTTGTGTTAAGGTACTTGGAAAGTTAATCAAAATAATGATTATTTTGACAATACTTGACGATTTTCAAGTACACTCACATCGAAGAATTCCACCTAGCAATAGACTTGCATTTTGTAGACTTTCTGACAGCTTTATTTCTTACAAAGTATTTTTCCTCGCCAAAAATGATGCTCAGCACATGATTCAATGGTATCTGTATAATTATTCACAAATACCTACCACAGTTTAATTCTAAATGGTTTGAAATTTAAAACTACCCACTATGACCGTGATAATTAGAAAAAAGTGTCAGCTACTTTTGTGTGTGTGGGGAAGGGGTGTTACCTTCCGGTTACTTTACTCTAAAGATAAATAATTGTTGAAAATACTCTGCTAGTGAATTTAACAATTGAATTTTGTCATTGGCCATTTGGATCAATTCAACTCAATTAGATCTGTGCAGTATTAAACAACATTAAAATACGTACAGTAAGCTAAGATGTTATAAAATATAGATCTCAGGTGCCGTGTACCTCTAAGAATCTGGTTAGTTGAGCAAGAGAAAAAAATTTGTTGATTCCGGGGAGAAAATGAGGATTTGATGAGGGGAGAAAATGAAATTGGAAAAGATACTGCCTTGGTGGTACTAGGCATTGCTGCACCATGTTATTTTCTGTAAAAAATTGTTCTAATTTTAATGGCTCATAAATACCATTTGACAGATACCAGATCGCATTTCTCTTTACTATAAATCAATTACAACAAACTAAGTAGTTAGTCAAAAATAAGCCTTTAATAAATCTTTTCTACTATCCAGAAACTAATAAAAACTATTTAGTCTGTAAAATTTGACTATTTAGTCCATATTAAAAACTACTAATTACTGCTACAGGCTTATCCATTACAATACAGGTTGACTCCTAGTTTTACAATAATTTTATAGTATTACCTTGGGCCTACTTATGATATTAATTATAATCTTAACCAGCATTTACGCCTTTTAAAGCATTTATGGATAGAGTATGAAAAACGTACTCGTTTCTCATAAATAATAATTTATTACAGTTGCAAGATTGAGATTTGTAGCGTAGTAATTATTCAAGTTGAGATAAGCTAAGATATTGCTAAAGTAGATAATTCTTAAATAAAAAAAGAATCGTACTGGTTGGTCCTGGACATGACATTAAATTCTTCCAACCAGAAACAAGAGGTGATGTCATCAGGAAGGGCATCCAATCATAAAAACCAATGCCAATTCCACATGGGATTCACTCCCCACTGACCCCACTTACCGTGGGATAAGGTGAAAAAAGAGATTGTTCGTTTAATTCATTCCTTTTTATTTTATAACAATTAGAGATTGTAAAACACACCTGAAATACGGTAGGAAGTTTTCAAAAATTATCTAAGTTACTCATTTGAATTCCTCGTCTTCTTAGAATATTAAATAAGGGTCTCCTGTAAAACGTTTAACATTATTTTTGGCTGGTTGTATAGTTCATAATGATTGAAAAAATAAATAGTCAACAACATAGTTAAACAGAATTTATTAATTTCGAATTCCTTTAATTGCTATCAGTTTATACTGAAGACTTCCGCAATGGCGGATATTGACAACAGTATTTAATAGCTGATGGAAATCGATGAATGCTATTGTACAAAAATATCAGTCACCACCGGGAATCGAACCACGGACCTCCCAATTGCCGGTCGGGCGCCTTAACCACTAGACCATGGAGACCTTTCTGCACAGTAGTGGTTAAGGCGCCCGACCGGCAATTGGGAGGTCAGTGGTTCGATTCCCGGTGGTGACTGATATTTTTGTACAATAGCATTCATCGATTTCCATCAGCTATTAAATACTGTTGTCAATATCCGCCATTGCGGAAGTCTTCAGTATAAACTGATAGCAATTAAAGGAATTCGAAATTAATAAATTCTGTTTAAGTAAATTTGTCAGTTTGATATTGTCAGTAACTTCGAACTAACTTGTAACATAGTTCATTCTAAACTATTCATTTTTATGGATGAAACTGGAGACTGCTCTAAGACCTGCAATGCATGATAATAATTAGGCTACTGTATTCTATATAGTTCAGTCAAATTAGCAAAAAGTAAAGAAAAATTTATAAACACGGCTTAAAATCGGGTTATATGTCCAGAAAAACATGCAGAATAGCATATACTGACAGTTCCCAAGAATCCAAGCTGTACTACATCCGCCATCTTTGAAGCTCATTGAAGCAGGGGCGGATCCAGCAGCAGATTTTGGGGGGGGGGGAACCTGAGTTGGATATGGTTAGCTGAGGGGGGGGGGGGTCCGGGGTGTTTGAAAATGATTACTTTTTGTTAGTAAGTTAACGTAAACAATGAATTTAAATCATGTTGACCAGTTGGTTTACTTTGCACAAAGTTTTCGACGTTGCCATTGGAGGTAAACAACCAATTAAAGAGTTAGGCACACATCATCCCAAAGATTTTAAGCGTGTAGCAAAGACAAAGCAAAACAGAAACTTTTATACCTCGTTGTTCGATAAAAAGCATTGAAAAACAAGCTTTATATTGTTTTTATTGTTTATGTTTTGATAGTAATAAGCATAAGGGAAATGATGATCTTTGGACGGAAATTAGCTGTAAGGATCTCAAACACTTGAGTGAGAAAATTAAAAAACACGAGGAAAGTAACACTAATTTAACCAATGCAATTAAATATCCAGCCAAAGATCGCATCTACAATGGTAAGATTGTTATTACTTTAATACTTGAATTTTAGTTAATTGACCTGTCCTCTCTACTACCCTCTTGACTGTATCAATATAATCACTGACACAGGGACACTCAAAAACTGTACTGCACAGTAATTATTGCTAGTATTTTTATCCATTTCTTTTTTCTTACGAAGAAAGACAATACTTTACCGTAAATCCTGATTTTTTTACAAATTGGCCATCCCAACAAAGTTTTATAACTTGTCTGTTGGGAATAGACAGTACCATTTCAACAGATGATTTGAAAAAATCCAAGGATTCGTCTTGAATACTGGATGGTCTTGACAATATTCTGACTGAAATAGACCTCACGACCGACCCACAGCTGTATTTAAAAATTATCCCCACCAGTAAAAAACTTGACGCGCCGCTACTGCTTCCAACAACCCTTTGAAGGCAGTGTGGTACCGGTACAGACCACTCTCAAAGTCGGAAGATGTTGCCTGCAAAACGTCACATGAGTAACGATTTAAATAATTTTTATCTTTCTAATCAGATATGTATGGTACCCGGAAACACTGCTCATATTATATACAGAGTGTCCCACGAGAAACTTCTTAGGTGGTTTATTCCTCCCATCAAAATAATGAAAAAAGTTCAGAAAAGCATATGTCCGGAAATACTTTGTTAGGGAGTTACGGGGGGCTAGCGAAAGAATTTTCCAGATTTTCTGGGAAAGGACGGAAATAAACTAATTTTCTTATGGTGTTAAGTTAAATGTTACATTTATTGGAAGTCTATGTAAAATGAACTGAAAAATTGAATAAAACACGTCCCAGACCTATAGGATCACCCATATCTGAAATATCATAAAAAATACGCAAATTTCGGTCTCAAAAAACATGCTTCGTTTAGGTTTGATATACATTAACTTCGTTAAATGGCTAATAAACAAGGAAACTTTATAAACAAAACATGTAGTGAATTTAATTCTGAATAGAATGATGTAAAATAGACCAATAATAAACATACACAAAGTTTAAAAAATTCATGTAAGTATGCATCTATGATACACAATTAAGGCCAAGCGCCTTGACCCATTAACATGAAATTTTGGAGATAAATGTTCCTTATTCCGACGCCAAACGATGTATGTATAAGGATTTTCCAAAAAATTCCCCCTACCTTTTTTAGGGACCGAATTTACCCCCCCCCCCCCCCCCAACCATCACCCATTGTTGGAATATCTGATTTGCGTGCGGGTCGTTTTAAATGGAAAAAATACGATTTAAAAGTGGGCTTAATACTTGAAAGAAAAAATCAATAAACTCTACAAGAAGAAGATTGACATTGTGCTACTAAATTAACGAGAGAATGTTAAAAACTCGAATATTGAAATAATTGGGAGAATTCTTTTATCTCATTGTTTAAGTCCGATATTTTTTGACAAGCTTGATGTAACATAAATTTGTTATTTTGGGGCGATTTCAAGGTGCATTATCATCAAGTTTGATTTATCTGATCACATTCGATAGCTATGTATTTTAATTTTAATTTTTAGCATTGAAAAAACTTTAAAACTGATCATAAACTTATGATTGGCAGCAGTGTTATCTTGATTTATTACTGCATGAGCAGCATCATGGCAAGTGAAACATTTTTTTAGATGAAGAGGGGAGCATGAGATAACTATATAAAGCCGAGAGGTAAGTAATTCATCTATATAAGTTGATGGACCAGAGTTAGACAAAAACCTGATAACCTTTTCCTGATTACCTGATTTTGACTGGTTAAGTGTTAACGGTTTTACAGAAAAATAATACACGTTTCTGTAAAAACACCTGTAGAGAAGATGAAGACTACTTTGATCTTACTGTTGGGAATCGGATTGTGCGCAGGAAATCTCTTGAGGTCAGTCATTTTAATAATTATTCTTTCTTATTTGCTTATAAAATTATATTTAGGTGAGTGATGAACAGTATTAGCACAGTCAAATTAGAGAAATTATTGAGAGAAATAGTTCCCAGAGTTCTTAAAATTGGCACAGTTGGTCCTCGGTACATATAATTATGTTTAAATTAATTTGGTTCTTCAATATTGGAAAATGTTCAATGTACTACAAATAACTCTTTCGGTCCAATAGTCTTCTTATAGACTTTAAATTATAATAATTCAATTTATATTGAATTTCAAGGGGGAGATCTCTCAGTATAATTAATTGAACTTGCTTTTTTTTGGTTTAAATACTTTTAGGAAGTGTAAACTCAGAGAGTGCTTCTCTCATGAGTATAATGCAAAGAATACTGCATTAGAATAATGCAAAATAAATCATTCTTAGATCTGAAAAGCTTATAAATTCTATCGTTTCTCATCATGAATAAACTTCATTCATATTGCAACTTACAATTCTCTACTTGTCTTATAAAAATTTGAAGTTTTAACACCAAGCAATTTGACAAAATCTATTCTATTGAATAGTGTGTTACACCTTATCTTACACTTTTTTAGAATAAGTTTAGGAGAGGTGAAAATCCTGAGACCCCGCCAGGACAATGATTCCTGTTGGAAAGGAGATATTAATTTGAAAATTTCAGGTACACCTTCTACCAGTATTGCATCCTTCAATACACAATTTTATTTGTGTAACGTTTTAGTCTTTCAAATAAGGGAGTTATGTGTAAGATTTTTATCTAAATATAGCCCTCCAAGGAGCAGCCGGAAAAGCCCCGTCACAAATATTGCAGGCTAATTGTATGGCTTCATAGCATGATGTATGAGACTGAACTTCAGAAGTCTCCATTCTTGTATATTTTCTGTTATTCTGTAAACTGGCATTTGGAAAGAATTGATGCTTTTTTAGCCCATTATTTTCTCAGCTCATCATCATCCAGAATATTTTTTCCTCTCTTGACTGTTGGCTGTTGGCTATTTATTTATTTTATTTTTTGGAGGATGAAGCCCGCATAGGTCTGAGACCTGTGCGTGTGTAATGAGTTGGATGATGGTGATTGATGAGTTGGACCTACAGATCTTAGGTGGGTTCCGAACCATATACTATAAAGACCTGGTTTTTTTTTGGAGATTCCAGTTAAAGAGTATAAGACAAAGTCAGAGTCAGTTTCTATTTTTCTTAACTTGTCAGATTCCTTTGTATGGAGAGTCTGTTCAAGTGGTACAAAAGTCAGGTTAAGGCATTCAAAGATAGTAGTAAGTTGGCGATAGTCAAAATTACAGTTGATATAGATGAACAGGGTTTTTCATTTTACAATGAACTCATCATCAATATCTTCAAAATAAGAACAAATATTGGATTTGAAAACAAATTCAGGCCCACTTGAGCAAAGTGAGAAAGCACTTGTAGGCTACTGGGTCCAATTTGGTTGCTTCTCAATGCAGCAGCAATAATGTCTGGTCTGGTGTATTTTTTCAACAAGGCCTACAAACAATCCGATTGGTTTTGTTTTTGAACTGCCTATATTTGTTAATCGTGAAGTAAAGGTATGCTATCACTTTTTTATGTTGGGCTCATTTTCGTTTAGAAAAAATGCTATTGAACATCAATAATCAGCAGGGATGCCGATGTGGAGCTGCAGTAACAACCTGACTACAGTATACATGACTTGGTTAAATACAAACTTCCTAGAGCCAATTAGCACCCAAAATATTGTCCCATCCTCACATCATGATTTGTTAGAACTGCATATTTATTGTTACTACACTACTAATTAATATTGAAATAAACCATAACTGTACCGTACTAGATTGCAGTTGAATTATTTTTTTATTTTTCTCAGTGTGTCAGATTCTTTTGTATGGTGAGTGTTCGAGTGGTACAATATAGTCAGGTTAAGGCATTCAAAGATTGTAGTAAGCTGGAGTTAGTCAAAATTACGGTTTGTCATGTTAAGGTATTCATGTCTCCCATTACTACAATTAGGCATAGAAGAAAGCAAAGCATTCTCAAAATCCGTGAAATGACCTATTTTTGGAGAGCTATAACAAATACCAACGACAACCAATTTATCTGAATTGGATAGAGCGAATTCTAATCAGATATACCCGGTTGATATAATAAAGTTGATATAATATCAACTTTTTAAGTTAATTCAACGACTTGCAGTCAAATTTTTATTAAGAATAAGTAGAATATACTCTCTGTAGGCCAAACTTTTTCGAATCTTGGAGATCCATTTTCAGAGGCAGAAAACGTTCGGCCTACAGAGTAAGTAAAATCTACTTATTCTTAATAAAAAATTTGACTGCAAGTCGTTGAGTTGAATTCACTTAAAAAGTTACAATAATTAAACTACCGTAATCAATTTTCTTTATTCCAGTTGTATTTTTTAATGAGGCTCACATTTTGGGGTGGTAATGCCCAGGCCCGGTATGGCCCAGGTGGCTACCTATGGCGATCGCGAGCTAGGGGACCCCAAAACGAAATAATAAAAAAATTAGTTTTAAATATTTTTGTCTTATGTTTTCATTCAAAACCACGACTTGCTATATTCCAGGAAATTTCACAATGAACGTTGCTTTAAATTTATTATTTTACTTATTTAACACATTGTTAAGGTCGATGTGCGAGATCGAAATAAAAAATTGTTGAAAGCCGGTTGAAATTTGAACCACATCAGTTAGTTCGTTCATCTCTTTCTCAGGGTTTGTTGTCATCATTAATGCTAATGGCGCGCGGTTGAACGAGATTTGTTTACAAAAATTGACGAAAATATTACTATAGATGAGTTTAGCATTGAAAAGACTTTAAAACTGATCATAAACTTCGTATTGGCAGCAGTGTTATTTTGGTTTATTATACTGCATGAGCAGCATGACAAGTGAAACATTTTTTAGATGAAGAGGGGGGGGGGGGCATGAGATAATTATATAAAGCCGAGTGGTAAGTAATACATCTATAATTCCTGGATTTCTTGTTCCATGACAAACTGCGTTGTTAATATTAACTTTTCATGTGAAATTTAACGACTTGCAGTCAAATATTTGTTAAGAATAAGTATAATAACTCACTTAATCACCACACGCCAGAGGGGTCATGTTTTGTTGAGGTTAGGATGAGCGGCCATTGCGATGTATTTGAACTGTGTTTGGTCATTGAGTAAGTTGGTTCTGTCTTGTTTATGGTGTTTGAATTTTTCGTATTGTTCCAGTGTATTTAGTTTGTGGCTTTTTTGAAATGTATTTAGAATTTCCAAGTCAGTTTGGATGTTTTTGTGTGAATGTCCAGTGTTGATTAGGTTATCTGCGAATGTTGAGTCAGTGCTGGTATGTAGTGCTTTGATGTGTTCTTTGTGTCTTATTGTATTGAATTGTTTTGCTGTTTGTGCTATGTAGTACTTGGGTCATTGTGGCATTTGAACTTGTATTTAACAATTTTTTAGAAATTTTAACTTCTTTCTAAGAAAGTTGATTATGTCTATCTATTTAGTTACCTTAAATCTAGATTCCAATTTGAATATTTTTTCTATTACATTTAAGTTCATAAACTTCATTATTTGTTCATAGAATTCGTTTAAATAAGAGCGACTCCATCAGGAAGCAATTTGTGATGGCTGGAGCTCAAATGCCCAAAAGTTGCATTAGGAATGGACTCAGCAACAATAATCTAAAAAGCGGCACCATAGAGAGACTCACCAATTATGATGATGTGAGTAATCTTCATAGTTCTTCATTAATTTTAATATAAACGCTACCTTCACAGGAAATATTTATTCATCTGTTGAATTCATTATTGCTTATCTGGCTTAGGATCCACGCCACAGGTCAAATTCACCACAGACAAAAATGGAAAATCCTGTACCGTAGTGAAAATTTGTACAGCGTTTTTTTTTATTGTAAAGCTTCTACTCGAAGTCCCGTTCTAATCTGCTATTCAAAGAATAGAGCAAGTTTATAGTGAATATTAGTTTTTATATTCTGTAATGAGTTCATCGGTTAATTTTATTTCCAATATTTTATTGCTAAAAATTCTGATTGTACAGTAATGTGTAATGGATTAGAAAATATTTAGTGTCTTATGTATAATAACTTGCATAAAATTGTAATAGTATCTGCATTAAAAGATCATTCCACGTGTTTTCCATGTTATTTTTCTCCTGTCTTTAGGAATTTTTTTTAATAATTTAAAGATTATTGTCATCATAAACAATCTAGATTTTTTCAACTGTTGTTTAGTATGGATCAATTTCCATATTGTATCTTATAATATTGAAACTCTCAATGTAGCTTTTTTGCAATAGCATCTGCCATAACATTTATGACCTCTTTACGGCCCACAAATGATACGAAAATTATTTAAATGATTAAAAATTTACTTTTTCATCTTTAAATACTGGTATGTATTCTTGATAACGTAGTTGATAGGTTAATAAATTATTATGTTCCCAATAAAGTTCATGAGTATTACATATTTCTCCCTATTCTATGTGAAAAATACAAAACACAAAAGTATCTTTGGAAACACAGTCTTATTTCAAGTATTGCTTTTGGCAAAGAAAAGCTACTTGAAATTTATGACTTTCAAGTATCTAATATAACATCAATACTTATAGCCCCGCAATACAAATATACATCTTATTATACTTCTTTTTTTTTATTTCATTCTAATTCATTATTATTATCATCTCATGGATACTTGGGGAGTGAATAATATTATTTTATTTCATTTACTGGGTATGCAAGGCTGATCTTTACATCTAGAAATACTGGAAATGTTCTGCTCGACAAATTTAATGTGTCTTTTATTTCGTTTTATTGCAATGAGTTTTCTAATTAACTTTTTAGGTGAATTTAAGACTTGCAGTCAATTTTATTTACTCTGTTATTCATAAAAACTTTTCAGAGACTATTTATTTTTACAAGATATGAGCTCGTTTCAGTTCAAATCAATTAAAATTAATGAACCTTTATTAATGTGTTTTGAAATGTTCTTGCAGTCTGTATTGACGTTATAATAATTTTAAAATAATAACTATGTATATTTATTTATATAATTATCATTATTGATAATAGTAAAGACTAATATCAACTGGGCAGAAGCTAGGAGAATGTTTTATTTGAATGATAATGATTTAGGTGTAGAAGAAATTTCAAGTTTCAAATTGATTTTGATGTGTTTTTCCAGGTCCAATACTTCGGTGAAATCAGCCTGGGAACCCCTCCCCAAAAATTTCAAGTCGTTTTCGATACCGGATCTTCAAATTTGTGGATTCCTTCCAAAAAGTGCAGCCTCTCCAACATTGCATGCTGTGAGTAGAACTCATAATTTAGTAAATACAGTTGAATTATTAGAGCATTTATTGAAACATTTTTGATGTTCTACTATCAGAAAGTTCTGATTTTGAAAAGTTTTTCTTTTTCCCATCAGATAGCAAAACCAATCCAACTAATTTCGTTTATGAAAACACCCTTTTGAGACAATAATGGTGTTACCATTCATTTATTTCGTAGGAAAATGAAATAATTGATGAGTTTCCAAAAGACTTAGATTTTCTTATTAGATTGCTTTGATCAATGAAGGTGTTGCTTTTGAATGAATGATGTTATAAAATATGATAATGAAAACTGGCTGAACCTTGCACAAGCATAATTTTTATATAATTATTATTATTATTATTATTATATAAAATGAAAACTTGATAATTATTAACTTGTCTCCGGGAAACAACATTCATGTTGTTCACATATCCATCAATTGATAGCTAAATCAATGGCCCATATGAAGCTTAGATATAACGATTCACTCTTAATAAATAACAGTAGTTGAAATAATAGTTTATCATCATACTAATTTATACTGAGTTAAAAAAAAGTGCTAGAATGATTTGATTTGACTCTGTCATCGCATTTAAATACAATCTTCCACAGTTCTATATATGATTTTCTACAAAAACTCTTCTAATCTAATAAAAATCTAGAATTTTTGTCTAGAATAAACGAGTTAATTCTACCAGCACTCATAATACATTGATACTGTACTATACATTTAAGATCATCAATACGGTAGCCTACATTTTGAGCTGTAATCCAAACTTACAAGTATTTTGCTAATTCTATGACTTTTTGTAAAGATTTCGTTTTTCTATTGTCTCTGAAAAATTCTTGCATGAATCAGTATTCGTTTTCTTTATTTTCATTTTTAAATTATGTTACTTCTTGTCATATGTTGATATATCAGATTCGAGAATGTTATTTGCTAGAAATCCAATTTGTTAAGATATTCCCTAAATACCACGACTATTCCACTATAGATGAGGTTCATCAACAAAACATTAAATAGATGCTTCAAAATTATTAATGATTATAATATCATAATAATATACTATTATGGTCATTAATAATTCATTATTTGAATGCATAGATAACATAACATTTATATTTATTTCAACTTGACAGACAGCCTCGGTTAAGTCTTCGATGATTTTCTGACGATATTATTGTACCAAGTAGATGAAATATTACAAATACGTTATAGAAAATATTAGAAATAATATATTATAATATAGAAATATTAGAAAATCTGTTTCACAAATAAAGTTTGCCAGAAGAAGATTATTTTGAAGTTAGATACAAAATGGTCCAGATTCAACTAGCAAAAACAATAATTAACAGTAGGCTATAATAAGTAGCTTTCTTGAAATACCCGTACCTCAAATTACACCAATCTAAATCTTCTGAAATTAGATGTGCAATTACTGTACATTGTTCAGTGAATGGACATAGCATCGGTCTATACAAAATTGAGTCAGATATCATTGATTAGATCAGACGAGCCATTGACATTGTGTTCATTATATCTTGGTATATATTGTAATATTGGCAGAGCTGTTAGCTTTTTAAATTTTATTTTTTTAACATCTGGGATGATCAATCATAGTATTGCTGGATGTTTTGTCACTGTTTCAATCATCAGAATCCATTTTCAAAATCAAATTCAAATTCTTTATTGATTTCATTTGAACAATACATGCAACATTTTTCATTATCTACATTTTATTGTGAAATCATACTCACACAAGACTTCTCATCCGTTCGTGAGTATAAGTTACTATTTATTTAACATTTTTATGAAAAAATAAAATAAAAAATTGTTTTTTCAATGAATACAAATATAATTAATATATAAATTAATGACAAAAACAGAAGTCAGTTATAATTTATCTAATAATAAATAAATAATAATTTATTTCTCAGAATTTCATTTACAATTACAATGATTATAAATACTAAATTTTACACTAACACAAAATAAATGAGATATTCTAAGAAATTAGGTACTCCCGAGAGATTTCTTTATGGGAGTTACCAGCTAAAATAAATTTATACTCAATGTTTACAATACTTTACATTGGAAAAATGTAACAATCTTGAACAAAAACCAAACATTCAATCAAACTAGACAATTAATAAACTTGATGAGTCATAGACATTTTTTTACTAAAATCAGGCTTTTTATTATTACATTTTTATCTTATTATCATTTTAACATGATTTAAAAAACCATTTGAATACTAGAAACGTTTCGTACGGTAGTACCGCGTTAATCCTGCAATCGCTTGTTTGAGAGCCATACTGTATTACTAAACTATTTTTTTAGAACATAGTTGAATTATGCTCATGTAAAGCCCAGCTGCTAATAACCTTTATCTTATATTTTTACATAGAGATGACTTTAGCCACTACCCCTAAGCGTAAATAAAACATATAACTTAAGTATAGCCTATACCAGAACACACTTCAAGAATATGAAAAACTCGAGCAAAGTAGAGAAAATAAAAAAGAAGAAGAGAAAAGGCCATGAAAACCTTTTTAGTCCTCCTCACCCAAGAATCACCAATTGATATTTGTGGTTGCTCTCAGCCAGATAGTGATGTTTTTATTTAGCTGTGTATAGGTCTGTCTAATAAGAATAATTTGGGGATGATATTTACCAGATTATTGTTACAGTTCAACTGTTTTCGGCAGACCATTAAGTTTGTTGGAGTCAGATTTGAGTTTTAAATTGTTTGGCGTGTATTATACGGATTATAACGGATTTTAAACATGTTTTTATTTTTGTTTATGTAAATTATTAAATTCTTTATATAAAGTTGTCTTATTGTAAGGATATTTACTTCTTGGAATAGTGTACTTGTCGGATATAGCCTTGGCTTTCTCAATGCAACTTTGAGTACGGTATGTTTCTGAATATTGAATGATTTATTGACATGGGTTTTACATGCTCCTCCCCAAACTCTTATCTCATACTGAAACACTGACTGTGCATATGCAAAATATGTTTGAAAAAAATTTTTTTTTTATTTATTTTTGTCACCTCATGGAGATACTTTAAGATCTTTATTAAAAAAAAAATCAAATCAAAAACTTTTATTTAGATCTTCACATCATAACAATTTCAGAATAAATGTTCATAAATACAAAATCTAATAATTACCTGCAAGGAAACATCCTGTGCGCAGGTAAGAGTTGCTAATATTATACATAAGCAAAAACCTTAATGAACTGTCAAAGAAAAAATAATACAGAGATTTTAAATAAATACCAAGGAGAAAAAAAGAGAGAGAGAGAATCAAAAGGTGAAAATGAAAGAGAAAGAGAAGACGAAAGAGAAGAGAAGAGATGGCAAACTTAGCTTACTATTAAAATAGGACATAAATCATTCGAAAAGTTTTCCCTCAATTCTACTGGACATTATCCACTCAATAATTTCATTCTTAAATCTTCTATCAAGTTTCCTGTTTGTATTTTCAATAAAATTGCTTGGAATGTAATTGATCAGTTTACTTGATATGTAAAAATATTGTCTCCTGCACACATTCAGATCTATTCTAATATCTTCATATATATTTCTGGAGGGTCGTAAATTGAGGTGTGATTCACGCAATTGAAATAGGTTTTTATTATTTTTGATGAAAATAATTAGGTTTTTAACATAAAGCTGACGGACTGTTAACACTTTAAACTCATTGAATAAATATTTTGTTGGATAAAGTCGAGGTCTACCTAGAATGGTTTTTATAAGATATTTTTGAATAATGTATAATTTAGTAAAATGCGCATTTAAAGCTCCCCCCCAAGCCCGGATACCATATTGTAATACAGATTGCGCATATGAGTAATAGATCAGTTTTGTTATTTTTAAATTATTTAGTTGTTTAATTTGATAGAATTTGTAAATGAGGAATTTAAGTTTTTTGCACATGTTATTTATATGAGTGTTCCACCTTAAATATGGATCAATTGAGATACCTAAATATTTTACATTGTCTTTTTTATTTATTTTTGGACAAGGACAGGAATCTTCATTGTTGCAATACAGTTGATGGATTTTGATGGTGTTAATTAGTTGTGGTTGGGTTGATGCATTAGGAGAGAATGTCATGAATACGTTTTTATCTGTGTTTAGGGTTAGAAGATGCTCATTCAGCCAAGACTGCACCAATCTGAGACCATTTTCCGCTGTGCTTTTCACACTGTCCCATGAGTGTCCCGTAAAAACCAAAGCGGTGTCATCCGCAAAAGATAAAATATTACCATTTCTTATTTTTAATTTAAGGAGGTCATTTATGTAGATTTGGAATAGTATAGGTGACAAAACTGTACCTTGTGGAAGGTCATATTCAGTGAGCTTTTTAACACTAGTACTGTTATTAATTGTGAGTATTTGATATCTATCTGACAGGTAGGATTGAAACAATTCCAGTGGTAAACCCCTAACACCCAGATGTTCCATTTTTTGCAAAAGTCTGGATTGAGAGCGTGTCAAAGGCTTTGGCTGTCTAAAAAAGTTATGAGCGTTTTATTTTTGTTATTAAAGTTATTTGTTACTAATTCCAGAAGTTTAGATATTGCATCATCTGTTGACTTTCCTGCTTGAAAACCATACTGATTTGTATTAATTATATTCAATTTATCCAGGAAACTGACTAATCTTCTCTTTAACAATTTTTCAAATACTTTAGCTAGGTTATTCAGTAAGCTGATGGGGCGGTAATTGGTAGGATTAGTTGGGTCACCAGATTTATAGATAGGAACGATTTTAGCAATTTTGAATTGTTTTGGAAAGTAACCAGTTTGAAAGCATTTGTTAATTATTTTGTTCAACGGGTTTAAGATAAAAGGAGAAATTTTCTTAAGACAAGTGGTACTAAGGTTGTCTACGCCGGGAGAAGAGGAAACTTTTAAAGAATTTAGAGTTAGCAATATTTCTTCTTCGTCTGTATTGGTCAGATAGAAGGAGTTATATGAAGAGATTGTGGAATCAATATGGATGTGTTGTCTGTCGGGACTCTTATTTATTAATTCATTTGCATACAGTTGTCCAATGTGAGCAAAATGATGATTCAGAACTTCTGAATCGATATTAGGAATAGCCTACTTTTTTTCCGTTTATTATTCAATAAATCGTTTATGCATTCCCATATTTTTTCGAATTTCCTTTGCACTGATATAATTTGTTATTGTAGTAGTCATATTTGCATTGTTTGATCATATTATTTAAAATGTTTCTATAGTTTATGTATTGAGATTTGAGGAGAATGTTGAAAGGTTGCTTTCTAAGTAGTTTATGCATGTGGTCACGCTTTCTTATGGAAGTAATAAGTGCAGTTGTAATCCAAGGTTTTAGAGGTTTTAGTTTGTGTGGTAAAGTTTTGATATGAGTTACTTTCCTAATTTCTGTAGATAGTGTATTTACAAAAAAATCTACAGCATCATCAACATTCGAGTCAATTAGAGCATTAACATCGGACCAGTTGTAGTTTTTCAAATTTGCAATTAGTTCTTTATAATCAATTGATTCTTTATAGTAATTTATTATGTGTGGTTTATCTACTGTTTCACTTATACCTAAACTCAAGCAAGCTAGGAAATGATCAGTTACACTTGTTTTAATTATCGATCCAATAGAAATATTAATAGAATTTGACGAGTTTTTATAAAATATATGGTCTATGCATGATTGAGAGCCATTAACCACCCGTGTTGGTTTGTTAATATATGATTTGAAACCGTTAGATGAAAGCAAATTGAAATATTCATTTACAACATTTGAGTTACGGTTTAAATATATGTTTAAATCACCGGTTATTATTATGTTTTGGCTCTCAATCGTATTTAGGTAATCAATACATTCATTCAAACTATTGATAAAAATATTCAAGTTGGAGGAAGGTGATCTGTATATAGCGACTATCGTCAATTTAATATTGCAATTTGGAATGGAAATATCCAGTATCAAAGAATTAGCCTCAAGAATGTCGAAATTTATTTGATTAATTTTATAACTATTTTTACTGAAAACGCAGATCCCGTCACATTTATTAAGTTTACCAGAATTGCTATGAACTGAATATAATTATTGAGGTTATAACTGAAAGTGTTTTCACCACTCCAGGTTTCACTGAGGATAATAATATCAAATTCGGTTTTACAATTCTGCATAATATAAGCAAATTCATCGAAATTCTTATTCATGCTTCTTATGTTCATATGACAGATATTAAAGAAATTATCACATAATTCATCAATGTAGTTTTGAGGCTTGAAATTAAAAACATCATCAACTTCACGAGTCGCGTAAGACTCTAGTAATAATTCATTTTCAAAGTTGTTTACCAGTACCATAGAAAGGGAGAAAGAAGATAAGAATACCAAGAGATAAGATTAAGAAGACGAGGTAAAGAGAAAGAGTACTAAAAGAAGAGAGAATACAAAATAGAAAGAAAATTCACGAGAAAAAAAACCCAAATTAAATTAGTAGTCTATGACTGTTTATGAAAGAAATTAATGCAGAGCTCGGTCATCTCGCGCTACACATATCGCCACACTTGATAATACAAATTGTCTTCTGTTATAAATCAGTAGGCCGTTTCTACGTTTGATTAAGTTAATCTATTCAAATGGTTTGAGGTCGTCTTCGTTTGATATGCGCTTCACAGGAGAGTCTTGTTCTTTGCGAATTAGAATCTTCGAATCACTAACCCAGATATATGTCAATTTGTTATTCTTTTTTAGATCTCTTTTGCTTTGTTTAGCAGAAATTTATTGTAAGCAGTGAGATGATCATTCACATAGACATTGCCGTGAGGAAGATTACAGTTCAAGTCTCTAGTTTTCAGGTGTCCCTTCGCCTTTGCCGCATATTTCCAATTTATTTTGGCCGTTCTTGATGTAAAACGCACTATTATAGATGTTGTCTTGTTGCTGGCAGAGGGAACCCTATGAGCAATAGAAATTTCTTCTCTTTTGAACGGAGTATTTATCGATTTGGCGACAGATTCCAGGATCATGTAAGTTATACATTTTCGTTCTTCGTCTCAGGAATCCCCGCTATTTCCAAATTGTCCATACGAGTGTATTGTTGAATTTCATTCATATCTCTACGAAGTTTATTATTTTCAATTTCAAGTTTTTTACACTGTTCTTTTACTGATTTGTTTTCTTCGCGCACAATTTCCAATGAAGATTTTAAACTTTCAACTGTTGAATTAAGAGTCGAAATTATAGTATTTAGTTCATTAAATTTATCATTGAATACCTGGGTAAGGGTGTCTTTAGTAGTGTTCGTCAAAGTGGATTCAAGATCATTGCTGTCCACAGGAGATTTCTCTTTACATTCGTCGCACTTCCAACTTGTTTTTCGTGCTCCAAGTTTTCTAAAGTTCTCTAACGTACGAACCTTAGTACATGTTGGATGGAAAGAATTTCTACATTCACAGCATTCTAAAATATCTTTTGAGTTGTTGAAGTTAGATCCACACTTGAAACAAATATCAGCCATGGCAATCACGAAATTGTAGCGAATTTATACAGAAATAAAACTATGAAATAATTGACGATAGTGAACAGTTCGTTCAATAAACTTTCACCGTTATCATGTAGATTACTATTTTTTTTTTTTTTTTTTTTTGGAGGATGAAGCCCACATAGGTCTGAGACCTGTGCGTGGGTAATGAGTTGGATGATGGTGATTGATGAGTTGGACCTACCGTTTTAGGTGGGTTCCGAACCACCGGGAAGTGATTTTACAGCAGAGAACAATGTCTTTTTTGCTGGCCAATCTAATCGGTCACCGTTACGAACAGGACCTACGAGAACGCAGCTTATCTATCTGATTGAACAGATACCTGCTACGGCTCGCGGCTATCACTTGGACCGGCTATTATAGATACCGCAGCTCAAAAAGTATAACCGTTCGCTCTGAGCTCTCTATCGCAACTATTGAAAATTGAAGATTTTAAAATGTCATCTTGAAAGGTGATTCTCACCATAATTGTAATGCAGGTAAATTGTATAAGGGTAAACGCGCACTAGCATGGCCAAGACCAAGACCAGTACTGGTCTGGCACAGCATGACCAGACTCTCGACCAAGACCAAGACCGTATGTGCCTGTATATTAGTATTATATATTCAGGCTGCTATGACAAGCTGGTCTGGCGCTTGGTCTGTGCAACCAAAGCACACAGCTGTGGTCATGCGACTGTCTTGCATCTTGCGTCTTTGTCTGACTAGTGCGCATTGCTCCACATCATTCCATGTTATCCTGGTCGTGGTCATGGTCTTGGTTGTGGTCTTGATCATGCTAGTGCGCATTTACCCTTACAATTACCCTTAACAATGAAATGTTATTTTTTAAGGTTTACTGTTCATTTTGAGTCTCTGACTATTTCTCAAATGAGTTAATCATTTTTGTTTTCAGAATGATTTTTATGAAGTACTTTTCTGATAGTCTTTATCTATTGTTTCTTTTTCTTTTTGTCTTTTATTTCTCCTAGAACGATTTATTGTATGGAGAAGGAACCCCACACAGGATTACCTTAGGGGTCTCCTATTTAGACAATAGACATGTATTGTGCATTTTTCTATGAATTTGGTATTAACATTTAATTTTATATTTTGCATGTACAGTGTATGTTTGTTTGTCGAATAAATTAAATTAAATAAAAATTACAAATAATATTTCTTTTGTTAACGCTTTTAAAATACGATAATTAGATCTTAATGCTCACTGTACTCAACTGGTAGGTTTTTATTAACTTGATCTAGAAACTAGGTGGTAGTCAACCATTTATAAAAATGAATCGTGACAGAAGTCACACAAATTTTTCTATGACTAACTCCACATCAGTACAGTATTTGAAGTCTTGGAAGTCACACAATTATTTTTATATCTAACTCTAATTTTTCTATGACTAACTCCACATCAGTATTTGAAGTCTTGGAAGTCACACAATAATTTTTTCTATACCTATCTAACTCCACATCAGTATTTGAAGTCTTGGAAGTCACACAATTTTTTCTATCTCTAACTCCACATCAGTATTTTTTCCAATAAATATATTTTTATCAAGTCAAGAATTTGTTAGCTCGATTTATCAGTAAATTAATTTGTAGAATCCTTCACCTCTGTTTCAGGGCATCATCAGCAGTATGATTCTGGCAAGTCATCAACATACAAAAAGAATGGGACAGAGTTCTATATCCAATATGGAAAAGGACGTCTTTCTGGATTCCTCTCAACTGACACACTCACTGTGAGATATTACTAGCAAGTTGTCTGATTCAATTCAATTGAGATATTTAGAATTATATTTATTAGATATTTAGAGCCTACGGAGTGGAGTAAACAAACATATGCGTGCGTGCAAGCCGAGACTCAACGAAGTCCGATTCAAAGATAGACTAGTTTTCGAAACGCATCAAACAGGCAACAGGCCTACCCTTTGAAAACGACTTTCAATAATAATTTTCAAACAGCTACTTGGATAATACTTATTATTTATTGTAAATGGAAATAGATACATAAGATTAATGACTTGTATGAATAAGATGGCTATTTTCTTACTTTCAATGCTTAGGTAATGTATCAGTTTCACATTCAGCAATCACTGGTATCACTATTATTAGAATTGTTCATAAATTTGTTGATTGAATTATTTTTACCTATAAATTTGAAATGAAAATACTGTCTTGATAACTGAATTTAAAATCAAATATGTTCTTGAAATAATGCAATAATAATTATTTATTTCACAAACTGCAAGTGTGACAACAGCTGTTAAGAATGAACTGTAGGTGGAAATGATTGTGAATAGGCCAACCAACCAATGCCAGTACATTTCTCGGAATTCCTCACTCACACACATGCAATGTTTGTTTGCGTCACTCCATAGGCTCATTGAACAGAGTATAATAGATTTCTTTCCTATCTATCTTCTTACTCAAGTTCTACTTCTTAATCTTCTTTTCCTCCTTCTTCATGTTATTTTTCTTTTTCTTCTTCATATTGTCCTCCTACTTCTTTTTTCTTCTATCCCTTTTTCTTCTTTTTCCTCTCCTCCTCCTCCTCCTGCTTCCTAACTTTCTCCTACTTCTCGTGTCGTCTTCTTTTTCTACTTCAATTTTTCTTCTTCTGCTACTCCTACTTCATTTTTCCCCTCCTTTTTCTTCTTTCTTCTTCAATCCCTTATTCTCCAGAACTAGAATCGCGTCCACAGTGGACAGCATCCAGACATTTATATTATAAGATCATTATTAGTTTAATTAATAATGACTTCCTTCATTACAATGACATTTTTTAATGAAATTAATGCTGCTGAAAAAGATTTTTATTTTACTCTCTGGTTGTTATTCTTTAAGTTAACTATTGGTTATTATCGATCTTGAACTTACAATCACCACAGAACTGACATTATTTATTTTATGAGGATGGGTCTCAGGTCCTGAAACACGTCCAATACTGTACTCACAAATGTAAGTACTATTGAAAATGCAAGTTCATAATCATCAACACCGAACTTATTTATATTCTTACTTACCACATTATCACTCACCCAGTGATTTGGAGCCCACCTAAAACTGTAGGTTCACCATGTTCTCCATAACATTGCTCAAACGGATTTTATTCTCAAGATTTTTTGATAAGAAATTTTGTCAACACCTAATCGTTTCCATGTGTTTGATATCAGAACTTTACACAGTAAAAGATTTTTGTTTATTCTAGTAGTATTCATAGATTGTGTCATTCTACTATTTACTTGAGCATTCTTCATAATGCTAGACATCAAGAAAGGCGCAGAGAGGTGGTGGAGGAAGAGGTGGACGAGGAGGAGGAGGAGGAGGAGGAGTAGTGGAGGAAGAAAATAGACATTAAAAATGCAAGTGAGAGATTTATGACCTCTATGCTGATAAGGTGCTGCAGTGCCAGAAGTAATTAACGGAATCAGCAGGCCCCCTGATCTTTTTTTCATGGCTTCTTATAATTATAGTTTTCCATTGATGATAATTTACTCTCCATGGTCGTCATATTCCCCTGACATTCGTCCTTCATGGATGTCAAATTTTCCTGTAGTTCACCCTCCACGGATTAATTTCAGATCACCCACTTTCAAATCGCACTATGTAATTTTGCCAGCCAATTTTAATAAAACAAATAATTGTTATGAGTTCTATCACTAAAATAATGCTTACAACACTTAAACGTAACACTCAAACTTTAGTTATACAAATTACTTTACACTGATTATGCACTAATCTGCTGTATCACACAAGAAAAACCAATAAAAACAAACTGTTCAATAACATAAATCACCATCATCCAACTCATTAACTACGCAAAGGTCTCAGACCTATGCAGGTCTCAGAACTTCATCCTGAAAAAAAAACATACAACTAATAATGAATCTACTATAACACTGTAGAAAAACTAATTACAAACTGTCAATAAGCCGATCAATAATTTGATAAATAACTCTCCAATAAACTGTTCAATGGCGTAAAACGAAATGTCTAAAAAAATGATAAAACACTTCATAAGTTGACTGAACACTTACAAAGCACAGTCTGTCACTCCAATACAATATACAGTAATAGCACTGTTATGAACGTTTTGAAGAGCAAATAAGAACTGAACTGTCCACTCACAATGACTGCCCTTTTATGAAAAAATTTTGTTCATTCTAGAAGTATCCACAAATATTATATGGGTTATTCTACTATTTAGGCTACTCAAACATTCTCCACAAAATGTTAGAACATTCTAGATAAGAAAGATGCAGAAACGAGGAGGAATACAATAAAAAATTAAATGCAGGCAAGAGATTTATGACATCGTCGCTATACTGATAAGACCTCTATGGTGAATTACATTCCATTCATCTTAGATGCGAAAAAAGGCTACATCAATTGTGTTGCTTTCCAAACATCTCTGTCGAATGATGGATGGCTTGGACACGGGAAGTAGGCCTAGCTCAGAGGTGTGCTAGTTAAAGATGTGCAGTATACACACTCACCTGTGTGAAGGTGAGAGTGGACTGTTGAGCCTAGACATTCAGAATTGTTTCGGTGGGCTTGTCATACTGATACAACTCGGTTAGTAACCGCAACTCACCTCACTCCTCGTTTACGTAGTACGCTATTTGGACCAAAACATAAAGCAATGTTGAGATCGAAAGATTCACCTACAGCCAAAAACGGTCATGGTACTATACACACAAATGCTGATAAGATGCTCTTCCATACCAGAAGTTATTTCCGCTTGTTGTTACAGTGTGGAGTGAACATCTAAATTAATATTCTGCAATTGAATTGAATCGACGATATTGTATTTCAAAGTGAAACTTCTAGTAAAACTTGGACCCAGCCTAAAATTTGGATTCTTCAGTTAAAAATTTAAGAAAGCCATTATAGGCTATACAATGTTGTTTGTATCTTTTCATTGATATCTTTGCTTCATCCTCAGCCACTCCCGTGTTTCGGAGGACACGTTAAGCTGTCGGTCCCGGCTGCCTAAAAAACAGTCGTTAAGTCACGTCAGAGGCCCTGAACTGATTCAGGTGCGACCTGATAACTCTGACACCAGACCTGAGCCAGCCAGGTCACACGATATTATTATTATTTTATCCTCAGAATAAAAAAAATTGATTGTGTTTTAGTCATGAATTAATAAATTTTTATGTATATTTTTAGTGCTGACTTGACATTGTGAACACATTTTCAGATTGGAGATTTGAAAATTGTAAACCAAACATTTGGCGAAGCAGTCGATCAGCCTGATATGATATTCGTTGAAGCCAAATTCGATGGTATTCTGGGATTGGCTTTTAGCTCCTTAGCTGAAGACAGTGTCACTCCGCCATTTTATAACATGCTTTCTCAACATCTTGTCAAGAATCCAGTATTCTCTTTCTATCTGAACAGGTATGTTATGATGTTTACATGCATGTATTGTAACTTAGTCGATTCCTACCGAAGGCGACTTTCTAGAACAGGGGTCTCAAAACTTTTCAGCTCAGGGTCAAAATAAATACTCTAGCAAGTTCCGAGATTCCGAGTGCCAAAACCGTTTTCATTTTTCTACTATCTATATACAGGACGAATTCTCCTCCTCCTCCTCCTCCTCCTCCTTCTCCTTGATTTATGAACTTTGGGGTCATTTTTCACTATTATAGGTGATTCAAAATTTTATTTTCAAAACTGAATTCTTCATAAGCTCTGTTTCAAAAAAGCTTTCGTTCATTACAACATGCTTTCAACTCTTTTACTTAAAACTTAGGCGATTCATCATGCACCTAGGCCTTACGGATTTTTAAACAGTAAATTGGTAGGCTAGAGTTTGCAATCTCTATCCCTGTAACGAACCGTTTCGGGACCAATGCTTTTATTAACTAATTCTTATTTTCTATATTTTTGAAAGAGAGGAATAAGCTTGAGCAGTGTATAGTAGAGCAGTTTTCTTCCAGAAACTCGTCTGTACCGTACCGTATATAAAAGCCAAATGCCACAGACTCACTCACTCATTCATCATTAATACGATTAATGATGATTAACTCACTCATTCATCATTTTATGAAATACGATCAAAAAAATGTTTAAATCTGGTATACATATAGGCTATAGTTGAGGACTTGTACTCGTGTTAGGGAATTATTCCAAGCTATTCCCCAAAATACTGCTGAAATGAACTATTTTTTGAAATACGATTTGATCACCGGTTCTCAAGAACCTTTTAAATATTAACTTTTTATGTGAAATTTAACGACTTGCAGTCAAATATTCAATACGAATAAGTATAATTTACTTACTCTGTAGGCCAAGCGCTTTCGAATCTTTGAGATCCATCTTCAGAGGCTATAAAGAGTTAATATTAACAACGCAGTTCGTCATGGAACAAGAAATCCAGGAACCTTTTAAAGTTTGGGTCATGGGACTCGAGATACGTTTCAATCGAAGCTTTTAAAATTGTCCTATAGGAGGCATACAAATTGATAACTTTTGAAATGTTGTATGAACTTCCTCATCTCATCATTGGTCCAGTAGGAGACAGATAGGCGAGCGAAGTGAGCCTGCGGACTAACAATCTATTATTAGTAAAGTAGTCGAGAATACACCCTCAGAAAACAAACACTAAAGAAATGGTAAAACACTTTTAAAGCCGGATTTGGCTCGCGGGCCTTAGTTTGAAGACCCTTGATCTAGACCTTAAAGTTTTGTTTTATTCCAAAGATCCCACGCGAACGAGGAGTGAGGTAGCTTGCCATGGCTTTCCTCACTGCACTACCGGCAAAACAGAATTGAATCGGTGTCAAGAAACAAATCCTGAAGATAAAAAAGATATGAAAAAGTGATAGAAAATCAATTATAGAATTGAACTGCTATAGAAACTATTGCATTAATATTAGGGGATATTATTTTATTATTAGTGGAAATGTTTTAAGTTGAAGTGATACAAGTCTAGGGTGATACAAGTCTTCATTCATTTTGTAGAATAAAATTGAAATTGATATGGTCCATAGATTTAAAATGTCTCAATTCATGTGGCCTCCGCATCATTCAGTTTTTGAAAATTATAATTCTCAACTTGGGTTTTGTGAAATTATGTTCATGAAGTACGGTACCTACTTTGAACAATTTTGTGTTAACTGTGGGCCGACGCGTCCTAACTCCGCTCTCATAGGATCAACAAGGTCAGATATCAAAATATAAAATACAGATAGCTTTCTTATTTTATTTAGTACAGGGCTCTCTAAACTTTCCAGCCTCAGAGCCAAAATTATTACTCCAGTAAGTTCCTTCCATTTTTCTACAAGTGGCGTAACTCGTTCAGTCGGTTTTGATTGTGGTGGTGGGGGGGGGGGGTATTGTTGTGCGGAGGGAAGACTCAAGGTGTCTAAGTACTATAAATGGTAAGTTAAAGGTAAATTGCTAGGAAGAGCCCTTTAACAATTCATGATAATATTATGCCATCCCCGGAAAGCTTGAAAAATTAATCCTTCTGAAGCCACTCTTTGAGCGATTCTAGAAATAAATTCATCCATTTCAACAATTTTTCTTATTGCGGATGATGTACACATGAGTCTGGAGACCTGTGCGTGGGTAATGAGGTGGACGGGGGAATGATGAGAAACATCCATGGCTGAATGAGATTCGAACCCAAGGCTGCAGGAAACAAAGTCAGCCAGAGCCTTATCGTATCACAGAGAAGGGCTCCAAACAACTGCGCCACCAGAACCGCCAATTCAACCCACGTTTTGAGTCAAGTAAATTTTGTCTAGCTCTCGTCATTGAGTTATTGGGAGCTTCATCGGTAACTAGTAAATGCTACCGGTGGCGTCTGGTTGGTCCGTTCCAATATTCCTTCCTTCTGTACTTTATTAACATTTTTCTTCTTTTTTGACTTTCTCCCCTACTCATACCAATTTCTTTCTCCTTTTTTAAACTCCCCTTCCTTTTTCATCTACTATTTCGCTTATCCTGATACATGGCTTTGCCATAGTTGGATAAGTATCGTTTTCCTGCACACCCCACAATGGAGCCACCTATTTGTAATTGTCTGTGTTATTTTTATTTTTGCTTTGTTTTATATATTTTGTGCATGTTTTTAGTGTGTTGAATAAATTGAAAAAAATTGAAAATTCATTAGCGTTGAAAAATGTTAATAGACCAATAAAACGCTACCGGTAAATCAGAAGGCTCCCATGAACTCAACTATTGTCAATCAATGGAAAATCTGGACACTCATTGTTTTAAAATTCTAATTCACCGACAATTATTGTTAAAATTCTAAAGTTTACTTTTTCTTTGAGAAGATCTGTCACCCCAATTCCCCTATAGTCACGTTACTGACTTTTATCTGCTATAATCTAACTTGAGCAATCTTGCTAAATTTAAAATTCGAATCCGCTACTGTGACAGTTAATGACATCTACTGAACAGTTATAGCCTAGTAGAAGTATTAACTGGTTAAACACAATATAGGAAGGAGCCTTAGCTGCTGTGAGTCGGTTTGATCATATACTGGCGGGCCGGATTTGGAGACCTCTGATTTAGAATAATATCTATTAGGACAAGCTATGTGTGTCATCTTACTGCTTTTATTTCAACTTTTTATAAAATACCCTCTTTTTAGTTATTATTTAGTATTCACACATTGGTATTGATTACATCTCCCCATATATCTTACCAATAATAATATAATTATTGATAACTTTAAATTTGACGATGTTGCAATTTTATTGAATTTCAAAATCTTTTCATCTGATTCCCGACATTGACTAAATATTTTATAATGTGACATTCATCGATTTCCATTAGAGCTATTTAATCTAGTTGTTAATTTAATTAGCTGTAGCTTCAGAGAGGTCTTTGGCATGATATAGCATCAGAATAAGTTATTGAAAATAAATAACTAATTAATTATTGAAAATCAGTTTAATAAGTAAAACTCAATAATCAATGTGAAAATAGGTCAATTGAATAGAATAAGTCTTTTGACATGAGAAAAAAGCAAGATAGTTGTAAAACAGGAAGAAAATGTATTGTGATTAGTTAGAAAAGCAATTTAGAATGTATGATTGTCACATTATCCATTGAAAGATTTACGAGTAACATAGCCTACGTCATTTCACATTACATTTAATTAGGAAGTAATTGAATAGGAAGCGATTTTACTGTAATTATTTAAACATTCTTTTAAAAATTTTCAACGAACCATTTATTGCATTACATTTTCCATCCATATCAGAGACCCACAATTAGATTGGCTTAAACAATATGATTATTTTTATCTTCACAATCCATTAGCTCCATACACATACAATTTCTGTATCATATCATAATGGCTGTAAGTAAATCAACCAATTCCCTCAACTAATTTTTTAAATCTATAATAATTGATTATCTTTTCTAATAATTAATTTCAGAAACACTTCTGCTCCAGCTGGCCAAGGTGGTGAGATCATTTTTGGAGGTTCGGATCCTAAAATGTATGAAGGTGAATTCACCTATCTTCCAGTCGAGAAAGAAAAATACTGGCAAATAAAAATAGACAAGTGAGTATCAAAGTATCCACTATAATTCGAACATGATTTAAGCCAGTGGCGGATCCAGGAGGTGATTTGGGGGGGGGCAAACACCGTGGGGTTTGGGGGGTATGGAATACCCCCCAACCAAAGAGAGGGGGGTCCGGGGGCCACCCCGGAAAATTTTTGGATTTTTTAATAGAAAAATTCTGACAGAGTTTTCAGTGCCTCTCATAATGTTGTCATGGATAGCACTGTTTTATCAATATTTATGTACAAATTTGTATTTTTATCAATATGTATGTACAAATTTGTATTTTTATTGGTAATTTGCATTCCTTACCGTTTTACCTGATATCTATTTCTCATTGTATTTTTTCTTATAATTTAAGTTTTTAAGTTGTTACGTATCAAATTTCAAATGAGTTCTCATCCAATTTACTAAATAATTATTGAGCACATTTATTTAGATATAAAAATATGAATAAGGTAATGATTTAATAAAATATGAGCCACCGCTAGAATGCGCGTGTGGCGCACAACCATTCTAGTGGGGGCAGTTGGAATAATATTCGGTCGGAACACTCAACAGCTCAACACCGTCTCCAGTCAGTTTGCTTCACTTGAAGCTTGAAGTACCTGCTTCCTAGCGGGTTAAAGAACCCATGTTCTTTAATATCTAGAACACGACATTAAAGAATTCCCTCTGCACAAGTAACATGGATGGCTTTACACAAATAAATAAATAAAATAAAAAAAAATTGTTAATAGTCACGTTAAGCTGCATCTATCGAGCTAGGCTCGCACAGCATGTGACACGTCAATTCACTTCAACTAAACTAATTCATCAGCCATTCATCAAGCGTTCGTTCATCTATAAAAACATATTAGAAAACAGATTCTATTCAACATTTTGTCTCCGATAAACCCCATATCATTCAGCCAGAGAGTAAGGACAGGCATCAATAAGCAACTTCCTGAGTTCCTTCACGAATTTGTCTTGACCGTAACCTTTTAAAACTCTGGGCAAACAATTTAAAATCTTTTTTCCCGAATAGTGTGGCGCCTTCTCGATCAGAGTCAGCCTATGCATGGGGTACCGAAGTGTTGACTCTCCATGTCTTGTGTTGTATGGGTGAGCGATTATATTATTTTCATAATTACTCTGGTTCTTATGCGAATACACGGCAATCTCAAAAAAATACAGTGCCGGCATTGTAAGCAGTCCTAATTTTCTGAAAATCGGTCGACATGACTGCCTTGCACTTAATCCTTCAGTTATTCGCAACGCTTTCTTCTGCAATCTGAATATTGCATTGATATTTCCCCCAGAATATCACACCATAACGAACCTGGGACAAAAATACCCATGATAGACCGCTAAGGCTGTTTTCTTTTTGTTCGAAACATTTCTCAAAGTCTTCAAAGCAGAAACCGCATGGGATAACTTTTTCCTAAGGCTTTTAATTTCATTATCCCATTTTAAATTTGACTGCAGCTCCAGACCCAAAAACTTAGTTCCCATTTTCGAATGGCATTCTATACCAGAATATAGCATTAATGCATGATTGAATTCATTGTTTATCATTGAAAATTTAATAAAACTAGTCTTTTTGACATTCAGCTTCAGTTTGTTGCTATGAAACCAATCAGTAAGCTGCTTTAAAATTTCTTGAGCTTTCTAGAGGACGGTTGCATTAGGCTATCTTTGCCCTTAACCAGAACAGTAGTGTCAGCATATAAAATTAGTTTGGAGTCTATGTTGAATGGTAGTTCATTTATAAAAAGGTTAAACAAAACTGGGCCTAAAATTGATCCCTGTGGCACTCCGCAAGTAACCCTTCTCCATTCAGATGTGGTATAGCTGCCATGTTCTGTACTCACTCTAACTGATTGATATCTATTATCTATTCTCTATTATCTATTATAAGAGACAAATTGGAAACAGCCAATTTTTGTTGCTTACATAATTTCGTCCTAGTTTCTATTAGATTTATGCCGTTTTTTCTTTTTCTCTTGGATCTCGGGGGGGGGGGGGGGCAGTTGCCCCCCTTTGCCCCCCCCCTTGGATCCTCCACTGATTTAAGCTGGGCATTCACGTTCCGATTTTCAGTATGACTTAGGACTCTGAGTCTCATGCGGTAAAGCGAATGATTAGAGGCCTTGGGGCCGAAACGACCTCAACCTATAGTAGGACTGCTTGTTGGATAGTCGACTCCACTCACGCTCCTACTTGTAATTCGACTAGCAATCCAACTTTATTCCTAGTCAGCTGTGAGCATCGCTCCCGATGTTGCCCGAAGGTCAAGCACTGACTGAGGTAAGTTGGACTACTTTGATCCGACTCCCCCACACACGCTCCAACACCGTCGACAGTCGGACGGACGGACTTGGAAGTCGGACCTTCCAGTCGTCCTTCTAGGTCTAGATGTTCCGAGTCGTCAATCTATGCTTCCAACTATCCAACAAGCCCATTCACGTTATTCCAATATAGGATCCAACCTTGGAGGTTGGACCACAAGTCGTACTGAAAATCGGAATGTGAATGCCCAGCTTTTATAATGAACTTTTATAAATGGTCTTAGTCGATACGCGCAGTTTTTCACTAGATTTCGCTTGATGTAAGAAACATTTTAATACAATTAAATTTGTTTGAAAAAATCGTTGAATTCCCTATTCCCATAAGAAATCAACAATAATTATTGTTTTACACAAAAAGAAGAAGAAGAAGAAGTTGATTGTATTGAAATATTTCTTACATCAAATGAAAGCTTGTAATTAACTACTTGTTTTGAATGAGATCATTTTTTCAAATTCCTTTCATGAAACCTGTAATCAGTTGAAATTTTTTTCTCAAATTCAATTGGGCGCTCACCGTTTGTCTGACAAACTCGACTCCGGCCAACTCTTGATAATTCCAAAGCTTACGTGAAAGATACAGATATGTATCTCTTGAAGGCGTTGATAATTCCAACGCTTTTTATATTTTGATTAACATATATACATTCATCTATTATGCCTTTAGATTTCATCTGCTACACAGGTATATGTACAAATAAATCAATAACTTTTTAAAATTCAAGTATAGAACGTGACTTTTCAAACAGTATTGACAATAGTCATACAGAAGTATAAAAATAACAGAAAACCTAATAATACATCATTCAGCCTAGCATTATCATAAATAGTATGACACAGTACTTCACACAATGTTAATTCATGAAATTTCATAATAATGTATATGAAACACTTATATGAAACATATTTTTCCACAATGCCTTGCCTACACTTACTATAATAAGTAACGTTACATATAGCCATAAGCCCATAAGTAATATTACACAAAGAAACACATATCCAATTTTAATATCAATATATGGGGTTTCATATTGATGATTAGATGACACTGCTTGCTAAAGGGCTTGCAACCTATATCCAACACCCAGAGTCCATAAGTCTTACAATTTATTACTTGATGTTCACTCTTTGTACTTATAATACTAAGTACATGAATAATATTATTACTCATGTACTTAGTACTCGTTGTGAATTTCTATTGCTCTCTGCTTTGTACATTGCACTCCAATATCAATTCCCATATTTTTTAGACTGATTCGTTCATATATATTTTGTGTTATAATAACTGAATAGAACTAATGTACAAAATCAATTCACAGGGTTCATGTATCTAATCAGACAGTTTGTGCAACGGGCTGTCAAGCAATTGCTGATACCGGCACCAGTTATATTGTTGGACCAGCTGACGACATTGACAAAATCATTGAATCGATTGGAGCTACTGAAGTAGACGATACGTATTTTGTAAGTTGTGTATTATTGCATACATACATATCCTTGTCCTGTTCCAGCCGGGTCTGGGTGTTAACAAATCTTCCTACCATCTCTCATGTTTGACCTTCTGCCTTCTGAATCCCTTCCTCTCCACTTCGTTGACAATTTCATCACTCAATCCCCATCTAGTTTTTCTCTTGGTTTTCTTCCTTCTATCCTCATCTCTTTAATTATCCTTGTATTATTACTGTGTTATAAGAATTATTACGGTACCGTACTAATAATTATAATTTAGTTTGAAGTGACTGACAATTGAATAAACTGACAAATATACATAAACAGAATTTATTAATTTCGAATTCCTTTAATTGCTATTACTTTATACTGAAGACTTCCGCAATGGCGGATATTGACAACAGTATTGAACAGCTGATGGGAATCGATGAATGCTACTGTACAAAAATATCAGTCACCACCGGAAATCGAACCACGGACCTCTCAATTGCCGGTTGAGCGCCCTTAACCACCATACAGAAAGGTCTCCATGGTCTAGTGGTTAAGGGCGCTCAACCGGCAATTGAGAGGTCCGTGGTTCGATTCCCGGTGGTGACTGATATTTTTGTACAGTAGCATTCATCGATTCCCATCAGCTATTAAATACTGTTGTCAATATCCGCCATTGCGGAAGTCTTCAGTATAAAGTAATAGCAATTAAAGGAATTCGAAATTAATAAATTCTGTTTAATTATAATTTCTTGGATTTCTTGTTCCATAACGATCTGCGTTGTTAATATTAACTTTTTGTTGTAAATTTAATGACTAGCTGTCAGTTTTATATTGTGAATATATAATAAATGTACTCACATTCGGCCGAACGTTTTCGAGGTATTGATTCTCAACTTCGAGGCATCCTAGATCGGCGATGTTGGTTTGTTGGTAAGAAGAATTGTCGTTTTTGTATATAATGTGGTCAAAAACGATCTGCTTTGTTCGGGTTAATGAACAATGAACAATTAAATTTCAAATCACACAAACTTTTCGACCATATTATACAAAAACCACAATTCTTCTAACAATAAACCAACATCTCCAATCTAAGATGCCTTGAAGATGAGAATCTCAATAGCCTACCTCGAAAACGTTCGGCCGAATGTGAGTACATTTATTATATCTTCAAAATATAAAACTGACTGCTAGACGTTAAATTTACAACAAAAAGTTAATAATAATAATAATAATACTTATATATTATTTTATGTATATATTATTATTAATATTATTATTATTATTATCAAATTATAATCTGCACATTTATAAAAAAAAATATTAATATGCAAGCTGTGTAATACAATAATTATAGCAATCAAATATTTATTTTGATTGAGGACTGTTTGAAAATATTAATTTCTTTTTGAAACTATCGAAACGCATCCTGGAAGAATTAACCAGGAAAGATGTGGTATCTTAGAGCTGCTCCCTTTTGGAATGAAAAATGATGTAGGTTTTTAAGTCGAATGTAAGAAAGGTTTGAAATGACTGACAATTTAACAAACTGACAAATGTACAGAAACATAATTTATTAATTTCGAATCCCTTTAGGTGCTAATTAGTTATACTGAAGACTTCCGCAATGGCGGATATTGGCAACAGTATTGAATAGCTGATGGAAATCGATGAATGCTACTGTACAAAAATATCAGTCACCAACGGGAATCGAACCACATACCTCCCAATTGCTGGTCGGTCGCCTTAACCACTAGACCAGTGGTTCCCAAAGTGGTCCATGTGGACCCCCTGGGGGTCCACGGGGACCTGTTAGGGGTCCATGTCAGTGAAAGATAAAATTGGGGGTTCGAGGTATGCTAATTGGGGTCCACAATAGCGAACGTCTTTGGATTGGGGCGTGATATATAGTACTGTACCTATGTACAATCTAATATCAAAACTGACACTGTATAAAACAAATATAATCACATTTAAATTATGATTTTTACTCACTTATACTCGAGATATTGAAGGGATGCATTTCACTTCTAAAGAGAAGCTTCATCAGCCTAGAATTGAAATGCAGCCCTCCAGTATAGCTCCAGTATGAGTAAAAATCATAATTTAAATAGAAATACAGATTCAGCTTTGATATTAGATTGTTCATCAAATTTTTCATCATGGAAAACATCACAAAGTACCTATGTGCTTGTATAATACTGATATACATACATGCAAGCAAGCATTATATCTATTTAAAATAATAACGCTTTCTATGAAAACATTTTAAAATCTTAGAGAATTCATGCTTAGTTTTCTTATATTTGAAAATTATAAGCCTTCACTGGTAGGTCACTAAACAGCTCAGATTTACCAGATATATATTTCCATTTTTAGCAGTATTATTATGAGCAAAACAAGCCCCATATCTTTCAATTATATTCTATTATAATTATTTTAAAGCTATTAACATTTACTGGTAGGTCACTAAACAAGTCAGGCACCAAATAATACAGGCACGTTTTTAGCAATATTGTTATAAGCAAAAGTAGCCTCATATATTTTAAAGTTACAAACAAAATCAATACTTAGTAATTCGTATTTATATTTTAATGATATTTTATCATATTTCATAAAAGGAAAGTTTATTGATAGGTCATTCAACAACTTAGGTTAGGTAGGTAGGATAATTATCAAAACATACCGACTTTCTTTAATATTCCAGCAATTTCTTGCTTATTCAATTAATTGTTTAAAACTATTCAGATGGAAATAAATCTGTACACAATAAATTACATTTATTTCGAAAATAAATTCAAAACAAGCCCCAACTCAGTCGTATCAGTCAGTCGATGGAGAAGCATCGTTCGTCCGTGCGCTTATCTTTTTCTCGATAAACCTGTCTACGGCTGCCTGGCGTGTTCTGATCCGTGTTTTCTCGAGTTATATTCTCGGCTTCAAATATTTTTAAAATTTTCAAGTTAAATTTGTACGTGTACAGTGCTGTGTTTCTCGTATCATTCCCGGTTTTCAATTAACGTGAGTCATGACGGACAAAAATTGTAAAAAATGCAATCTAGACCTGGGAACAACAAAAGATAATTTCAAATGTTCTAAGTGTGGTTCCATGTTTAATACTTCATGCATAAGAAACATACAAAGTGACCCTAATAAGAGAAATTCGTTACGCAACAATTGGAAATGTGACGATTGTGTATCCGGAACTAATAGTACTAAAAAAGAAGGGATAAGTGATCCAGAAACTCCGAACATCCTTGATGCCATATTAGCTCTACGAGAGGAAATCAACAAACGTCTCGACAAAACAGACAGTAAATTGGACAAATTGCAATCGGACGTGAACAATATCGTGGAAGAAATCAGTTATATGAAGGAGCAAATCAAAGAAACCAGTTCAAAGTGTGATACGAATTGTGAAGCAATTAAATCCTTAACAAACGAAAATGAAAAACTCAAAAGCGAAATGACTAGAATGAAAGTTGACTTGTTAGAACTACTACAACACACGAGAAAAAATAATCTTATAATAACGGGTATCCCATTAACCCCCAAAGAGTATGTGTATTCCATCCTAAATAAGGTATCCACCTTATTGGACATTCGCCAAGAGATGTACGATATTTCAGCGGCTCATAGACTGCCAGGAAAGCGAGAAGATAACCGTCCACCTGCAATAGTTGTTGCATTCGTCTCGCGAGCAATAAAAAGTGAATGGATTATGGCCCGAAAAATTAGGAAGACTCTAGCTGCCAAAGAAATCAACTCAACATGGCCGGACCAACAAGTTTATTTGATGATGTTGAAGATCCATCTTGTTTCCACTAATATGTAATATAAACTTAATAAAACAACTTTATTAGTGTACTGTGGGTCGTCTGACGATGCTCTAGACAACAGAGCGAAACGGCCGTCACGCCATAACGTGAGTTAATTTCCATTCAAAAGTTGTTTTATTAAGTTTATTTGAATGAACATCTGACGCCTCACACACGGCACATATTCAACGCGGCAAGAGAGCTGGTCAAATCGGGAATACTAGATGCAGCCTGGACCAGAGACTGTCGAGTGCTGATTAAGAAAAGAGGAGTAGGAAAACCATATCGAATTACACAGCTTCAACAACTTGAGGAGTACAAGATCGGCTATGTCGGAGGTGACCCGGCAACGACTCAACTACCACAACAAATTTAAGACACCAAGAAGCGGGAATTAGCACCTGGACCAGACAGGGTAGTCGCAAATTGAGTAATGTACTGAACTTTTTTCTTTTTATCATTACCAAGTTTTAATATTTTATCTTTCTTTTCTTTTTCATTTTTTTGCGTGAAAAATGGAAGCATTTTTTCTTACAAAATCGTACAACGTAACCTAAAGATAGGCTTCAAAATTACAATCTTTTATACTAGCCCATACCAAGAAGATAAATATAATATAAAAATTTCTTATAACATATACACATTAACCATCCTTCACATTTGTTTGCTACAATAAAATCATGCTCACAACAACCTAAGCAAGCGAATACATAGTAACTGAAATTATAGCAAACTATAACAATTTCAACCGTACTTACCGTAACTATTTTGAAGCAATTTATATATAACAAATCAAGCCAGCAAATTTCTGTTAGCTCTACCATTAAGTTTAGAATAACTGTATTTCTTAAGTCATGTTAGTATTACTTGAACTCGAGTACATAACGTAATAAATTGTGCTCAACTTGAATAGAGAATAACTATAGTTTTTTACTGATGTCACGAGCGCCACGCCACTTAACACTGATTAATATTATCAATTATTGTTTTCATGAATTTGAGTACATAAAAATAATAAACTTTAACTAAATCATGCTATGGTCAGTAGCATTGAATAGATTACGGTGATGTTGAAAAAATTATTCTGTTTGGTGATAATATTGATAATCAATCGGCTCATAATTAGATTTTGTTATTTTTGTGCTACATCACACTGTGTAGGCTACAAGGGAAAACAACGCATTTTTATTGTATCGATTATCTTTTTATTATTATGAGCAACTTTCAACCATCCGTCCGACAATAAATTAGTATGTTTTTGATGAATTATATAAATAGTTTTCGTAAACCTGTTTGTTGATTGTCTTTAGGTGTAAAGTATTAATAAATTATCTGATGATCTCAACACAATAATACTTCTATTGTTCTATTACTGATGGATAAATCTGACAAGATAAGGATGAAAATATCTTGTAGGAGAACTATAATCATAGTTCCTGTACTTTTTATTTTTTGTATTTTATTGAATAGCAATGTTATGTTATGCTTATAGTATCTAGTTATCAAATTAATAGACAACAAAAATTCTTCGCTTTTCGAAGGCGAAAAGCAGCTTATCTGATTAAATTATGGTTATTATAGTGAGTAATATATTATAAGAGATAATGATGTCAGCCGATATATGATTCAATATAATCTGGTATTGTTGTAATTTCAAATTAGAATAACGATTTGGCAGCACGCCAGGTGGCTGAAATTATTGTATTATAATGATGTTTCCCACAATTGGCGATAACGATTTACCTTTAGTTGAATGCAACATTTGCAACGATGTCAAATATTATAAAAATATAATTTCAAACTTCAATGTAAATAAATATCCGTCACTCAGTATTATCCAGCAGAACATTCGTAGTTACAATAGGAATATCGATGAGTTTTTAGTTACCCTAGAAGGGCTAGATGTTAAATTTGATCTAATTATTTTAACAGAAGCATGGTTAGGTAATAAAAACAGCGACCTGTTGAACATTGATGGTTATAATCTGTTTAGAACTTATGACAACTTGAACAGCAGTGATGGACTGGTCGTTTATGCTAACTGTTCTCTCTCAGTTAATTGCAGGCAGTTGTCAATTGGCGGGGTGGCCACGGCCTTGTCTATTAACTTCGGCTGGAGGGGTGTTCCTTGTGAAATTCTCGCGGTATATCGTAGTCCAAATTCGAATTTGAACACTTTTATTGCTGGCTTAAGTACATATTATAATTACACTGACTCCACAGTGGCTGAATTAAGAATACTTGCTGGAGACATAAATTGTGATATTTTGAATGGATCACTTAACTCACTCCAAGAACGCTACTTGGATGTTCTTTATGATGCCGGATTCATTTCATGCCTGGACAAAGTTACAAGACCAGACAGTAATACATGTATTGATCACTACTTCCTGAAATCTCCCAAGCATATTGACGCGAAATCCATTATTTTACAAAACTCAATAACAGATCACTTTACTACATGCTTGCATATAATAAATTCCAATAAGAGCAACCCAACCCCAAATCAAAAAACAACTACTGATAAAAAAAACTGGATTAATATCTATAACTCTTTATCAATTCAAAACTGGACACATGTCACAGGAACGCAAGATATCAATCTATCAGTGAATAATTTCATAAGTACTATTAGCCAAATTATACAAGATAACAGTTTTAAAATTCCAATTAATACAAAAACAACTAAAATATAAAACCTTGGATAACAGCAGGCTTGGTTAACTCAATCAGACACAGAGACAAATTGAAAAAACAACTTAATAGACAGCCGTTTAATGGTAATCTTAGAAATACATATATCCGATTTAGAAACAAATTACAATACTTGTTGAAATACACAAAAAATAACTATTATAAACAAAAAATTACAGAAGCTCAAGGGAATCCCAGAAAATTTTGGTCAGTGGTAAATGAAGTAGCGGGTCGACCTTCTAAGAAGGAGGCCTTTCCAGTTGAACTTTTTTGCGAAGACAGTAATGGGGTCACCACGGACAGAATGGAAATTGAAAACATAGCCCAAAATTTTAACAACTACTTTGCTTCAGTGGGACAGCGACTGGCTGAAGCTATCAACCCGGTTGATGATTTTGATGGAGGTGTAAATTTGGCTGCACGCTCCGAATTTGTGCTGAAACCGGTTTCTCACCAAGAACTAATTAAGATAGTAATGAGTATAAGGGGGGCGTCAGCTCCGGGTTGGGACTTCATCCCTGCTCAGTTGATTAAAGACAATATTGACACATTGATAAATCCAATAATACACATTATCAACTTAAGTATACGCACCGGTAAGTTTCCAGATGTATTCAAGGTGGCCAAGGTAATTCCTATTCACAAGTCAGACTCAAAATCTTCCATATCAAATTACAGACCCATATCATTACTTATAATTATAGCAAAAATTCTAGATAAATGTATAAAAATTCAGTTATCAAGTTACCTCGAGAATAATCAAATCATTGATGATATACAGTATGGTTTTAAAAAGTATACATAAATGGTGTTGAAAGCCCAATAGTGAATGTGGACTATGGAGTGGTACAGTAACCTTGGCCCCCTTCTATTTACAGTCTACATCAACGACATATGAACACTAGGATTAAATGGGAGACTCTTTCTATTTGCAGATGACATGGCTTTGATCACAGATGGTAGTTCATGGGATGAGGTTTACAGTAAGGCCTCTACCGACCTTATAAAAATTAAGAAGTGGCTAGACCAAAATATGTTATCCTTGAATGTTAATAAAACAAAGTGTTTGCCCATTTTTCCCGCAGAGATGCGGATCCAGGGGGTAGAGAGCTGCGTTTGCACGTCTGTGGTGGGCCACAGTTGGTAGCCTGTAACTGCGATTTTGTTGAGCGTGTAGAGGAATATAAATATTTGGGAGTAATCTTAAACAGTAAATTCAACTGGGTTCCCCAAATTCAGCAACTAAAAACAAAAATAAGAAGGTTACTCTACGCGTTTGGTCAGATGAGCCAGGTGCTGACTGTGGCTCAGTGTAGATCTGTGTACTATGCTCATGTGCAATCACTTCTTGAGTATGGCATATTAGCATGGGGTGGATCATCTTATACGATTCTAAGGCCTCTCGCTGTCTCACAGAAGGCTATCATGAAAAAAATACTGAAAAAGAGTGTAAGATATCCCACACACATTTTATTCCATGACTTTCCAGTTCTCAATATTAAGCAGCTCTATGTAAAAAATCTAGTAATCTATATTTTCAAAAACAGGAACTTATTTACAAACATCGAACATAATTATCAAACAAGGAATAGGTTGCATTTAGGTATTCAATTTCCTAGACTCAGTCATTCCCTCAATAAAACAAACTCATTTTTATGATGTTGAAGATCCATCTTGTTTCCACTAATATGTAATATAAACTTGAAAAAAAAACCCTTTTAAATGGAAATTAACTCACGTTATGGCGTGACGGCCGTTTCGCTCTGTTGTCTAGAGCATCGTCAGACGACCCACAGTACACTAGACAACAGAGCGAAACGGCCGTCACGCCATAACGTGAGTTAATTTCCATTTAAAAGGGTTTTTTTTCGAGTTTATATTAAACTCATTTTACTTATGTCACATACTCTACCGTAGTCTTCCTTGGGATATCTTACAAATCGAGGGTGCCAGCATTGCTGTCGTCTTCAAGCGTAGATTGGGGGCGTGGTTGCTCAGCATTGGACATGTAGCCTGCGAGGAGCTGATCAGGTCACCATACGTATAGTCAAGTATTATCTAGTTATCCTTATTTTTTTTTCTGTTCTTATTTTCTGAATAGTTGCTGCTCTTTAAATTTTTCATGTTTTCTAATAGCTGCTGTTCTCTTTCTTTCATTCTTTTTTTCTCTTGTTCTGCTGGTTAAACTTAGATTGCATTTTAAATAATGAATTATTATGAATAACCTTGGATAGTTTAGATTTATTTGTATAAGTGACTTGAGTTAATATGAAATTTTGAATTTGTTTTTATTGTGTATGATTTGATTTCTATTACACATGTTAAAAAAGTTATCATGCCATGACAATACAGTCATTAACTATTATAAAAACGACCCTCCTCACACACAGACCTGTGTCTAGGTGAGGAGTATATTCATAGTTTGTTGTTTTTTTCTCACTTGTATCTTTTTTTTGAGAATAATAAATATATTTCATTTCATTTCAAAGTTATAGTTAATGTTTCATTTTTATTTTTCACGTTTACAAGAAGTTCTAATAAGGTATAAAGAGCTTCCTTTTATTACTCTACGTATTTGATAATTTTAAATCGAACTAGAAATCTTAGTACCGGTAGTCAATTCACTCTATTCAATAACTTTTTATAAATTTGCTCTGGTATTTTGATTAACTTATTTGGAATAAATTTTTAATATTCTTGTTAGAACACTCCATTAAGATGTATCGCCCTTTTGTCACAAATGTGATGAAATATTCTACAAAAATGTGAATTATATTCATATTGGTTATATTAGATAGTTATTTTCCACCTCCTCTCCTCAATTCTCTCGCTATCACATTTCACTAACAATGAGTGTTGTGTTCTACCACATTGAGAAGCTTGCTTCTGGTTTTAATAGATGCGAATGATGCAATTACTACAGAGGACACAATGTTGTTTAATAGAATACCGGGTTTTACACATCTCGAGTTTTATCAATACTATTTCACTATAATCAACAACAATATGTCATACTATTTGATTATTTCAATGCAAATTCGACTACTTTACAAAAATATACTAAGTTTATGTGTTTTTTTTATGTTTTTTGTACCACAATGGTAAATTTGAATCTGTTATCAGCAGTGGTAGACTTACTTCATCAGTTTTCAAAAACACATTTCAACTGATAGTTAAAAACAATTATGACATCTATGCAGGGAGTCCACCTAAAACAAAAAATCATGGCAAGGGGTCCACGAGGTAAAAACGTTTGGGAAACACTGCACCAGACTATATGATGACCTTTCTGCACAGCAGCATTCATTTTAAACTTGGCCATATCGCCTCGTATCTCACAAGTTAGCTTGAAATGACTGACAATTATACAGAATATATCCGAATTCCTAGGTATAAGAGTTGTTTGGTGACCAATCTGCTAGACCACAAGACTCGTTTAGATGAAACAAACTAGAAATGGGCGAAATAACTTGCATATTACTGATGAATAATAAGACTTGAAGTTATCACTACCACATTTATTGAAAACAGTGAGATACTAGTTTCGGTTGTTCCACCATTATCAATCTCAATCTGTTTTTTTATTGCTGATGATGCCCACATGCGTCAGAGGCTTGTGCGTGGGTAATGAGGTGAATGATAACACATATAGAGATGCCAGATGGAGGAGCGGGATTCGAACCCACAACCGCAGAAACGACAGCAAGCTGAAGTTGTGACGCCCCAACCAACTGTGCAAAGCTGCACGCCAAGTATACTACTACTTGTACTATGTACCAAGCGTGTACTATTGCCAAGTGTTGAATTGTTCTATTGATATACATGAAAATTTCATATCTTTTCAAATCTATATTAATAATGTGTATTTAATGACATTGTAATGCGTTTTTTATCGTTCATGTAATGAAATTAATTATGATGTTCAGGTTGAATGTGATTCGATTCCAAAACTTCCTGAAGTCAAGTTTGTCCTGGGAGGCAAAGAGTTCAAGCTCAAAGGAGAAGATTACGTACTAGTGGTGAGTTTATTTGATTATCAATAATCATAAACTGAATTGCTAGTACTTGAAAGAAAACGATTCAAAGCATTATTATTCACGATAATGATTAGTGCACTCTCTACTTCGAATTTGATGGAAATAACATGGGCATTTTGATGTTGTAGTTCCATATAATATTTTCTCTTGATATTTAAATATATATAATTATTGATAATAAACGTTACTAGTCAATTCTTTAATCGTAAGTAAGTGGAAGTCTCCAGCCGTATCTGAGGAAGCATTACAACTATGCGAAATGGCCATTATACGAACAAGTAATTGTGAGTTTATTTTCAGTAATATTATATTATAAAAGTTACTAGTCAACTCTTACTTAATCGTAAGTTAGTGGAAGTCTCCAGCCGTATCTGAGGAAGCATTACAACTATGCGAAATGGCCATTATACGAACAAGTAATTGTAAGTTTATTTTCAGTAATATTATATATATATATATATATATATATATATATATATATATATATATTATATATATATATATTATATATATATATATTATATATATATATATATATTAGGGATAACCTATTATGTGAATATTGTGGTTGGATGTTTTCTGTAAAATTCAGTATGCAGCCTAGTACTTCTATGATAATCAACCAATCTAGTACAGCTACAAAGGTTTTACTGCTTTATAATGCAAAGAATTCACAGCACTGACTGACAATATGGTGTTGGGCCAGCTTTGAACTGGAAGAGAAAAACTACGAAAATGTTTGAATCGAATTCATACAAATAAATAAAACATAAACAATTTAAAGACTTATCAGCCGATGCCCTTCTTGCGATAGTTCATCAATAGTTTAAAATAAAAAACTTGATCAATAATGCATTAAGTGTCAACTTTATTTACTTTGAGTTGTCTTTTCTGTGAATTTAATTTCAATTTTTACCTGTTTTACAGTACGACAATGAGAACAATATGTGCGTTTTGGGATTCTCGAAAAATAAAATTTCTTTCTGGATTCTTGGAGACGTTTTCCTTGGCAAATATTACACGGAATTCGACTTTGGAAATAAGCGTGTTGGATTTGCCACTGCGAAGAATAATTAGATGAACTTGAACCCCACAAGAATTGCATAGATTTATATTTTTAACTTGTAACCAGAGGGTAGTATACCTTGATGTAGGTAATTGTTTCTTGTCAAATGATCAATTTCTGAAATATGCAGTAAAACTTCGTAAACTCCACGCATTTGCAAGTAACATTGATTTCTCAGTTTTGAAAGACCTGATAAGGATTGTCATACAAAGTAAATTCACGAATACAATTTGCTGAACTCCAACTATAGCAATTTGTTTAGGATCGATATACAAAAGGGAACTCTATTCGTATATACTGCATGGAGGCACTCACATTTACTCACACAAGCAAACAATATTGATAAAATATTTACTAGGATGGCTTAGGATGCTCTTATATCTTCAAGACCTGATATGTATTTGAATTATTTTTAGTGGTAGCTTATACCAAAAAGACACAATTGTAAACACCTATCTCTAATTAATTCTCCAGGTATTACTGAATTCCCCACGAATGCTTATCCGATTGATCTTTTCTTCATTAACTTCACTAATGTTGTCAATGGAGACCAAAAACTATTGCAAACTCTCAGATGTACAAGAAAAGGCGCTCAATTTTTTCTTCTGTTTCATGATTGGAATTGAATCTTATATATACAGGCCTATTGCAAATTCCCAGTAAAATAAAATTGATAATAATTTTAATTTCATCATTTTTTATTATTTAATTTTTAAATTATAATATTTCATTTATACTGTATTTTTTTATAACTCAATATATTCTCAGTTTATATTGTAGTCGAATACTTATCAAGGAGATATTTCTCTATTAGGTTTGTACGTTAGTTATTCCTTTCTAATAACATTTTCCAAATTTGTTAATGTAATAATAATATTTTAAGTAATAATATAATAATATTATATATTATATTATTATAGTAATAATAATATATCTTATTTTTTATAATAATATTTTAAGTAAATATTGAGTCTAACAAATCTTTCTTTTCCTGAAATGTTTTTGGAAATATATTTATTGATCAAAAAATACTGATATTATTGTAATTAGTTTTTAATGAAACAATGAACAACAAGTACCTAGTTTTAAGACTGCTCTGGCAATAAAGTTACTATGTTTGATTACTCTAAAATTGACTAAATGTAATACCTACTTGTCATCTAGACTTATTTAGATGTTAACAAAATTATTGAAATAATTTTCAGTGAAGTTGTTGACATTACCTTTAAATAATGTTATTTTAATCTGTATGTTTCTTCAATGTTTTTGAAATCGCGAAGGCCTGGAAAATACTTTTATTTGCGACTAATTCTAATAGCAAAAAATGGGTAACCTGTACTGGCCCTCATCTTCTCTCAATCGAGTTTTGGAGTAATCAACCTTATTTGATTGGGTCCAAACAGAATTTAAAAACTTAAATGAAGCGCTTTCAATCATTATGATTTTTCCAATGTTTTTGAAAGGGTGAAAGCTATGAAAATACTTTTATTCACACATACAGTCCTAGATGATTTCTTGAAAGAAAGGAAGAATACTCTAATAAAATTCTAATATTAAAGAATATTCCAAGTAAATATTGTACTTCTTCTAAGTTTGATTGACATTCCCTACTCTAGACTTTCCAAGACACACAATAGCCACATTCATCTAAGCCTGGACCTATTTAATAAATTACACTCTAGTTCCCACACCGTCCCTTTAAATAAATTCAAAACTATATTAGAACAATGGTTGAAAAGCAAAGCCTTTTACTCTATTGAAAAGTTTCGAAGCTCAGATATAGTGAATTTAAAATTCTCATAAAAAATAAATGTTTATAGTTGTATGACTTGTAAGTACAGTATAAGTAATATTTATATTTAGATGATGGTACTCCTGTTATTCATATTAATAAAATATCAGAACTGCCGATGCCGATTCCAGCAAATTAGGCTAATTGACGCATAAATAAATCAATAACCTCCTCACTTGTGATCGATCTATGCAGAATAATCAAAATCAGTTTATGAACTATTCAATACAGGACTCAATACAGAATCTGAAAAACATAGATATCACTAAATGCAATCTTCAATTTAAAAAGTGTAAATTTACCTTAATTCACTTAAATATAAGGAGTATAAACAAAATCTTTGAAGAATTTTTATGCTCTCTAGCAACTTTAAATGTTAAGTTTGACATAATAATCTTGTCTGAGTGCAGATCTACAATATTCGAGGTCTACTCAATTCCAGGCTATGATTTTCACCCAATACCACATAAATTGAATAGCTTTGATAGCCTAGCTATTTTTACTAGGTCTGATACTATTCTCCACCCTATTTTTAATTCTGTTCCTTGTACTACTGCTAACTTGATTTCTATAAAAATGTCAATCTTCTCACAATCCTTTAATATTCTAGCATGTTATCGATCTCCTTCTTCCAGTACCAAGCAATTCATAACAGAACTGAATGATATCTTGGACAACACACGTGACAACACTCACACAATTCTTGTGGGTGATATAAACATAAATCTTATAAATTCACATAGGAACAACGTGAGCTTCAGTTATATCTCTAACCTTTTGGCAAGGAACTTTACTCCAGCTATTGAGCAACCCACAAGGGTTGAACGAAATTCAAGCACTTGCTTGGATCATATTTTTATCAAATCCAAAGCCCCTTTGAAACTTTTTAGATCAGCGATATTAAATATTAGTATTACTGATCATTTCCTAATAATTCTAGGAATTGATTCTCCCACTGTTTCTAAAAACGAATCTAAGAACAAAACGCTTTCTATTAATAAGATAAATTATAACTCTCTCATAAGGGAATTGAATATTGTTAATTGGCGTAATGTATACAACTCTTGTGATCCTGAAGAAGCCCTAACAATTTACATTGAGATTTTCTGTGAAATAGTACATAATTGTAGCTTTACTAAAAAATGTTCCTTCAATTCTAATAACATTCTCATCAACATTTGAATAACTAGAGGTATTGTATTATCAATCAGATACAAGGAGAGATTATTCCACAAAATGAAAACCATCAACCACTATAGGCAATCTCTTGGTCTTCCTCTTGATCAATCTCTAATGAATCAATTCAACAACTTTAGAAACCTATTGAACAAAATCATAAAAACTGCTAAAAACCACTATTTTTCACACCAATTTCACAAATTTTCTCATGATCCATCTAAAACATGGAGACTTATCAATCAGTTAGGTGATCGACCTAAAAGAAAGAGAACTCCAGTCACAAATATCAAACTAAATGGTGTCAAAATAGACAATTCACAAGATATTGCACTTCATTTTAATAAATACTTCAGTTCTATTGGGAGCTCCCTTTTGTAGCTAAAAACAACAGGAATAATAATTCAACTCTTAACTCACCCATTGTAAAAAAATAATTCTTGTACCATTGAGTGCCTTCCCAAATCAACAAGAACAGACATAATTGAACTCATTGATGCTCTTAAAGATTGTAAATCATGTGGACATTATAACATCTCAATCGAGCTGATAAAATTCTGTAAATTGTTCATAGCTGATCCACTTGAATATATTTTCAACTTATGCATGGATCATGGACGTTTCCCAACTCAGTTAAAAAAATCAGTAATCATACCTATTTTCAAGAAAGGAGACCATCTGAATATATCTAATTATAGACCTATATCTCTTCTATCCAACTTATCCAAAATATTTGAAAAATATATCAATAAAAACTTCTTCAGTATTTAAAATCTAACAATATAATTTCTCCAAACCAGTATGGTTTTCAAACTGGTAAAAGCTGTGATGATGCCCTTCTGCATGCTACATCACTCATCTACAACTATCTTGACACCTCAAAAAAACCTCTTGGTATCTTCCTAGATTTACAAAAAGCTTTTGATGTTGTCAATCATGAACTCTTGTTGGAAAAACTTGAGAAAATAGGTATAGAAGGAAAACTACATGCACTTTTTGTTAACTACTTACATAACAGAATTCAAGTAACTAAGGTAGGAAATTCTTACAGTGGAGAATTGAATATTACATGCGGAGTTCTTCAAGGATCTATCCTTGGTCCCACCTTATTTCTTATTTACATAAATGATTTATGTAATTTGAATCTTGATGGTCACCTGATCTCATTTGCTGATGACACCCTCCTTACACTGACTTAAGGTATGAGTTTGAGGGTTATGTATGTTGGAATGGTTATGGGGTGGGGGGATGAGTAGGCGGGAGGTTTGAAATTGGGATTATTTTGTCAAATAGAGTATGTGAGAGTGAGAAGAAGTTAAGTTGATCATTTAAAATGTTGTCAGGTTCCTGCTTTGCATGTTTGTAAATCTCATATTGTTCTAAAACATTGAGTTTCTGGCTTTTGTGAGTGAAGTGTAGTGTGTCTAAATTAGTGTCAATGTCTGTATAACTGTGGCCTGTTGAAATGATGTGCTCAGCAAAATTGGAATGTGTGTTTGGGTGTGAGATGGCTCTTGTGTGTTCTTTGAATCTAGTGGTGAATGTCCTGCCAGTTTGTCCTATATAGAATTTGTTGCAGTCATCACATTTCAATTTGTAAATTCCAGATCTGTTGTACTTGTTTTGAGATGTCTGAGAATGCAGGTGTTTTTTGAGTGAATTAGTTGTTCTGTAAGCTATTTTATATTTGAGTTTCCTGAATGAAGCTGCTATTTTATGAGTTTTGTTGTTGAGGTAGGTAAGTGTAATGAATGTATGGGGGTTGTCATTCTGTTTGTTGCTGGTGTGAGTGATTGGTTTTATTGATATTCTGTGCAGTAGTTTGTCTATTAGTGTGTGTTTGTAACCATTCTGTTGTGCTATGTATTTTATAGTATTCAATTCTATATTGTAATCTTCTTGTGACATAGGAATGTTTGTTAGTCGGTGGAGCATGTGATTGAAAGCGGCATGTTTATGTTGGGTTGGGTGATTTGATGTGTTATGTATTATACTGTATCAGTTGTTGTGGGTTTCCTGTAAATTCTAAATGTTTTGAATGCATGTTCCTGCTTTGTTATAGTGATGTCCAAGAAGTTGATACTATTATTGTGTTCAAGTTCTAAGGTGAATTTTAAATTGGGATGGATTTTATTGATTAACGTGAGTTAATTCCCATTTAAAAGTGTTTTTTTTTTAAGTTTATATTAGTAAGATTATTATTTATTTAAAAACTAATTCAACTTAAAATGGACTGTTGCATAAATAGACATGTCAAATATGACCTGAAAAGGAATCTCATTTCCGTTTTTAAGAACAAAATGATTGGACAGAGGCAGGCCGAATATTTTTATAATGAAATAAAAAGAATTGTTACTTGTTTACCAAATGCACCTTTTGATAAGCATGAGTTGAAAGATCTCCTTGCAGAAAATAAATCCATTTTAATGTCCATCTTCTAATCAAAATTAATTTACTAAGTACCGTAGTTTCCCAAATGTACTATTATAATATATACTAATTCTAATCTAAGTAGTTATAGTTGAATCCTTGTAAAATTGTATATTATATCCTCAAAGTGTCTGTTAAATATTCTCATTTTTGGTGCTATCAATCAATTAATTTAAGCCATTATTAAATATGAAACTTTGTAAACTAAAATTCCCACACACAAGCTCTGCTTTAGTGGGGCTTGCATTCATGTTTTTACTATGATGACTGTGGTGTATTAAATGTAAGTATAGATATACCTATTATTATTATTCTCTATATGTATTGCTAAAATAGTCAATATTTTATGTATTCCTATAATGTTCAGTTTTATATGTAATTTATATATCTATTCAATTTGGCATGCATTGATAATTATATATTTCTTCAAAACTGCACATGAATGTAAGACAGCTATAAATAAATAAATAAATATTGCATAGACTTTACGTATAAGTAGCTAGCAGGTTGTTAGAATAGAATAAACAATATATTTTAGTTGTGCCTGCTATCACACTGCACTTCTATCACATCTCTAGCTTATCACTCTCTCTTCTTCATCCATCAGAACATCATAAATAAATAAGTCTGTATTATCACTCACCCCTCACCATCACCTAGGCTTAAAATACTTGTTCAAAGTTGCTTTTGTAAATAAATAAATAAGTACAAACCATTTTTTCTTCAGGACCTCAATAATGTTCAATTACTTTTAAATAATTGCAAAGTTTCTTCTTGAATGCGTGTTAGAGTACGTGACTGATGCTTAATACAAATAAATATTTTTGAATTAGATAAGAAATAAATGTTCCTTACATGTGGCGGAACATGTTTAGGGGCAGGAAGTCAGGGGCATTATCAGTGCCTATATTATATCTTGATAGGTTTGAGTAATTTGCACTGGACCTTAATAATGACAGATCTCTATTAATGTTGCTGTTTAATTCGATAACTTGATGCTCAAACGAGTGCAATGCTAAGTTTTTAGAACTGTGATTGAGAAAAATTGAAATTAGATATGAATTTATTAAGAATATGTTTTGAAGTTTTCCCTGTTTCATTGAAAATTCGGTTGCCTTTAACGGCGTTGTAAAAAAGTGCCAAACGACCCCTTGGTTATGCTGCTTCTACAAATTTTCATGATGTATTCTTCCTCGCAGTATATGATTATAACTATATTCATACTTTATACTTAAAATTGAATTTGAAATTCTGAATTAAAATTTACTAGACCCTATGGAATCTCAATCCTAAAAGTTCAAAAAAAGTAATCTTTTTTGAGAGCGCGGTCCCAAGAGGGGCCATGACCGCCACAAAATCGAACATTTATTAGTGAAATGGTGATTCATCATCTCCCTCCAAAGAAAGGCCGTCAACTCCCAATTTGTGACCTACCTCCCTCCCCACAATAAAAAAACACACTTTTCAGCTGGGACCGCTTTTTGAAAACGTTGAACATTTCCTAGAAAAGTCAATCTATACCCAAAGGCAAATAATTCCCATTGAATTAAACAAAATGGATTCGTAACGTTACGTGAAGAAAATTCATTTGACAACAAAAAATCTGATACACTTGCAATGAAGATATGATTCGGACATTATTAATCTGTTTTATTGTTGAAACTGTGTGAAAACATTTGGATATTCTGCTTAGATGTTAAATGTTCTGCTTTATTGTTGAAACAGTGGGTATAGGCCTACACACTAGATATTTTTGTCATAGTGATACTTACCGTACTTTATTAATCAATAAAAAAGTGTATTTCAGTTTAACGATCATTCTAACCTAAAAATTATTGTATTTGCAAATAAATTGTAAGAGTGCAGAAACACCTTACTCAGCATAATGTCAGCTGCCATTACTGCAATCACAGCTGTACATTCTTAGAGGTCATAGAATAATTAGTTTGGGTTTCTGTATCAACATATCAACAGGTTATAGTTATGGTACTTGTTTGAAATAAAGCAAAAAAGCGTTGATTTGGTTGATGATTTTTGTGTTTATGCTAAGATAAGTGACCGTTAAGTGATTTTCAATTACCGTATGTAATTATATTGTGTGATGGTTACATTAACGTATTCCCATTTAATTCATATTTTTTATGATTTCTTCTTCAAATTAATGATTTAATAATCAACTTCTATTGTCTTAGCTTTGTTATAGAAATTATCTGTGGGCTTTTTATGCGTCTTGATCTCCAAGGGCATTGTCAACATTATAAATCGTGTTATTATTATTCTTTTTAAAATACCGTAATATTTTACTGTGATATGTATTCCATGACGAAATTCTTGATGAACAATCCTATATCAAAACTGATACTGTATTTAAATACAGAGTCAGTTTTGATATTAGATTGAGATTTAAGATCTCAAAAGATCTCTTTTAAGATCTTTGCTTGGTACAGTATTTTTTAAACTACCCCTATAATTGGGAATAATGCAGCTTACCTACAATAAAACCTTTTCGATTTTTTTTTGAAACACATTGTAATTTTCTCACTTAAACTTCAAATAGATTAATAGAGGGTTTAATCAGTAATCACTCCAAAATGCTATCATCTACTGCTATCTAAGAATCATTATATGGATTATGCTTGAGATTGTAGCTTTATTAATAGCAAAGTTGAGCCTTTCGTGACAGCTACAAACTTCCATTTGTTCAAATAGATTCAATTTTCAGCGTATGATTTGAATTATTTTCAATATGAGACAATTTCATGAGAGATTTGCTAGTATTTAGAAATATTATGACTCGATATAAACCAAAAATAATGCATGTGATTAAGATATATGAAACGTACCCACAATTGAGATACAAATTAAAAAGCAGTCTGTACAATTAATTTCATGTTATTCCAAATCGATCTATTCAAATTCAGCGCTTGAATGAGTAAGTGTTCACTTCGTGACTTTCAGCAGAGATGTATCCACTCATAAAACAAAATTATCAAGTTGAAAAGTGAACTATTATTGTTGAATGTGAATTTTAGAGTTTTGAACTGGAAATGCATTAAAATGTGCCATTAGGTTGTCTACTCAATACACATTACAATGTACTGTGCTTGTGGGTATGTATTTCAAAGCACATACTCACATATTTGAGCTTAAATGCCCCCGCACACTTCTGTAGACCTAGAAAATCTGGAAATTTTAATGTGTGTGTGTGAATTATTCTACAACAGCCAATAAATAAGTTGCATGATTAGTGAACGTTCTACCAGTAAGTTACATACCCTCATTTTGCAGTACATTTTGCAAGAAATATTCATCCAATCTCACACGCTTATTTAGTTTAATGATTAATTTTTCTATTTTCTGCTACTATTCTGATGTATCAACAGATTTTTTGAGAGAAAATTGAAACAAGTTGCTAGAGCAGAAAGACCACGTCATAGCTATCAAGCTACCAGGTTTCAATCCCCACCACTTCCTTCCCCACATATTGCAGTGGCAAAGGATTAATTTTCTATTTTCGCTTACTAGGCTGGCTGAGAACGTGGTCTTTTAGAATTCGTGCCGGTTTAAACTATCTTATTCTATTCGACTTGAAACATTAAGCTGTGTTCTTCAATTAGTTCATCGTTCCAGTAATAAGGTATTGTGAATTCTAATAATGAATCTAATCCCCTCAGATAGTCATTATTATTAGACTCAAATTTCTCCTAATGAATATCGCCATATTGAAAAGTGCTTCCGGGTTGGTAAATGTATTCTCAAATAAATTAAACTTCAGACTTTCAGACACTATTCCACTACCTAAACTTGAAGTATTCCCAATAATAATGTATGAATTTGATATGAAATGAGTCTAATCTTTGAAATCAGTTTTCTTTTACATTGAAATTTGTTAGCTCCTGTATAACTACGCAATTGGAACATGTTAAGTGGAACATTTCAAGTGCTATTTATTTAGAATCAAATAAACTTAAACCAACTCTTCATATTTGTTGCTCGAACTTAATAACTTTACATAAATCTCTAATTTGAGTTACCAGAGTACAAAGTTAATTAGTTTCTTCTTGTGGTTGTAGGATGATGAAAAGATGGAATCCAAGATGGATGCCGTACTTTACTTATTAAATTGATTTTATAAAAACGTATCAGGATACCATTTTTGAGAAGGCCCACTGTAGGTTATTATAAAGTAGCTGAGATAGTATAAGTAGGCCTATAATACATACATTTTTCATAGATGATTGTTGCAAATTTGTGATATATTTATCAAATTTTAATTATCTAATTATTTTAATTATATTTATCAGTTTTTAATTGGATGTGACCCACATGAGTCTGAGACTTGTGCATGGGTAATGAGATGAATGATGGCAAGGTGAAAATATCCAAGGCTGAACACGAACTCGTGACCACAGGAGTAGCTGCCCGCCAGATTCTTATCAGAAACAAGCGATCCAACGGAATCAATTCTCCATTAGAGCTTGAATTATTTTAGAAATAAGCATTAGACTAAGACCTTTTTTAGCAATCAGTGACTGTTCCGGTGGGTGCGAGCTTCATTGGGGGTTTTCAATGAAGCAGCAGCAACAATATGTGTTTAATTAGAACATAATATAGGATAATAAGTTAGAGCTACTTTTTTTATAGATGATGATGCCCACATAAGTCCGAAACTTATGCGTGGGTGGATGAGGTGAATGATTACACATAGATGCCAGACGGAGGAGCGAGAATCGAACCCACGACAGCAAGCTGAAATTGTGACACCCCAACCAACTGCGCTAAGCGGCCAAGTTATCAAATGGCAAAGCCAATTAGAAATTTAAGAGTAGTCTTAACTTAAGTAATATTTCTAGCATATCATCCAGAGCGGAGATCGATACTTTTTCCTTGTAGATTACGTCGGAAATTAAGAGTAGTCTTAAGACAATATATTATTCTAGTTTATTGTACAGAATGGACATCGATACGTTTTTCTTGTAGATTCCGTCGGAGACTTCGGTTAAGGAGTACAAGACAAGTCAGATCAACAATTATATGCATGCAATATTAACAATATGTTATTCACTAGTTAATTACTATAATAAATTATCAATTAGTTGAGGTGAGGCTCAATTTTGATGTGGAAGGACTCTTGTACACTATAAAAACAGCTTTATCAACTAAATATTTTTTCAATTGTTTTTTCAATATTTATATATTTTCAAGACTTAAAAAACTGCGGTAGCTTGTTGTAGATACTATAGCTGCAGCTGCCTCACCACCAAACCTGAGTAATTAAGTTATGTTGATATCATAAGGATAATAATTATCTGTGGAATTGTATTTGAACTCAAGAGTTTCAACTGGGCTATACATAAGGAAAAAATTCCCTACATTAGCCGCAAAATTTCTGGTATATAATTTCCAGCTGTTTGTTGTCGGACATGAAATAATATAATAAAGCGATACAAGATGTATTCTTGTTTTTAAAGGTTGTACAATTTTTTAATGGTTTCAATTATTGTTTTCCTTGAATGGAATAGATTTTAATACCTAGTTCATTAGCGTACAACCCATTGATATTCAATTTTCTGACATACTGCTATAACTTTTCATTTCCACTACTAAATTCTGCTAATGTTCTAGTAAATATAAACGTCACAAAATGATATTACTACGTAGTAAATGGAAGTGAGTATAGTTGAAAATACTACAAAGAACATTTACTGTTGATGAATTTGACTTTATAACAATTTTCCCTTGAATGATACAAGAAAAACACCACTTTTTGGATAATGAAGCCCACATAGGTTTTGAGACCTGTGCATGGGTAATGAGTTGGGTGATGCTGAATTGATGAGTTGGACCTCAAGATTTAGGCGGGTTCCGAACCACCGGGGAGTGACTTTACATTGATAACTTATCTATTAGATTCTATTTGACTTACTAACTTTCTTCAACTTTACTTGCTTCCATGCACCCTTATGTTTTTTAGCAAACTAAATAATAGTTTGATTATCTTTTCGTCCTTTCACTCCATATTATATGGAAGACTTGTACAGTATACAAGTTTCTTCTAATAAAATTTAATTCAAAATAATACACAGTTTTAGCATTGGAATATGCAATACTGAGCTCTCAGGCTGGCCACCTGTTAAGAGCTCTCTGTTGCATACACTGATGCCGTACTGTATCAAAATTAATGAAAACTGTATCAAAACTGATACAAACTGTATCAAATCAGTTTACTTTTTAAAATTACATTTCAGATTTCACTTACTCCCTTTTGCTCAATAATTTCAATGGGTTTGCTAGCAACTTTTACATCAAACTTTCATCGACATACTTAAGTAAATGAGTTACTTTTGGTTTATTTGCGAAAAGAAAATAAATCAGGACATTTTATTCAGTCATTCCTGATGATGGAAACACTAGCTTCATTCTAGCTATAATTTTAATTGTATTTTTCTTTGGATGATGCCCACATAAGTATGTAGACTCGTGCTTGGGTAATGAGGTGAAAATTTACAAGAAAAATCCAAAGCTGAACGAGATTCGAAAAAGTTGACTTTTTGCTATTTTGCTAAGTTGACTTGTGGCTTTTGATGAAATCAAAGCTCCATTATTTTAAAGATGAACATTAGCATGAGTCCTTTAACAATTTGTGACTGTAATTTTGAAAGAGGGAAGAGCTCCATTAGGAATTTGGTTTATTTGCAAAAAGCAAATTAATCAAGATACTCTGTCAAGTCAGTGACTATATTGATTTTATTATTAATAATTTTAGCTTAAATTATTTTAGAGTTAAGCAGTAGCACAATTTGTGACCATTTGATAGAAGGAACAGTTTCATTGGAACTTTACAGTAGGCTGTTTCACTTGGTTTATTGGCATAAAGCAAATTAATCAAGATACTCTGTCAAGTCAGTGACTATTGATTTTATGGGTAACTCATCAAAACAAACCATGATAGGGTGTTTAAGATGATTGTGTTAATATTGGCAATATAGTATGCAACTAGTGTTTGAGATTGCTAATTTTGTATGTATACTTGTTGATCTGACTTGTCTTATACTCCTTAACCAGAGTCTCCAAGACGTAATCTACAAAAAGAAATGAACTATTTAAGTCTGATGATGCCCATATGAGTCTTGAGACTTGTGCGTGGGTGATGAAGTGAATGAGGACAGAGATAATATAAGATTCGAACTCGAGACCGCAGTAATAGCAGCCAGCCATAGTTTTAAATAATCAGAGCAAAGCGCTCCAACCGACTGCACCACCACGGCCGCCAATGATGGATGTATTCGTTTTATTTAATAGTTTTAATTTCAGAGATAAGCATTCGAATAAGGCTATTTAAGCAATCAACAGTGACTTTTTCGATGATTAAGCAGCACTTCATGGGGACTTTTCAACGAATCAGAGCAAAGCGCTCCAACCGACTGCACCGCCACGGCCGCCAGCAATGATGGATGTATTAGTTTCATTTTTTAGCTTTAATTTCAGAAATAAGCATTAGAATAAAACTATATTAAGCAATCAACAGTAACTTTTTCGATGATTAAGCAGCACTTCATGGGGACTTTTCAACGAAGTAGTACCGGTATCTACAAGCAGTGGCGTACCGAGGTTTCAAGCGCCCTGGAGCGGAAGTGTCTTACGATGCCCCCCCCCCCCCAAACAAAAAAAAACGGTCTCACACTCAACCACCCGATTGGACTGTTTTTAATATAGTGGTCATTTAAAGAATCCCGCCTCTAACTACGCTGTATTTGTCAGAGATGCGAATCTCCGATGAAGGATTTTTTGCCAGGCCAGATTCTACTTTAATCAATTTCCAAACATCTTGTTTTTGATTTTTTTCATTTTTCTATCAATTTATTTGCAGTTATTTTTCTAGAATTTTGTCATTCCTATAAAAATGTTATTTTATTTTGAAAGTAGGGTTCAAAAGTCAAGTATTTCAGTCCTGTTCTTGTTAATATAAAAACCATTGAACTTCTAGTGGATTTATTTTTTTCAGAATAAATTCCGTCTTCATTCAATTACTTGAAATTGTTATACCTTTTGTCACCCAATATAAAATGTTTTGGCTTTGCTACTTTAGACTATTTACTACTTCTGATTCGACCGTTTTGCATTCTGTCTGTTAGTAAAGCATTTACGGCTAAACTCATGAACCAATTTCTTTCATTCATTGAACCAATTTCTTTCATTCATTGAACCAATTTCTTTCATTCAATGAACCGATTTCATTCATTTGACATGAATGTTCCTTTTAGTAATGCGCAGCAATGTATAGGCTACATACGGTTTTTAAATTGTGTTGCATTTTCCCCTTTTGGCCTTCATTATAGTAATACATTTTTCGTAAGTAATAAAAGGCAATTTTCTCTCAAGAACGGTGCGCCCCTCAGAGCCTTGCGCCCTGGAGCGACTGCTCCACTCGCTCCATTATCGGTACGCCACTGTCTACAAGTTGTAGTTTACGGATAAGAACATAACATAATAAGTTACAGCTACAGTAGTCAAGTTACGCCTTTTGGTTGGCATGCTAAAAAAAGAGTTTTAAGCCGTTTAAGCTTCAGCATTAGGTTCGCTTACAAGAAGCAAATCAATTGAATTGCTATTCAAATCATTAGCGATGAATAGATCTTCTAGTTTGAAGATATTTAAACTTTTTTCAACCATTAATTGTTGTTTCCACACATAAAAAGCTTATGAATGATTATTTCTAGTATTTTTGGAAATTTGTAAGTTCCTCTATATTATTCATTCTCTGGTAATTCAACTTTTATTTTATAAAATGACTCAAGACTCATATCAAATGAAATACATACGTAACATAAATCACAGCCAATCCAATACATTACCGTGTTATAATAACAATAATACTATCAACAGTATCAACACTCATTCAAAAATAAAAATAAATACTGTAAAACTAACAAAAATGAAAACATTATTCTTAATAGGGCCAAGTTTTTTATTCAAATTAAATCATTAATTTATTTCACAAACTATTTACAGATATTATTTGTAATATTTATTAAATTATTCACAATCTAGATAAATTCTTGATTCCTGTTTATATCTTATCTCTTTTTCTAATATATGCTTCATTGGCAACAAAATCAGTAGAAAAACTCCAAAATTTTGATTTTATAAACTCTTTTTAATTCTTTATGGTTCCATTTAGAGTGAACTTTTAAATTAATAGCCTTCAGTTCAAAAAGAACCATTTTATTCCTTTGAAGTGAGGTTTTTTAGTGAATATAAATTTTTAGAGTTAATTGTTTGGATTTACCCCAATGTTTCGGATAATATAGCTTAGTCAAAATTTGTAAAGAGAGTAGTTTTGGACTTTGTTGCATCTTCTCATCATTTTTATTCTGTCTATAAATAGTAATGTAATTCCTCCTAGAAGACAGCCATGTTTCAAGTCTTTTGTGGTGCCATCTTCTATCGCACCAAACAAACACACAAACATTCCGTCTTATCCGACTAGGGTCTCAACTACGGAGACAAATCTCGCGGACATAATTACGATGTCAAACACGGTCCCGTCTCGATTAATTTCTTTGGGATCTATATATCGACTCCCGGGGTTCTGTATCATTAACATCGTGTCGCTAAAACCAGCCAGCCTTTGATCGGGAGTGCGTTTTAAATATTTAGGTGACCTCCTTATCCCATCAACATGAGCAGCATCAAGGCATCCGTCTGAGGTCATCACATATTTCTGCACTAAGATGTTTTACACCACCATCTAAGCACTGCACACCTGAACAAGCTGTTGGCACAATGTAACAGCAACAAAGGTGAGTGATTTAACAATTTTTTCTTTTCACATTGCTTTTTATTTACATTTTTTTTATTTTTTCCCCCTGTCATGTTTTACATGACGAAATACTTGATACGCGTATCAAAGCTGACACTGTATTTCTATGTACAGTAGCCGCCACATAGCTGTGCCCGCCGGCAAAGGGCCAGGAGAGTACAACACTACCCGCGCTGAAAACATTTGACCATTTTCCAAAAAGTTCGAATATTGTTTTAGAACAAAATTCTTTCTATTAAAGTAACCGGTTTGCATCATTTTTTACCTTTCCACTTTCAACGAGAATCTATACTCATTACAAAGATATTTGGAATTTAATAAAAACCAGACTTCATTGATTCATTCAAAAAATGTGTTCACATTTCATTCCCAACATAGTTACTGTCGAACCATTCATTAGAAATCGATGAAACTTTGGTAATATAATAAAAACAGTTCGAGAATGCCATAACCATCGATTAAATCTCATTTCAATTAAAGATTTTCCGAGCACAAGACAATTAATACAGAAAATTTGCAAATCGAAATTTTCATGACATTGAAAAGTTATATGTTTCGAGAAATTTTTTTGTCTTCAATAATTTTCATATACATGCAATGTATAAAATGAAGAGAATAAATTGAATTTATTTTCTGTGAAAGAATCATCTGACTAGACCTATTTGGTGAGATTTTGCAAAGATTCTAAATACGCGTACCTATAGGCACTTCCAACAATACAACAAAGCAACTTGTCTTCGCCTGTGCAGCAGACTGACTGATCTAGTTCGTTCAATCCAGTGAATGATGTTTGACTCTAAGGTTGCAATATACATTTTTTTTACAAATTCCACTTCATTCAACTTGAAGAACAACGAAGAGGTGAAATACTTGACCAAAAAGTAAACCCGAATCACAGCCTGAATGCAAGCAATCTGAATACAGTGTTGTAAGTGCACTGACTGCAGTACAGCAGTAGCGTTCCATGTTAGCAGCAGACAGCGTATGTATGTAGAAAGGCATTGATATCACCCCGTGAACCTTACTTCATCTACAAGGTAATTCAAGGACACGTGGGCACAGCTATATGGCGCGTACTGTAAATATGATTTTTACTCACTTATACTGGAGGGATGATCATGCATTAGCATTTCATGCTGATCAAGAATTTCACGACCAGGGGTCTTGTTTTGTTGAGGTTAGCAGACCGATGAACCTTCTCTTTAGAAGTGAAATGCATCCCTTTAGTATCTCCAGTATAAGTGAGTAAAAATCATAATTATTGTTGTGGATATCCATTTTTCGAGAACTGCAGTAGAACTATTCATATGTATTATCTTGTTTTTTTTTCTTTATTCATGTGAAGATGTTTGATTGAATTTTTTAGGAAGAGGAGTTGGGCTTGGTTTTGTGTGATTTTGGCAGGTATTGTAGGATTGTTGATTTTGATTTGAGCTTACTTGGGTATGATTTTGAATTTGTCTGCAACCAAGTGCCGAAGAAGAACGACATAGTTCGAAACGCGTCCGCCGCGACTCAAAAAAGATCAGTTCTGCACAGCAAGATAATACATATGAATAGTAAAAATCATAATTTATATTGAAATAGTGTCAGTTTTGATATTAGATTGTTTTGTTGTCCAATCAAGTTTTACTCTAATTATGAACCTAACATAAGGCCTCCTCTACTCAAGGTAAACTTGAAAATCTCAAAAGGAAAACCCTTTTAATGTATGGTCTTTTGAGACCATAAGTCTTTTGAGACTAAGGGCCGTTCTTGTGAATTATTACGGAAAATTTCCTTGAAATCAAGTTTCTAAGAAGATAATATAAATAAAAAAATATAAAAAATGTTAATATCTTATAACTTTGTAAATATTATTTATATTAATTGACTTTTTAATAAATTCTATTGCAGCCTGACAGTGCCGTTATATATTAGTAGAAGTCTATTCCATTGACAAGGGCGCTCTCAGAACTATGCATCCAAGATGGAAGAAACATTTATCCAAAAATATTTCGTAGCTGCGAGAACTACCTACAAAAAGTGACGAATAACTACACAGCTATAGTAATAAGCTTATATTTATACCAGCTTCATACATGAGGCTGTGTCTTCATCTTGAACTAGGTGAGTGTAATCGCTTTATTAGAACATTAAAGGCACCATTTTGTAATTTTATTTATTTAATTATTTATTTATTTATTGCTACCTTACATTCATTTGCAGTTTTGAGGAAATATATAATTATGGACATAACTTGGACATAACCTTAAATTCGGATTTTTTATACAAAAATTTGTAAAGAAAGCAGTAGTGGGCTTTCTGTTGTATGGTCATGCCTGTTGTATCTTTACTTGATTGTGTTTCATTTTATGAATAAATGAATAAATAAATGAATGAATATAGTTATTTATGTATTAAGAGCGTGAAGCGCGACTTTATCGCTCGAGCCAAAACATTTACTGTGCGACGCGTAGCGGAGCGCAGTAATTTTGCTAGAGCGATAAAGAAGCTTCACGCGCGAATTGCATACAATATTTTTCCTAAAACTGCAGTTTTGGATTCCAACACAATAAAAGCTTGTAGTTTGTAACATCACAGACCATGCGCAGATTTGGTTAGCGTTCGCCTTTTTTGAGGTTATGTGAATTTAATGGATTCAGTGATCCACCAATGAGAAGACATTAAAATCAAAACAGAAGCGTAAAGAAAACAACTGGCGAGCGTAAAGTACTTTACCCCTTGCTGAGCAGTAAAGAGGTATTTTACAATTAGTTTTCAGTACGTAAAGAACTACTTTACGAGCAGTTGTAGGAAAAATAATTATCAATGCATGACAAATTGAATATATATATAAATTACATATAAAACTGACCATTATAGGAATACATAAAATATTGACTATTTTAACAATACATATGGAGTGGTAATAATAGTAATAGGTATATCTATACGTACATTTAATACAACACAGTCATCATAGTAAAACATGAATGTAAGCCCCACTAATAAAAAAGATAAATTAATTATAAAGATAAACTAATTATAGAAGATAATTATGTGAAATAAAGTATTATTGATGATATTAGTTATTTTCCATTTATTAATTAAATCACACAAATTTTCTCAAAATTAAGCCAATTTCAAAATGAATTGCATTTTGAATTTAACCAATGTACAGTACGATAAATTTATGCTATACAAATCAAGTCATAAGCTGAGTTCTTGGGAGTCTTACCGATAGCCGGTAAATGTTGCCGGTTGAGTCTGATTGGGCTACTCAAAATCATTAACGTTGAAAAATTTGAATAGGCCAATCAGACGCCACCGGTAACATTTACCGATTACCTGTAAGGGTCCCATGAACTCATTCACAGGTCGTCTACAGTCATAATACAGTAAATTACAAATTTGAATAAAAAATCGTAAAAGCAGTAGGAAGTTATCAAATAATTGTATTTTATTTTGTGAGTTTTAAATCATATAGGTGTCTTATTGATAATTCCTTAACAATAGGCTACAGGCAACTTATATATATGTAGCTTTTATATGAAATTTATTGCAACTTTAGCAAGTGTGGAAAAATTATAATTTTTAGTGGAGCTTTGTCGATATTTTTATAATTGACCGTATAAGAATTAGTTATTAATTATAATACTATAAATTGAAGTGTAGAGTGCTGTTTTTTATAAATTCTTCCAACTAATTTATACTTTTTCAATATTTTGTGCTGTTTTATACTTTCAAAAATTTATTTTATTTCACTTTCAATTTCAATCTTTCACTTTTTCAGTATTTTATATTATCAGAGGCACACAGGATTATTTTTGTCCAACATAGACAGACCTATATTAAAAATGACATACTAAAATGGATTATTTTTACCCTTAATAGCTTCTAGTGTACGTTATTTGTTGTATAATGTGGTTTGAATTGCAGATTAATCAAATTACAGACAAGAGTTTTACAAAATTTGATGATTTCAGAATAATTAATTTTTCATATAGAATCACAATAATCAAGCATGTTTGAGTGCTGAATTGAATTGGGTTATTTTATGATTATGTATGAATCAGTCAGTACCTTATATTGTGATGTTACAGTTCCAAGAACCATTGTTACCTGTACTAATGCTATAAATTATATTTTGGCTTGCTAAATTGTATTTCTATTTTTATTTCCAGATTTAAAATCAAATTCTTGAAGACACTATCAGAAATATGAAATATATCGAAATTAATGTGGCACCAAGAGTCAGAGAGTCGTTAATTCAAGCAGCGGATCAAACATAATTATTTTGTGAGTACCGGTTCTTATCACAAATATTGCCTATTGCCTGATGATAAGTGATAGCGAAAAGTGTGAAAAGATATGTGGAAAAGTGCCTAAGTTATTTGGAAGGTTATACTAAAAACAGAAACTTCACACTCTAATATTTATAGTAAATAACTAGCAGTTTACCCGATTCAGTTGAATCGTGATATCTAGATAAGAGCACCATATTACTTTTAAAAATTTAATATTCTCCTTTTTTATCCCTTTTTATCCATCTTTTTCATCTCCTCCTTTTCCTTTTCTCCCGCCCCATCCTCTATTTCACCACCTCTTTCTTCTCCTCTTTATTCTCCGCTTTCTCCTCCTCTTTGTTCTCCTTTTTCTCCTCCTCTTTGTTATCCTAGTTCTTCTCCTCTTTCTCCTCCTCTTTTTTCTGCTCTTTCTTCTCCTCTTTACCCCCTCTTTCTTTTTCTTTTTCTCCTCCTTTTTCTTCCCCTCTTTCTTGTCCTCTTTCTTCTCCTCTTTTTCCCCCTTTCTCCTCCTCCTCTTCCTTCTCTGCCACCTCTTTCTCTTCCTCTTCCACCTCTTCCTCCTCTTGAGTAGCATAGGGTTAATAATACCATCGTAGATGTAGTAGACTCGTACAAAAAGTTTAAAAATACTCATGTTTTATAGTCTATGAAGCTCCTCATATTTTACAACAGACATTTTCATATCAACAAGAATAAAAATATTCTCATGGATGTTATTAATGAAGCTAATCATAGTTATAACATAGATATTTTTACAGCAACAAAATTAATTATTATTTATATTGATGTTATCAATTATTTTTTTGGAACTTTTCAGTATTTTATGATTTTTTTCTCCATTGTTATTTATAGATGCACCAAAGACATTCATGAAGAGGTTCGAAAGCTCTGTACTGTATCCGATTTTTGAAGTTTGTTATCATGAAGACTTTCGCACCATGCCTACGGCATCAACTCCACTAATTATGTAAGTTTTGCCATACTTTTTAAATTATTGCTTCTATTAAATTATTGCTTTACCATTTTCATATTATAATAATTGACCGAACGAAGAGAGGTCACTGTTTCAAATCGACTATTTTGCATTTGTCTGCTCCACACATGTGTCATCGCCGTAAGCCATCGCTCGTGCTGGCATTCGCCGAGTAACGAGCAGACATCTACACACATACGAGTTTTTCAGAGCATAGTGCTCGTTGCGGGACTAGCCCAGATCGTAGAATAGCGAACAAACATGGATGACGATGACGATGATGTTAATACTAATAATAATAATAATATCGTGTGACCTGGCTGGCTCAGGTCTGGTGTCAGAGTTATCAGGTCGCACCTGAATAAGTTCAGGGCCTCTGACGTGACTTAACGACTGTTTTTAGGCAGCCGGGACCGACAGCTTAACGTGTCCTCCGAAACACGGGAGTGGCCCGAGGTAAAAACTTTCGGTCAGAACTGGGATCGAAACCGGGACCTTTGGGCTAGCAAACCAGCACTTAACCCACTCGGCTACGGCCACTCCATGTTATTACTAATCTCTAGTGCTGCCTTCGTTGTTATCGCTGGACGCTATTTATTCTAAGAGAATAAGAAAACCAAGGAAAAGGGGGTGGTGGGCAGTATCATTAAATCAAAGTGGAAACCGGTAATAATAATTCCACTGGAGGACCCTAAAAAAATAATAGATTAATAATAACAATAGATAAATAAGCAGAATTAACTAATCAACAAATATAACATTTAGGATTATAAATTAAAAAAAAACATGGTTTCACAAAAGTATTAACAGTATAGCCACACGTATGTTCCCCATGACATGGTTCAAACGTTGAGGTAGAACTGCACTTGAAGAGTCTCCTCACCAATAAAAGCCATACTCGTATTATATTTATTTATTTATTTTTATTTCTATTTCTATTTATATTATTATTGTCATGTATAGGAAGTTGTAGCAATGTAACAGGGATTGAGTCCTTTATAGTTTAATTCAATAAATTTCTATAACGTATCTAACATGATAAATACATTTTTCATGTAAGAACACAAAACGTTTCGATTTCGTTGGTAATTGATTTATGTTAGTACCATTCAATCTAATATAATAACTGACATTGTATTTCTATTTAATATATGATTTTCACTCACGTATACTGGAGGGGTGCATTTCACTTCTAAATAAAAGCTTTATCAGCCCTTCTTTAGAAGTGAAATCCCTCCAGTGTAAGTGAAAATCTTATTTAAATAGAAATACAATGTCAGTTTTGATATTTGAATGTCCATCAAGTATTTCGTCATGGAAAACATCACAGAATATCATTAAATTAATATGATAAAAAACATTTTTTTTTAATGAATAGATATTTTTCACTCACCCTTTACACGTACTTTACCTTATAACAGGCCAAGTGAACTCAATTGACAAGCATGGTTTGTAATTGATACGTTCCTGTTGTTTTTAAAGTGTTTTTCAATTGCGTTTTTTCAGGTTGAAATTCACGTTCTAGACATCAATGAGCGCATCGTGAAGACTTCGTAGATCAATTCCGAATCAAAAGTCAGAGCTCAAACCCAGTGGATCGATACGGTCCACCTTTGTAAGTAACTTACTATCCTTTTACTATTTCTATTCATGAAATTAATGTTTATGAGAAGCGAATGGTGTCCGTTGAAATAGAAATTTATATAAATATGATATTAATTAAATAAATGATTTTCACTCACTTTTACTGGAGGTACTGGAGGAATGCATTTCACTTCTTCAGCCTCCCGCCAGGGGTCATATTTGTTGAGGTTAGGATGAGCGGCCATTATATAATTGAAAATTATTTATCTTTGAAAAATGGATTACTCAAGACGAGCAGTCGAATACAATGTTTGAAGCTGCTTCACCTCTCAGGAAAATATTAAATAATATAGGTAGTAATAAAATCATCAATAATTTGTGTCCATGTTTCTCCAATTTTTTGTATCAAATTTATTTAGAATATTTATTTGAATTTAATTTAACAGAGCGTTGCCGGTTCAAGTGTGTTTTTTTTTTGAAGGATGAAGTCCATAAAGGTCTGAGACCAGTGCGTGGGTAATAAGTTGGATGATGGTGATTGATGAGCGGGACGTACAGTTTTATGTGGGTTCCGAACCACCGGGAAGTGATTTTACTGCAGAGAATAGTGTCTTTTTCTGGCCAATCTAATCGGTCACCCTTACAAAGTTCCCAGGAGAAAGTTAACAATTAACACAGTTGCTTGTGCACAAACTAATCAGTTTATGTCCGTGTTCATCCAAGTTATTTGTGTCAAATTTATTTAGAATATTTATTAGAATTTAACAGAGCATTGCTTGTTTTCCAGGTTCAGGTGTTGCATTTCCATTTCATGTGCACCATAAGGAGGACCACTACCAGGAGTAGTACCAGGGTCACCGAAAGGAGGCCTTCATCAAGGAGGTAGCTGCATCATCATTGTCCTCATCAAAATCGCGAGTGTTTAGGCGCGTTCGCGTGTGTAAGTGTGCATATGTGAAGTTATTCAAGTGCTAGTGCAAAAAGTGTTAGTGCGTCAGGATCTTCAGCATCTTGTGACATCGATTGAAGCATCAGTAGGGTAGGGCACAAATGGTGCATACCCTCTGTGAGTCCAACTATTTATACTAACCCTACTAAAACCATTTTCTAACTTACTGACACTTTATGTGTAGCTAGTCCATGTGTATCATATTGTTCGGTTCTGAATAATATGATTTAGAAATTAGCTAGGTATGTGGGTCATAGGTAGGGTCCCCCAGTAGGGCTTCATCGATACATCTAGACGCAGAGATTATTCGATCCACTACTAGGTAGGGCATGCATTTGTAGCTAGATTACTAATAAATTGTAGTCTAATTAACAGTCTACTAATACCTTACTAACAATTATTAAAAATGACAATGTAAATTTTTATTGTGTTTTTTCAGGTTGAAATTCACTACAAACATTCAATCAAAAAGTGTTTAAATATCTTGTAAGATGTACCTTGTTATGACATTTTTAATTGGTCTGCATTGAATGTTTCAGGGGCAAAGCTGTTCATTATTTTCTTTTTATTTGAAAAATAAATAAAAAATGTGTATTGTTTTTCACCCTTTTTCCTTCAATAAATATTTTCCAAGTTTATTTCAGCCATTACATTCCATCCACACGATAAGCTGATGCTGAGATGGTGTTGCTTACATGGGGCAGTTGCAATTCAAGGAAATTTCACAATGTATGTGTCTTCACAGGTAATCAAGGTAACAAAATTCAAGTTAGTAAAATTTTTCTACATCTATTCTTATTGATTTATCTACATTTTCTCAGCAATTGCATAAATGTCTCATACTTTATTCTTTGTTTCATGCTATCGTCTGAGTAATAAGACAATCTCTGGCAAACTGATTTATCCTAGATGGGATGTCTAGAAAAAAAAATGGTGGGAAAATTGATACCATCATGTATATTGATACCGATGATACAATTGAAGGAATAGACAAAGCTGTAATTCACAATAAATTGTCATGCAAAGTAAGTAGCCTATCGGTATAATTCTACTCGCTATTAATATATATATATATATATTTACGATAATGATTTATGAGTGACTTGTTGATTTTTTAATGTCTCCTCTGTTCTTAGAAATTCGTTTCAGATGCATTTATGGATATTGATTGGTAAAATCAATCAATACAATGAACATGTCCGATCAAAGAAATTGATAAAAGAATATAATTTTTGCAACGGGCACTAAAGTTATATAGTTCAAGAATCCTATAGATTCAACACAAGTAAGTTTGATTTTCTTCCCTATTCTCAATATTTCATTTTAATTTTATTTGTCCATTTTTATTTATTGAAATTTTTAAATTTTGTCTGGGTCTGATATAAGACTCAATGTGGCAAAAACAACAAAAGTTGAATTTTTTTAAAGTACAAACTGCATGTATTAAACTTTTTAGAATTATTATTGTGAAGATTCATTTTCTCGAACTACAGTATATGAACTATACTATGCAGAACTGACCTTTTTGAGTCGCGGTGGACGCGTTTCCAACAATGTAGTTCTTCCTCGGCGATGAGCTTTCCTAAAAAAACTTTAGAATAATTCACGAGATATTGCAGTAATTTTTGAAAAAAAAATGTGAATGCAATGTCGTGATTTATTCTAAAAATGATAAAGTAGCCGAGAATAGTATCACAAGAAATAAAATTTATCATACTATAAGTACATTTTCGCTTGGAATAATGATTTCTAGTATTAGTTTAAAGGTAAATGAAAATAATAGGAAAACTGAAACAGGAATAAATAAAACATAGTGTTGAATATAAATTGGTTGGAAATACTAGATCAATAGTTATTTTTTAATTAGTTTGTCATTTAGTAAATTTAATTAGAACAAGAACAATAATTCGTCTTTGCTTCGTTGTTCTACATATTAATACATTTTGTATGAATGAATTTGTTCAACTTTGCATCAGACTTGAATTGTATGTTTATATCCAGATGCTACAGTAATGTGTCCTTTATCACAAAATAATATATACGGTATATATATATACATGTAAAAAGGCATGATATCCAGTAGCAGGGATAATGAGAGCTCCACACACAGGAAGCAGTAACATAAAATCTAATCCCTTTCTCCACAACTTATTTCTTTATTTTCAAATCTCTTTCTCAAAAATCTAATTTGAAAAGTTTACTTTCTGTTACCAGGCACCAGCCTTCAGGAGAATTCTGTCATGGTGATTTTCAGCATTTGTAGCAGCATTTTCATCATCACAACGGGAGAGTCATCCTCATCATCACCATCTTTCTGGGGGTGATGAAGAAGGGTGAGAGGCAGAGGACTACTGCACTGGTATCTCCAGGTATGATAGGTGGGAAGTCTAGGCCACGGGCTTCACCATCTTCGCTGATTTTTAATTGAAAACGCAAATTTTTCACCAAAATTTTACAATTTTCCAAATTTTTGTAAGTTCAAAATGACTAAGAATTTGATTTTTCAAATTCTTTAGAGATACGTCAAATTTTTTTAAAATTTCTCAAGATTTCAACTCTAAATTTTATTTAATTTTCAAGGAAAGTTTTCGCAACTTTCTACGAAAACTTGTTCTGGTGGGCCGCTTAACGCAGTTGGTTGGGGCGTCGGAACTTTAGCTTATTGTCGTTTCAGCGGTCGTGGATTCGAATCCCGCTCCTCCGTCTGACATCTATGTGTTAACATTCACCTCATTACCCACGCACAAGTCTTGGACTTATGTGGGCATATAGGCCTAATTTCAATTTTTCAAGATTGAAGGAGTTTTCTCACCTTTCCACAAATCTTTCTAAATTCCAATTCTAAATTTTCAATTTTTTTATAAATGTGGTCAGGTGGTGCTGTTTGGATGGTCGGCTCGAGGTTATACCTGAGTTTAGGTTAGGCTAGGGTTAGGTTAGGTTCAGGGATCACCTCGGGAGTCCAACCCTACCGCCCTCGCTCGCAGAGGGTGTGTAGACAGCAAGCACCTCGGATGGCCCGCAAGGCTGCTAGCACCTCGTACGTCCTCGCAAGGCTGCTAATCCCGCGCCGCGTGCGGGCTGGTAAACGTATGTCTTGAGTGCTTTCCTCGGTCTGATGCCATCTCTTGATAGCCTGTTATTATCAGAGATGACATCTGACCGTGAGCAACTACAATGACTGCGGCTGACAAGGCTCTGGCGTGGCTGTGTTCTCCCAACACAGCCTTCCTCTAAAGGTAGTTGGCATGGTTAACACATTATGCAGCACGCTACATTGGTTGAGTTCCCGGGAGTCTCATTGGTAACCGGTAAATGTTACCGGTGGTGTCTTCTTGGCTTCCATAAACTCAAACATTGGTAAATGAGTTCACTCAAGCGACGGTGAGGCTCTGTTTACCATAGTGAAGCATGCTGTTCATACAAACCGTGTCACTCCTTTGCTCCTTCCTTTATATTCCTCTCTCAACCTCATTCAACCAACCGTGTTTTAGTGTAATCATAAGTTAGTTGTGTATGTGTGGTTTAATATGATGGCAGTCATGTTGTCCGTATAAAAACAAATAGAGAACCTAACCTAACCTAACCTATCCTCCACCTATATTTTTTAGGGAAGTGATTAGCCACAAGCAGTGCCAGGTATCTATTCAGTCAGATGAGACACGAGCGCATGGTCTCTATTGGAAGGGTTGCCGCTTTTGTTTGACCAGTAAAAAATACTGTTATGTATAAAAAGACTTGGAGTTGTAACAACCACATTTATAGAGACTAGTTTCGGTTGGTACACCATTATCAATCTCCACCAACTAAACCAAAAGTACAGAGTAGCTTAATGTATACTAAATAATAATACGTTTTATTTATTTGATATAGCATATTATTATTCAGTTGAATATCGTCAAATATAAATTATACAAACTAAAAGTAACACTAGGCTACAGTCATAATAGGTATTCAATAAATAATTTCGAAGTTGTGTAACACACCGAATCTTAGCTGCTAGATATTAGTCTATAATAAAAAGTAATTAACAATTACTTGAATACAATACAATATTTTTATTGGCCATTAAGTACATAAATACAATAGGCTTTTAGTAGTCTTTAGTAGTCTTCTAGTAGTCTTTTAGTAGTCTTCTAGTGGTCTTTTTGTCAGTTGTGAGGACGTATCATGCGACCCGGTCAAACAAGCTAAAATAGTCATCAGACACCAAAAATATACATGGAGACCATGTAATGTTACATAATTACTAAGAATGTTAAGAACAACTCCATCAGGTATAACTGTCAATTAAAATTAAATTCTGTAACCAGTCCAGCTATCGATGTCATATATCATGATTAAGGAACTCTTCAATTGACTAAAAAGCCCTTTGTTTTAGCCAATAGGATATTGTGGGAATGAACTTTTTTGTTGGCAGGCTCCTGATGAATATGGGTGGCAATTTGTTGAACAATAAACCATGTTGATACATATGGCTTTTTAATGATTCGCTTAGTCTAATATTTGGCTTGACTAGGTTTTCTCTGTATCTAGTTTGATGGCTATGTTGATGAAGGTGTTGTTGAAAGTTATTTTAATTTTTTTTACGTAGATTAGATTACAGTATATGCAGGGCCTACATAGATGGATGTGTGGACAAGTTTTATGGCTGACATTTCAAATACCCTATCCTTACAAAATTTACTCACATTCAGGGCAGTATACTTAATCGAGGTACTGACTAGTATAGATGACAAGCCTCTATGTGTAAAATCTCAAGTGTCGAAAAAAATTTATATACAATTGAACTCTTCTACGCTATAAAATGCTCTGGCTACAAGGAAACTGTAGAAATCTTTTTTAAATTTATTTATTTCTGACAAGGCCCGTAATTCAGTTGGTAATTTGTTGTGCAACTTCGCTCCTAAGTGAGTTGGCATTCTTTCATAAAGCTTTAGCCAATGCTGTTCAGTGATTAGTTTATTACTCCCCCTAGTATTATAATTGTGTATATCAGCATTCGTGGTCCGATTAAAAATATTCTTATGTGTAAAGATTAGGAGTTTATACATATAAATCGACGGCAGCGTTGAAATTTTTAAGCTTACAAAATCTCTGCATGTTTCATTGAACTTGAGTCCAGCCAAATAACGAATTGCTCTTTTTTGTAGTACGAGTACTTTTTGAAAGAGTACATTTGCACAACCACCCCACAACTCTATACCATAGGCCCTAAATACAGAATGATACTATTGGCTGAGTTTGAAAGTGCCTCTCATAGGCTGAACTTCATTAAAGGTCTGTGATTGGCTGAAGGCCCGAACAAGTCACGCCCACTGGTGGGAGGAGCAACCAGAAATAATTAGTATCAAAATCAGAAACAAAGAAGTAACAAATAAGAACAAAATACACAAGTAGGCTAGAATTTAACAAATAGAAAGTGACCCTTCTGCTATATCTCATTTACTAGTGGCACAAATTTAGAATATTGTGGGTGAGGTCTAATTCATTTTAGTGTTCCACATAAAGTCATCTAGCATCACATCTCCTGCGTTTCTATTTGCGTTGGGCCTGAATTACTGTTGGTCAACCATGTCAATCCCACTTTACATATTGTTTTGATAGTTTTTTTTTTTTTAGTGAATTAAGGACTTGTTGACATTTATTATTTTTCCATTAAAGAGCTTCCACTTCCTGCAATCTCCGTTCAAGCGCAGACACATCAAGCCTGTGCTTGCAAACATAGCGATCTTCCAGGAAAACGACAGGAATTTCATACCTGTACAGTTTTCTGTAATGAGAATTCTCTGGTGCAGTAATGTCGACAGGAATTATCTGCAGCCTATCTTGATACGGTGCTAGCTGCTCTTTCAGCTCATCGCAGAGTGGACAGGGATCCTTCGTGAAGAGTTTCAGTCTGGGAAGTCCTTCTGGTTTCTCCTCCATTCTAAAATTCATGACCATTCAAGATTTCCCACTTTTCATAGAAAAATGCACAAATGATATTTATTCACTTCAATGAATACAGAGTGACTAGCAAAGTAAGCTACAAAAATTTCCAGACTTTTCCTTGACCAATATAAGGTAATAGCCAGCAGGCTCGCTTCGCTCGCCTTAACCGTTTAGCTAGGGGGCAGTCCCCCCTGGACCCCAAGGGCTGGTTTAAAATTCGTACAAAATCGTGAATCGATCCAGCACTTTTGTTTGTTGATCATCTGTTGTCATGGATACGGGCACAGTTATTCAATTCACAACTCCATATTTCTTACATCTAACTTTAAAATTTTCACTTTTGGCTTTATTTTTTTGAATTTTTTAAATTTTTTCTTTGCATGCATCACCCCCAACGGGACATGTGTACCAAATTTCAACTTAATTAGCCATGTGGTTTTCGAGAAACGCTGATGAATGAGTCCGTGAATCAGGAGTATTTGGCTTTTATATAGATGAAAAACTAAAAGACCTTGGTGAATAATCAAAACAATTTTATGTTTTTTAGCCTACCTAGCTTATTTGTCTGGTTGTCCATCTAAAAACGCATTTCAAGTTCGATAATGGGGCATTTCAAGTGAGGGTTTCTATAATTAGTATAATTATTATTATGTATGTAATTACTACGAAGTTTTCCCGATATTTTTTTAAAATTCCATGACTTTTCCAGAATTTAAAAATTCCCTGACTTTTCCCGGTTTTCCGGTCGCTAGTCAACCTGTAAATAGCATTTCTCCCCTACTTGCCTAGACGATTTATGTGATTGATGAAAAGTGAACCAGAATATTATCCTACTCGCAAATTAGTGTTCCCTGAGTTTGTTCTACTGGTTTAGGGCAAGAACTCGTTTTAAAAATCAAATAGCATGATAGAATTTTGAATCACATTTAAGATGTTTTGTTTTGATTTAGCTATTCGATAACAATAATTGATCAACAGAAATTTCCATCTTCTACAGGGGGTGCTGATAATTCTTCAAAGACTTGAATTATGTTCTTTGATTTCTTGTTCTATAACGATCTGCGTTGTTAATATTAACTTTCTGTAAATTTAACTTGCAGTCAGTTTTAGATTGTGAATATATAAAAAATGTACTCACACGTGGCCGAACGTTTTCGAAATAATTTAAGTTGTTGTTGTAAATTTAACGACTTGCAGTCAGTTTTAGATTGATAAAAAAATGTACTCTCACGTTCGGCCACGTGTGAGTACATTTTTTATATATTCACAATCTAAAACTGACTGCAAGTCGTTAAATTTACAACAACTTAAATTATCTTGAAAACGGCTACTACGAATAGAATTTTTTAACTATGAAGATCTTTGAGCATCAAATTCTGTTGCAAGTCACTAAACTCATTCGATCATTCAGTCTTCGAATTTCACTCATTTTGTTGTGAATACGCAAATGAAAATTCCAAAATTAGTAGGCACTAATAGTGCACTCGCACTAAACGCATTACGTGTAGATTCAAATGGCTTTAAATAGTTTCGTTCTGCTTAAGAAAAATTAATTCTGTAAGAATTATCCGAAATTTTAAAAGTAAAAACTGTAGCAGCATTGATATACATGCAAATTTAACGTTTTATAATTGCTTTCAAGCATGAATAAGATCATAGGATGCTATCATACAAAGAAGGCTAGTTATCAAAAATTTAATGAAGCAAAATGGAATATTTCGGTATCAATACTGGGAAATCTAAGGTTGAAAAATAAATAAAACATAGTATAAAAGATAACAATTTTAATAAAAATAGAATACAAATGTATAAATATACAATTTCCAGGACAAGAATAGAATTTCACAAAAAGTGCTATATTTCATTTGTATTTGCTAAATAATGAAGAATAAGTTCAATTAATGTACACTACAATTAATTAACCTACACAGATTTTATATGTTTCAATATACAATCGGGCAGATTTTACTTGTTACAGATTCCTATTCAAAATATCAGTTTAAATATTCTGAGACTTCCAAATCTGCAGTCTAATTTATATTATCTTCATTATCTACAAGGGGCCATTCGTTTTTGGCGTTTGAAGAGTCTTATGGTAATTGAAACGCTAGTGTAATCAAACAATAAATCCTTATTTACTTTTGAAGTGAAACTTTTGGATAGAAATTATTAAATGAATTGAACACATACTCTTTCTATGAACGTTAAATATAGATTTATCATTCGATAATAATCGAATTTTATAATATTTTCAATACAAATTCGTTCATTGTTTAAAAAAATTATGGTATGTCTAATCATGGTATACACTTACAATCTTTCGACCATAATTGATGACGCTCCACCTCCACCATTACAAATCGAAGCTACACCTTTTTGTCCCGGTTTCAGTGCGTACAAAAGATGAAGTATTATTCTAGCACCAGACATCCTGTTGATCAAATACAGTTTCCAGTTCAATAGAGCACAAACAACATGGATTGGTACACATGTGATGAGTTCACATTCAATAACTAATAAACTCCAATTTCTAATACTTTTTATTGTTACATTTATGGAGGGGGAAAATTTGTAACGCTTATTTATATTAGAATGTGAGCTGATTTATATATTATAGTTGATGATAGAAAATATTATTCATTATCAACTCATAGCGGAGAAGAAACCTCAAGAGCAAATTGGATGCAAATACTTAATAAAACCAAATTTCACAAAAATAATGTTTTTTCACATTGTAGTGAATAAAACTTAAATTATTGCTTTGTATAGTAATCAAACCAAGAAAGAAAAAATGGTGATTTGAAGTTGATTGTTTTATTTAAACTCCAGGTCTTGAAAAACCTATTGCATATCACTTACAAAATGAATACAATTTACAAAGCATTGAGTGCTCTGACAAGATTACAAATATTGACTGCAAATATATAAGTAAAACCATACATAAATAAAACTGGCCACATTAAACTAGCATGGAATTCAGCCTGCGTTTAAATTATTGTACTCAAACTTATTTGATTCAATTATGATTTTCAGGATTAACTCTCTATAAAATTTATAATTATAATTCTGTTAACCTTTATATTAATTAAATGTTTACAAATATATAAAAATATTCCATTTAAAAATAAATGAATAGTAGAAAAATAAAAATATATTTTAAATGAAAATGAACAAACAATTTCAATTATAACAAGCAAATATAATATTAACAGTGCATGACTTTTTGTAAAAAGGAGTAGAAATGATATAGATGAGGGAAACTAAATACTCTGATACCAAATAACAAATATTTGTGATTTTTTAAACAAAGATTAACAAAATCTGATATCTTACAATGATTCAACTCCCGAAATAATCTTAAGTGGAAAATAATTTACAATAGTAATTGGCTTACCCAATCGGATGCCCAAGACTGACGGCACCTCCATGAATGTTAACTTTACAAGGATCGATGTCTAACATTTTCTGGTTTGCCAACACAACAACACTGAATGCTTCATTGATTTCCCACATAGCTACATCACTCTTATTCACGCAAGTCTTTTCTAACAGCTGAAACACAAGAACCCAACAAAGATTACTGCTAATTCAGAATCATAATATTATGTTGAATGATAACCAATGAGGTGACTTGATACCAGGAGATATATTCAATTACCGGTTCTAGAGAAGGATTTCATATTATGACCATTTAAAGAGAATGCTAGCAGATGAATTTTGTCAAAATTAGATAAATTAATAGTGGAAATTAGCCCTAGAGAAGGATTTCATATTATGGCCATATAAAGAGAATGCTAGCAGATAATTTTGCCTAAATTAGAGAAATTAATTGTGAAAATTAGTCTTAGAGAAGGATTTCATATTATGACCATTTTAAGAGATCGCTAGCAAATAATTTTTGTCAAACTAATGCAATCATGTATTCAAGGGAGTTCTCAGCTGTAATATCTACAAGTCTTGCTGTAGAACGACAGCTTCAAATCATTCAGAAAATACAATTCAAGAGTTAACATTGTGGAGAATCAACAATATCTCTTCATGTTAACAATAATATAAGAGTTTATTGAAATTGAATTTGTCCTCCATAAACATTACAGCTGCAAACAAGAAAACATTATTACATTCGAAGAGGGTTTCTCACACGGACTGAGATCAAGGAACGAGTTCATTCAGAACAGTATTACAAAATGGTCAATAAACGCAGGCAGAAAATATTGAAGAAAAAACAAATCAAAATTGAAGCTAATATGAGAAAACATATACCGGATATGCAATTCAAAAAATATTCAAATAACAATCAGAATACTATACAAACACAATTAATGGAAACCATTGGCGGCTCTGGTAGAGCAGTTGGTTGGAGAGCTTGTCTGTGAAAGATAAGGGGCTCTGGCTGTTTCGTTTCCTGCAGCCTTGGGTTCGAATCTTATTCAGCTATGGATGTTCCTCATCATTTATCTCATTACCCACGCACAAGTCTCCGGAACCAGGTGGGCATCATCCGCAATAAATTTACAAATAAAGAAAATTAATTTCCCAAATTGCGTTGTCATGTTTTTGTAAAAAAACTTTCTTCACAATTAGAGTAAAAACAATACAGAATTGTACCAAAACACACACATACACACACTTGAGTTAGCGGATACCATATGTAAAAAAGTAGTCTAAATTTAAAAAAATGTATTACAATATGAAAAATATTTGATGATTTCAACAAGATTAACAAAAAAAAAGAAGGAAATTGTGACAGATTACCATAAGTTAATACAGTGTGAATTTTGATACAATTCTTTAATATAAACAAAAGAAGGACGAAGAGACCAACCAAAGAACTATATGAAGACACAGACAGGTTCACGGACAAGCTCAGAAGGCGCCGAATGGCATTTTATGGGCACTTACATAAAATGGGCAAAAGCAGGCTAACAAAGAAAATCTTTGATGTGGTTAACAGTTCAAACAAAAGAAACCAACTGGTTTCAGGAAGTTGAAGAAGACTTCAAACAAGCAGGTGTGAATAACGAGATAATAAACTCAAGAGACACATTCCGAATCAGGATTAAGAGCATAAAATTTAAAGTAAAAGAAAAGTGGAAGAGTATGGACAGAGCAAAGGAAGCAGGAACACAGCCAAAGAATGAAGAGATTTTGGGAAGAGAAGAAGAGGAGGGATAATGGATGATCATTTGATGTATTCAAGTCAAACATTGTCCTGAGGGCAATAATGAATAATAATAATAATAATAACAATAATAATAATAAAAGAAGGAAAATTTAAAAATAGTTTCAAGGAATCGTATGTTGGAGCTGCCTGAGAGTATTTCATCATGAAAACCATCACACATCTGCATACGGTGATAAATTTAGACATGAATGGGTCTGATTCTATTTATGTCGAGTAAACTGCTGTACAAGTTGTTTACCTTGGGAATGGCCAGTGCAGGTGCAATGGGAAAGTCAATGGGGTCGGTGGCAGCGTCCTGGAAGCCAACTATTCGCCCAATGGGGTTTGTGTTCAGTCTTTGGGCAGCCGAAGTGGTGGCCAGCAGTAAGGCAGCGCCTCCATCGTTCAGGGTTGATGCGTTACCAGCCGTTACGGTACCGCATTCTTTCTACATGGAAAAAAAAACGATCAAAGATAAATAACTTTTAAAAATACTCAACTAGTGAATTCAACGCACATTCGAGTGATGGCCATTTCGCATTGTTGTAATGCTCCTTCACGTGTCTCAGGAAGCATTAAAACAATACAAAATACCCATCACACGAATATGTAAATGTTAAATTCCTTAGCAAAATGAATAAGACGAAATTGTCACAACCACATTTATTAAAACTTCGAGAAACTAGTTTCGGTTGTTACACCATTATCAATCTCCATCAAACTGAAAACTGAAGTACAGAGAAGACTTATATATATGCACAGGAATGATACTATTGGCTAAGAGGGAAAGAGGCTGACCTTAATCGGACGTTGTGATTGGTTGTCAAGTCACGCCCCCTGGTGGGAGGAGTAACAAGCGAATATACGGGTCAAATCAATAACTAAACACTGTGAACATCAAAAAAGTAACAAAAAATTGTAATAAGGCTAGAATTTAATCAAATTAAAATTAAAAAATTTAAAAAATTAGAAGCTCACTGAAATGCAATCACGGTCAACTGAGAAATACACATAAGAACTGCTTTTTAAAAATAGGCTGGAATTATAATGAAACCAAGTTAGTTGTATTGAATTGGTTAAAATAAATTTGGTCATTTAAATTAGTTATGGAATCGTTTTTTACCAACTTAGTTATCTCCAAAGCTTCTAAAATGTTCAATTGTCTGCCTTTGCCAATCAAATGCAGAAATTCAACATTTTCTTCAGCCTTGAACTTGTGTACATTATTAATGAGATGTTCTGCAAAATTTGAATCTCCTTTTTGGGTTTTCCAATCCCTGATATGTTCATTTACCCTACATTTGAAACTTCTACCAGTCTGACCCACATAACAGGAAATCAAATATTCAACAGTTATGAACCCATACCCGCCCAGATTATTTGGTCAGCCCAAACTTCACAAGAATAATATTCCGATAAGACCAGTAGTATTATGGAACTACTACATCATAACGATCAACTTAATCAATACGGTAAAGAATGGAATTTCAGTTTTTCAACACAATACTCATCACCATGAAAAATAGTACGATTTTCAGAGTATAAGCCTGCAAACACAAAGGAACAGGGGAACATACTTCAACGTTGCATTATAACGTCGTATTAGTTATTCCTCATAAACCAGATAAGGTATTATAGTTGCAAGATTGAAATTTTAGCCTGGAAACTATTTTATGTTAAATAAGCCAAGATATTGCTAAAAGTTTATTCTTTAAATGGCTAGGAGTTGATGTCAGGAAGGGCATCCGTTCATTAAAAGCAATGTTGTCAATTCCATACTAACAGTATTCACTCCCACCGAGCCCACTTCACGTGGGATAAGGTTAAAGAAGAGAAAATTGCATGTTCTCGTAATTCATTCTTCATTATATTACAACTACTAGAAATTGTAAAACTCACCTGAAATACAGTGGGAAGTTTTCGAAATTTATCGAAGTTTACTCTTTTAAATTCTTCATCTTCTTGGAATATTAAATCAGGTTTTCCTGTGAAACGATATTTTTTTAATTAACTTATTTTTGGTTCGTTGTATAGTTCATAATCATTAAAACAATATACAGTCAACTACTATTCAATTTTTTATGAATGAGACAAGAGACTGCTCTTAGACCAGAAATGCATAATAATAATAATAACACAAATAACAATAATATTCGAATGTTAAATTTATGGGCAAACTATCAGCGCCTTTTGATATAAAAACAGGAGATGGACTGTCTCCTCTACTATGTACAATTTAGTCCTTAATAAAGTTATGATGGAATGTGAAAAAGAATTAAAAGCACGAAAATTGTAGAATCCTGTCTGTTTAGGCCCCAAGAATTTGAATTTAGAAATCCCATACCTGGCTTTTGCTGATGACTTGGCAATTATAGCTCAAACAGAAGAACAGGCAACAAAAATTATAGCAAATCTTAAATGTTTAGTCAGTGTTAACCTTAATTTTTTGGACAATGTAACATATTCAAATAAGGGAGCAGTTTTGGACTTGAGTCTGTTGCGTCTCCACATCCGTTGTAAATTTGTCACAATAAATAAATAAAACGAGTGATTTTTCAAATATGATTTGCCAAAGATAATTAATATTCAATTTAATTTCTTTTAATAATAATAGTATTCTCAAGATGTTTTTAAAATCAATAAATACTACTACTTGATTTCAACAGAAATAACTATATTAATAATTGTTTCTAAAAACTCAATTTTTCGCCAAATATGATTGATTTTCCGTTTAATTCTGAGTCAGTCTCAGAAAAATCGAATTAAAATTCAGTATAATATATTGTGATGTTTTTTGAGTTGATACACTATCAAGAATATTGTAATACTAGGTTAACATTTTCAAGGTTCAAACTAGTCTTCTTTGAAATATGTAATTTTTTCAATCAACTAATGTTAGGTAATAAGAGAAAATGTATTATATTAATTTGCAAAACAATCAATAAAGTACCTTTCTTTTGAGGAACAGAAACAGGAACCAATTCTTCACAAATCAACCCTTTCGAATAAGCTTCAGCACTTCTCTTGTAACTGGAAATGGCGAAGTCATCTTGCTCTTCTCTTGAGATGTTAAGCTTTTTAGCTGTATTTTCTCCACAATTTCCCATATGAATTTTATTGTACACATCAGTTAAGCCGTCAAATACGATACCATCCTGAATAAAAAAGCATCAGAATACTTTCAATAAAATTTTTCTATCAATATTTACAATATTATAAAACATATTATATTATATAACACATATAATAAGACATCTAATGAAAATCAGGATGAAATACTTAATCAGTCTGTTTATTCAATCAGAAAAAGTCTTTGACAGAATCTTTAAAATGCAGCATTTTTAAATCACAATTGAACCAAAACAATTTCTCTATCATATTGAAAAATGTTATACGAAAATGGAATTTTTTGGAGGATGAAGCCCACATAGGTCTGAGACCTATTGATGATCTTAGTAATAGCGAAGGTGATATTGTGGAAGATATCCATAATGAAAAATAAGACGAAATTGTCACAACCACATTAATTAAAACTTCGAGAAACTAGTTTCTCGAAGTTTTAATAAAAGTTTTAGGTGGGTTCCGAACCACCAGGAAGTGATTTTACAGCAGAAAACAGTGTCTTCTTTGCTGGCCAATCTAATCGGTTACCCTTACAAAGAGTGCCCAGGAAAACGCAGTTTATCTCTATCTGATTGAAAAGATACCTGCTACGACTCATGGCTATCACTTCCCCAATTAGGTATGTTATAAGTATATATGGAAGAATATGAATTAATTGTAACTGGAAATAATATTGCGAATTATGTCCTCTCAAATAAATGACAACTTTTCAATATTTTGACAAAATAGGCCTAGCAATACTTCTGTATCCATATAAAATTTTTATAAATAATTGAAAGTATGACTTGAGAGTGTCCAACAAGAATGACTTTTCATGAATTCGCTTTTAATATTTGATGAACTATAATGATAAATTAAATTGTGTTGGGCATAATATCTATTTCATTTGTCTTGGGCACGACGCTAAACTGCCTGCTACACCCCTATTTTTTTATATTATTTTTTGTTGTAGATTACGTCTTGGAGACTCCAGTTAAGGAGTATAAGACAAGTCAGATTAACAATTATACTATCAGCCAGTTGGCGTCAGGAAAGACATCCAGCTGTAAAACACAATGCTTATTCCTTGTGATATTCACTCTTCACCGATCCCACTTGCCATGGGATGAATTAAATTTTTATTATGATTCATCCCACATTTTTTCAATAAGTTTAAAAATTCAAATCAAATCAAATCAAATTGGTTTTTATTTTCCATGACAACACATTACAAGAATTAAACATACAATAACGTTACATCTTATGCAAACAAATAATGATAAATAAAACTTACAGTTGAAATTAAATAATTAATCGGATTAATCCTAATAACCAAATCCAACTGAAATACATCATAGATACAGAAAATACAACACCATTTTTGAGAAACTTCATGAAAGCTCTCCACAAAGGCGAAGCCTGTGTGTGGAAGAGGGTCTTGACAATAATTGGCTAACGTTGGATTGTTCTCGTACCTGCATCAATCAAATTCTTGGGTAAACCAGATATTAATATCGGAAAAGATTTAGAGTCAAACTTGGACCATCAATACACATTTACTTTATCTATGTTAATTCATCTCTCAAGTGCATTTTTTTTAAAACCCCTTCAGTTCATTCATTTATCGATTTAATTTATTATGATACGATACATAAATAGTGGTGTTAAATGGAATTAATAATTGATTAAAAGTAATAATAATTTTCAATTCAAACAAAACAGAATAAATTACAATTAATTACCTGCAGCGTGACTCCTCCATAAGTGGTTTGGCCACGCTTCATGTAGAATGGCACATTGGACATGGACTCCATGCCACCAGCTATCATCACTTCTTGATGGCCACACATGAGATTCTGACTAGCCAACATCACAGCTTTCATGCCCGAAGCGCAAACTTTATTCACGGTTGTGCTTTCTGTTGTTGATGGGAGGCCTGTAACAACGTAGAAAGTTTTTTTTCGGAGAATGAAGCCCACATAGGTCTGAGACCTGTGCGTGGGTAATGAATTGGATGATGGTGATTGATGAGTTGGACCTACAGTTTTAAGTGGGTTCCGAACCACCGGGAAGTGATTTTACAGAGAACAGTGTCTTTTTTGCTGGTCAATCCAATCGGTCACCCTTACAAAGAGCGCCTAGGAGTTTCGTGGCTTATCTCTGATTGAACAGATACCTGCTACGACACAGTGCATTAATGGTGTGAAGGAAGGATAAAATTACTTAAGCCGCGTCTCCACCAACCAAACATGCTCGGCGAACAGTGTTCGCTGGAATCAGCTGATGTCGCCGAACATTTTTTGGAGTTGGTTTGGTGTGGACGCCTTCTCGAACATTATGATCGGTGTGGTGGGGTTAGTGGCGGGAGCCTGTTGTTGGTCGTCACTGTTCGCTTATAGACCGAACATTTCAATTGAACTCACGAACATGTTCGGTGACCCATTTGTTAAATGGTTGCCCGTTTTTTGTATTCGCCAACAATGTTCGGCAGACATGTTCGGTTGGTGGAGACGCGGCTTTACAAGTACATTGTACAATTAAAGTATCTCATTAAGTGATGTTGTGGTATTGATTAACTTGTATTACTATTAACAGAGAATAATAATTTCCATTTCGAACATCTATTAATGATAAATAAGATTTGATAATTTGAATCAATTTTTCTATCTTATTGTATTATTTTTAAATCAATTTTATAAATGAAAGTGAACTTTGATTTTCAATTTCAAATGTTAATTAAAGTATAAAATTGTTTATATTAATCTGATAAATTTAGTAACAATAGTTTTTTCTCATAAACATAATTCAGGGCAACAGATTATGAGGAAAATATATAAAAAATAAAATTATTCCAAACTTATTTGTCTTTAAAAATAAAAAATTATTCCTTAAAATTTGGAATTGTGAACAAAAATTTACATTTCAAGTTAAGATTAGGTGGTTCTTTGTATGTTATACCTGTACTGTGGGTATGTTATAATTGTTTCATCAAGTGTAATGCCCTTTCCAGGGCTTCTGTGAGATACTTCAGCGCTCATTCAATGGGGCTATGGCGGGTTCACAGCTAGTGTATTGAAATCGGGCTTTTATCTTAATATTAGCGAAGTTTATCAAATGCTTGCAGTTTCTGCGAAATGCGAAGACAAACTCACACAGTACAGTAACTAAAACAATATTATTGCTATATATTTGGTTGCTATATTCTCAGGATCCTGAGAAACACTTGCTGTAAGTTACAAAAATTCAATTTTTAGTAGTGAAAAGCTAAATGTAGTTGCTCATTTTGACACTAGATGGTGCAATAAGTTTTTTTCAGTTTATGGAACTTATTTGAATAAAAATTGCATTATTATTAACTAAAATCAATAATCGTTTAATGAAAAATATTTTCAATGTTTTTGGCCGCATGCTCAATTTTATTTAAGCCCACGTAGGTTTGAGACCTGTGCGTTGGTAATGAGTTTGATGATGGTGATTGATGAGTTAGACCTACAGTTTTCGGTGGGTTCCAAACAACCGGGAAGTGATTTTACGGCAGTGTCTTTTTTTCTGGTCAATCTAATCGGTCACCCTTAGAAAGAGTGCCTAGGAGAACGCAGCTTATCTCCATCTGATTGAACAGATACCTGCTACGGCTCACGGCTATCAATTCCCCTTATTCATTTCAAGTTTAGATGAAATGGTTCTTTGCATTATCACTGTATGTTATACTTATTTCATCAGTGTGAAGCAGAAAACCAATCGGCTAATATTATAAGAGATTCCAATGCTAATTTTGATTTTTTGTTTGAATCATCTAAATGACTTCAAAATTCAACTCCAAGAGTTACGCTTTGATTCATAATCAAATTCCAATTACAAAATCCGTTTTGATAATTTATTATTTTGTAATTTTCTTTAACTTACCAGCAAAAATTGTAGCTTGCCGTGCGGGTGCCTGTCCCAAACCACCTTGACAAACATTTCCCATGTAGACCTCATTGACTGCTTCTTTTGGAACACATCCACGTTCTAGAGCTGCCTGGAAATAATTTTTCCAGTTGAAAATCACATGAGATTGAATGTTTTTTTAGGGTTTTTTTCTTAACTAAGAAGCATTTTGAAGGCCTTTCCATAGCCTTTATTTATTTATTAATTTAACTAAGATACAGTCAATGTGAATACAACAGGCTATTGCCCAAAACTGCTTTTCACAAAAAAAGTAGGATCAACATCTAAGGCTAGGTCGCTGTTTCACTTGAAATTTCTCCTTGAAGCACAATAATTATTCACAATCACAAGTATTTTTCAGATAAAGAATATTAATTTTTTAATTTCAAACAAAGCACTATCACAGTCCGAAAAAGATTATATAATTTGGAATTTTGACATTTTTAACTAAACATCTTCTCTAGTTACTCATTACCATGTGATCTAGCTTAAATTCATCGACCTGCAATCACTCCTTGATTTGCATTAGTATCATAATATCAACAGTTGTGAAGAAAATCCAATATAATTACATTTTTATGTGTCGAAGTTTGGTCCGCCTTTAAAAAAAGTGAGTAACCTTCACATTATTTGCTTGGGAAGAAACTTTTCAAATGGCTCTTAAAACTCAAAACTCCTGATAAAATTTTGAGAAATTTGGTTTTTTCTGTCACTTCACTCCATTGAAACTAGAGTTAACTTAATTATACATGAATTTTGGATTCTAAATTGAACTTTTCTCTGATAAATGTCGTTTGGAGTCTTGAAAAGTAACCATTAACTTTTTACTATTGTAGGGAATGCAATAATGAAAAATGCGTCTTTTTATAATTTTAAATTTTTTGTGTTTCGGGAGACTGTCAAACCTTATGGTTCATGACACAAAATTCACTTCTCAAGCTAAAATTTAAATAATTATTTAAAAAAATGAAACTAAATCATCTGCAGATGATTAACCACAAATAAAATTTTACATTATAAATTAGATATATTATTACAATATAATTTGGCAGCTCTGGCAGCGCAGTTGGTTGGAGCGCTTGTCTGTGATAAGATAAGACTCTGACTGGCTTCATTTCCGGCAGCCTCTTGAGTTCGAATCTCATTCAGCCATGGATGTTTCACATCATTCACCCATTCACCTCATTAAAATTATGCCTCAAATCAACTAATTGATATAGTAATTATGGTAACTAGCGTATAATAGTATAAGATTGTATAATATTGTTGATCTGACTTGTCTTATACTCCTTAACTGGAGTATCCAAGTCGTAACCTACAAAACAATTACCCACGCACAAGTCTCCAGACTCATGTTGGCATCATCCGCAATAAATTTACAAATGAGGAAAATTCATTTCCCAAATTGTCGGATAATAAGTTTAATAGTTGCAGAGTAACAGTTTCATTGTGGATTTTCAAGTTATTTTTGCAGTTTAATTTTGCATTTTTTAGTGTTGTAATACTGTAAATCTTATTACTATTCAAACATTATTAATTATTTGATCAGAAATTGTAATGTTACTAATTACTTCACTCTTAATCTCAGGGTAATTAATATTTTAATATATTCATTTCCCTGATAAAATATGGATGAATAACAGCTGTTTTTTATGTGGTAAATATATCTACTCTATAGATGCACTAATTTCATTGCCCTGATATAATAGGTCTATGAGCACGGTAGGTCTTTTTTGTGGAAAATAAATCTGTGTATCAGAGCAACGATGATCTAGAACTTCAAGTGATAGGTGTCTTGTGAATTTTATGTAAATCAGTATCTTCTAAACAGCCGTTTTTCGTTACTACCTTCCCCTAGGATAAGCTTCCCTAATGAGTTTCCCTTTCCAAAATTAGTTGTTTGCAAGCGAGTTCTCCAGCCCGTTGGGCTCACTAGTTTATTCCAAGTTACTAGGCAAGCTTCTTCTTCTCTTCCATATGATTAACTTTTTATAGATCTTTCAATATAATATTTATAATATTACAAATATTATAAACGTGATTAATTATTTGATCAGTAATGTATTTGGTACATTTCTAAGTCAATTCATATCAGGTAGAGTTGCACAGAAAAAAAACTTCTGAAAACCATTGACGATTGAAAAACAAAGGAGACAATAACAAAAAATTAGCATACAAAGAGTTCAGATAGGATAACAATTTATAATTGAGATAGAAACTCATGCCAAATAAAACAATACATTGACAAAGTTTGCAAATGCATCCAATTAGTCTGGCGTATGGCCAGGTATCATTGACACGATTAAAGTACCAATGCCAAAAAACAATAGCGGAAAATTAAGTATAGAAGTGTTTAATAAATTATTATCACTCTTTGTACATGACTAGGTGAGAATAAATCCAGCTCCAAGTCAGCATTACAGTCCTTCGTATTAGAATGTGAATACAAAAATATATAGTTCACAGAAATTATTCTATGACTACATAACATGATTTTATGTCTGATGCATTTGTAAATCCACTGTGATCTCTTCTTGCATTATTTCTACTCGTCCTATTTGATTACACTTATTGTATAATGACGTATTTCAAGTAATGACGTATCCAGTCATTTGTGAAAGATGGATGAAGGAGATGAAAAGATGATGATGATGATGATGAAGGAGGAGTGGAAGAAAGAGAAGAAGTGGAAGAAGGGTGAAAAGGGAAAAGAAGGGGGAATGAGAAGGAGGAGAAGGAGAAGATGAAAGAAGAAAAAGAGAGAGGATGATGATGATGAAATAGATAGATTTAAGTATAATAGATGATAGTCATGTAAATTACACTCTTCAAAACACCTGCTGCAAGAGTAGCCTCTCAAACATCAAGCTCTAAAATTTGGAGGTTGACAGCCTGATATAATTAACTGGATAACAATGTTGTGCTGATAATATTTTCTTATTTTATTGATAATCAATTTGTAAAAATGATGTAGAAGCGGCCCATATATAACTGTTTTTACATACAGCGATGTAAACTCTTAAATATTGGTTTATGATTGATATATCAAGCTGGAATCATTTTGGCTTGCAGTTATTTTGGAAATTTGAAATTAATTATGTCATTGATAGAACAACTTATAGTCTTAGCTTATATAATAGTAATAATTATAATAATAATAATAGTTATCAAAGGTCGCACCTGGATAAATTCAGGGCCTCTGAGGTAACTTGACGACTGATTTTAAGCAGCCGGGACCAACAGCTTAACGTGTCCTCCGAAACACGGGAGTGGCCCAAGGTAAAATTTTCGGTCGGAACTGGGATCGAACCCGGGACCTTTGGGGCTTATATTATCTTACCCAACGAACTTTCTCTTACTCTTTTTTCTTGCTGATGATGCCCACTGAGAGGGAGTAATGAGTTGTATGATGAAACAATGATGTTGCGAATGGTGGAACTACAGATTTAAGTCGGTTCCGAACCACCGGGAAATGACAATAAAGGAGATTACGTCATCTTATAGCTGCCAATCACCCTGCCAAGCACCTATGACATTACGAAGACCCTGAATCCGCGCTAATAGAGCGACCAATCACTCTCTCAAACACAACTCGGTATTTTTCGCATGCTAGTATTATAGTACTAGAAAAGTCAGGCTTTGCTCTGAAGTTGAGGATGCTAATAATAATCTTGATGGATGCTAATAATAATCTTTCTACTTATTTAAAATCTCCCTATAACTGTTTTTCTAGGTGTAATTATCATATCATCATCATTAGCACCATCATCCTTGAATACTTTCGCTTATTCCGCATAGACAATTATAACTGGGTAAAACAAATTTATTAAAATAAATTCCGTAATAAAATTTTATGTAGTGTATACTGCAGGTTTAAATATACATTGAAAAAAATTATCTTACCTTTATAGCTACAGCACCCAACTGAGTAGCCGATAGTGAAGATAGTGAGCCAAGAAATGAACCAATAGGGGTTCGAGCTCCGCTGATAACCACAACTTCATTCAATTTCACATGAGTACTGTAGTGCCTTGGATATTGAATAAATCCTATCTGTTGAACAAAATTTTCAAAAATCAAATGAAGTCAAAGTTGACAAAACAGTAAAAAAATGCCTAACTTGACCTACAGAAAATTGCATAGAAATTATTTAATTATTTATCTCAGCCTCATTTCTAGGTCGAGAGATGTACATGTATAGGGGTTTTTCAAAAAATGCCCCCCATCTTTTTCAGGGGGCCGAATTCACCCCGGATTGTGTCTAATTTGGGTGTGGGTCAGTTTAAATTGAAATTAAGACGATTTAAAAAGAGGTTTAATATGTGACAAAAATTCGAAAAACCCAAAAGAGAGGAGTGTTCAAAATTAAGATTTTTTCATTTTTTTCTTTTTTTTTGTTCTGGCTTTTAGCACAATTAATTTTTCGTAAGTAGAGAATCATTCGATATCGATGTACAACTTTACTTCCGACGATATTCGATTCCAGCAACATACAGCTCTGTACTATGCATGTTAAAAACCCCTTAAAAACATGAATTTTTATCAAATGAATATAACCTAGACTATTTAGATACCTAGATAGGCAGAGAATCGTCAAGAGTGGAGAGCTGCCACGTGATGACCTGCTTACGAGCAGAACACCAATCATCATCATCATTAAAGGGTTGATTACATTGGGATAGTTACTCGCTAAGCGAGTAGCGAGTAGGACGTTACTGACCGACCGTGCTACAGCAGCTCAGCATACCAAGCCAAATTATATTAAAAATTTAATTTCCAGAATCACCCCATACTATGGAATTTCAAAGACAATACATAATATTGCAACACAAAATTAAAATATGAAGTTTATCAACAATTATTCAATAAAATTTCATCAAAACAATCTACAATATATCTCATCTGAACTGTTATGCTGGCAGCCTGCATGATTAAATTGCGGCTTTGGCCACAATAATATTGTTTTTTGGTGTTGGCTACTCTGCCAGCGAGTTTCAAATGTGACCAAATTCAAAGTAGACAGGCTCTCAACTTCGAATTTGGTCACTTTGATACTCGCTGGCAGAGTAGCCAACACCAAAAATAGCTATTTGTGTAACTAGAGTGCAAAGCACCGTTTTTCTGCATCGAGAGAAACAGTTTTTTTCACGAGCCAAAGGCGAGTGAAAAAAGTTTCTTGAGTGCAGAAACAATACTTTGCACTCGTATTACACATTAATTTTTTCCTACAGTAATGTATAAAGTAATTCAAACAGAACAAAACAGGGCATATATAACCTGAAAATTCCTCACATAACCTATCTTCGAATCAAATCGATTTCATCAACAACAACTACAACAACTATTCACAGCTGAAGCAGAGTAGCCAACCTATTTTTGAAATTCAGAATAGGGAACCTGCGTATTACATGCTCACTATTTTGTGTTGTTAGGTTGCAAATTTGGAGTGCGGAAAAGTACATTCCCGCACTGCAATTTACTTTCCCGCACTGGTGCAGGAATAGACTATTTTGCGTGCTTCAGTTAGTGCAAAAATAGACACTTTTTTGGGTCACTGTAGGAAAACAATATTATTGTGGCCAAAGCCGCCATTTAATCATGCAGGCTGCCAGCATAACAATTCAGATGAGATATATTGTAGATTGTATTGATGAAATTTTATTGAACAATTGTTGGTAAATTTCATATTTTAATTTTATGTTGCAATATTATTTATTGTCTATGAAATTCCATAGTATGGGGGTGATTCTGGAAAAACATTTTTAATATAATTTGGCTTGGTATGCTGAGCTGCTGTAGCACGGTCGGTTAGTAACGTCCTACTCGCTACTCGCTTAGCGAGTAACTATCCCAATGTAATCGACCCTTAAGATACCGGTATTAGGAAGCAAAAAAATAATGTGATGCATTTGATTTTTTGATTATTGTTTTATGATTGTTTGTTAACGAAATGGTAAATCAACTCAACTAATTTCAAAGCGGTTTTTAATAATGAAAACGTATTGATACAAAGTTGAAATTATGTTTCCGCGCCTCAATTTTTTCTATATTTTCATTTAAAAGTAATTTTGAGACGATTCCATTTGAAATTTTTGAGATAAAAGCGTGCCCAGATTGTAGACTGTATATTTTTCTTATGGGGTAAATGGAATTAGGATAGAATGGGAAACGTACCAATTATCGGCCCCCTACCAAATATTAGCCTCTACACTTCTAACTTCTTTCGGATACATGTTTATATTCTACATAGGATTATCAGAGGTGTCCGACTAGTTTGTGAGGCAATGAGAGATTCTCCAGAGCAAGCCAAATCGGTGCTTAAGAATTAGTACAATAAGCAATTTGGTTGCAGTTTCGTTTCTTCCTACGAAATAGTTAAATGGAAATTTAGATAATCGATATCTGTTCTAGACCCACAGCTAAACCTAGCGCTGCTTTCATATCGACTATCGACTCTCTTAGTCGATTGTTTCGTAGGGAAGATATAGAACTGCAGCCAGTGTATTTAAAGCATGAGAGCAATGATAAATATAGCCTATAGTAGGTCTATAATATTATTGACTAGTTTGAAATAATAAATGGAAATGGAATAAAAATCAAATAGGAGTAGACTAATAAAATAATGGTTAGGGGTGTAATATAATACAGCTCACTTTTCACGATATGTTGATAGCTCTAAAACAAAACGTACCTTTTTCAAAATGTGTTGCATTTTGATAAATACTTCAATTAACTGTATAATTGAGATGTTGCTATTTCATAAGCTTGAATAAGGTAGGAACTGATGAGTATAAACGATCGAAAAGTTTAGAAACAATATCTATTTATGAAAATCATCACTGATATCACGAAACCATAACCTTAAAATAACCTATGATCTTTGATACATTACAAAATGCAAATTACAAAACATTATTCAGTAAAAATTACAATTATAGCATTTGTGCTATATCTATATTGTCCTTATTCTACTTTTATTAGATGTCAATTCGAGTCAAGTTCACCACATCAGCTGTTTGGATGTCATCAAATCAGCTGTTGATGTTAATATCCGATTTGATTTCTGTTTTTTTGACAAGGTTGACGTAAATTGGTTATGTTATGGCGATTTAAAGGTACAGTTCTCATTAAATTTGAGTTATTTGATCACATTCGATAACTGTCCATTTCTATTTCAATTTTTAACATTGAAACAATCTTGACATACTTTAAAGCTGACCACAAACTTCGTATTGGCAGCAGTGTTATTTTGATTTACTGCACGCACAGCATGACAAGTGAAACATTTTGTTGAAGTGGGGAGCAAGAGATAATTATATAAAGCCGAGTAATGAGTAATTCACTTTAGTGGTTTGCGCTTGCGGAAGCTAATGAAATTATAAGTTGATGTATTACAGGAAGACATAAACCTGATAACTTTTTCATACACAGCTCTGTTTCCTGATTGCCTAATTTTAAACGTTTTGATTTACAGAAAAATAATACACATTTCTGTCAAAACACCCAAAGGGACGATGAAGACTTTGTTCTTACTGTTGGGAATTGGATTATGCTCAGGAAATCTCTTGAGGTAGGTCACTATAATAATTATTATCTTTTATTTGCCTATAAAATTATATTTAGGTGAGGGTTGAACAGTACGATACATTAATTTTGATGACAGCAGTATTTTGAGTATCAAACTGATACCTATAAATAAAGTTAATTGTTTTCATCGCTGATCTTTTCTAGGAAAATCTACAACAACCTTTCATATGATACTCCATTTTTATTGTTCATAGCATGTTAGAACAAAGTTTGATCTATTAATCATGTCGCAACCAAATTAAAACTTGGTGACGCCTTTTGTAACATGTTTGAAAAACATCGGTAGATTTTAGATTAATATGATATGTATGTTTTTAATAAGTAAAAAATTGACATTAACATTTTTTATTTTTTATGTTTAAAAGATTTTGCTTTTGATGATTATGATCATAAAGATTAAAAGTACTCACCCAACTTACAACTCATCCTCTCCCTTTTGTCCTTTACAATATCAAATTAAAGCAACTACACCACCACGAAAACGAGACATTTATTTTTTATTGAATGATAAGTTACGCACTCAATTATTTTGCACAACTATAATTTTAATGTACAGTTAATTATTCCTATTCTGTTATTTTCCACGCATACGGGACATCTTTCCCAAAAAAAGATTCAAACATTTTGCACCCCCTTCCGCCTTCCCTCAAGAAAAATCTACGATTCCTCAAAATTAATACCTTATGGCTAATGATGGATGTCTTGTGGATTTAGCAAAGCAATTAATTTCGAGAAACCAAATATTGTAACAAATTTTCCGAATACCTCCGCTACTGTGTACATTGACGACTTTATTAAATAGCTAATGTAAATTGATTAATGCCACAACACAAAATAAAGGAACTTTTTATGTGAATTCAACGACTTGCAGTCAAATATTCATTAAGAATAAATAGAATTTACTTACTCTGTAAGCCGAGCGCTTTCGAATCTTTGAGATCGGTTTTCAGAGGCGTCCTCCTTGATCATCGATGTCAGTTTTTTGGTTAAAAGAATTGTGGTTTTTGTAAAATGTGATCAAAAAGTTTGTGTGATTTAAAATTTAGTTTTAAATTCACACAATTCTTCTAACCAAAAAACTGACATTGATGGTCAAGGAGGACGCCTCTGAAAACCGATCTCAAAGATTCGAAAGCGCTCGGCCTACAGAGTAAGTAAATTCTATTTATTCTTAATGAATATTTTACTGCAAGTCGTTGAATTCACATAAAAAAGTTAATATTAACAACGCAGTTCGTCATGGAACAAGAAATCCAGGAAAAAAATAAATCTCGGTCTGTGGTTCAACTCCCAACATTGACTAAATATTTTTGTGATGAATTAATTTATTTCCATGTGCTGTTTAATGCAGCTGGCAATGTCCACAGTTGCGGTAGTCTTCAGCATAATATCTTATAGTATTATAGCATTAAGGAGGATTTACTAAATTAATGTGCTGATATTTTTAATTTTATAAATTTTTAAAAACTGTAACACTTTTGTTGGAAGGTTGATTATAACTGTCTATTTAGTTGAATAGAAATCTAGATTTCAATATGAATATTTTTTATGACATTGAAGTTTAAAAATATTTTTTATAGAATTCCTATCTATAAGGGCGACTCCATCAGGAAGCAATTTGTGGAGGTCGGAACTGAAATACCCCAAAGTCGCGTTAGGTATGGACTCAGCAACAATAAGTTGAGAGACGGCACTTCAGAGAGACTCACCAATTATTTTGATGTGAGTTATCTTCATATTTCTTCATTAATTTTAATATACATTAATCACATGCTACCTTTACAGAAAATATTTATTTATCTACTGAATTCATTATAATTGATTATGTGGCTTAGCTCAAATTCAGTACCGGCAAAAAATGAAAAATACTGTATTGAGTAAAAGTTTGTAAAAAGTTTTACATTTTTTCATTGTAAAATTTTATTTTCAATCCAGTTCTATTCTGCTATTCAGAGAACTAGTTTATTGTGACTCATATTAGTTTTAATTTATTACTTTCGAATTCCTCAAAGTGCTATTAAAAGGAATTATAAATTATGTTCTATACGTTTGTCAGTTCGTTCAAAACCAACTTGTCAATATAATTAGTTCATCAGTTAGCTTTATTTTCAATATTCTGTCACTAAAAATTCTGATTGTACAGTAATGTGCTATGGATTAGAAAATATTTAGTGTCTTATGTATAATTTCTTGCATAATACTGTATAGTAAGTTCTTGTAATAGTATTGTTTGAATTGGTGTTTGCCTGCATTTATTGAAAAGATCATTCCTCGTGTTATTCTAAGTTATTTATCTTCGGATAATCTTTTTCTTTGTCATCGTAAACAAATTAGATTTTTTCATTAAGATATGAGGCGTCTGATATGATACTTATGACCTCTTAATGGCCCACAAATAATTCGAAAATTATTTGATAGCTCAAAAAATTACCCGTTTATCTCCAAATATGTTTTCTTGGTACCATGGTTGATAAATTATCATGTTCCTGATAACGTTTATGAGGATTACATATTTCTTCCTATTTTATGTGAAAAATACGAAACCCAAAAATTATCTTTGAAAGCACGGTCTTGTTTCAAGTATTGCTTTTGAATTCGTGTCAAAGATAAACTACTCGAAATTAAAAACTTCAAAGTAGCCTTTTCAATATGACATCAATGTATTACAAATACATACTTTCTTACCCTTTTTTTTTTAATTCATAATTATTTAGATATTTGGGAAGTAAATAATATTATTTTATTTCATTTACTAGGCATCTAAGACTGATCTCTACATCTCGAAATACTGATAATGTTCTGCTCAACAAATTTTATTTGCCTTTCATTTCGTTTTATTGCAACGTTTTTTATTTACTCCGTTATTCATAAAAACTTATCAAAAACTATTTATTTTTACGAGATGTTAGCTCGCTTCAGTTCAAATCAATTTAAATTAAGGTGCTTTATTGTGTAAATTAATGTGTTTTGAAATTGTATTAGATAAGTTATTATAATTTTCAAATTATGTCTATGTATGTATATATTTATTCTATTTTTATCATTATTGATAATAGTAAAGACAATCCCTTCATCTGACTGGAAAATAGGAGAATGTTTCATTTAAATTATAATTATTTAGATGTAGAGAAGAGATTTCAAGTTTTAAATTAATTTTTATTGTGTTTTTCAGTCCCAATACTTCGGTGAAATCAGCCTGGGATCACCTCCCCAACCATTTCAGGTCATTTTCGATACCGGCTCTTCGAATTTGTGGGTTCCTTCCAAAAAGTGCAGCTACTTCAACCTTGCATGCTGTGAGTAGAACTCATAATTCAGTAAATACAGTTGAATTATAGCATTTATTAAAACTCGCATAATCACGAATTTCTGATTTTACTGGTTTATTTGAATTTTTTTCGCCATCAGACAAAGATTCCACACCAACTAATTTCGTTGATGAAACCCCCTTCTGAGACAATAATAGTGTTACCATTGATTTAAAGAAATAAAATAATTGATGAGTTTTCCAAAAGATTTAGCCTACATTTTCTTATTAGTTTTCCTGAATCAATAGTGGTGTTGGCTTTGAATGAATGATGTTATAAATATAACAATGAAAACTGGCTAAACCTTGCACAAGCATTATTTTTATTAATTCTTATCTAGAATGAAAACTTGATAATTATTAATCTGTCTCCCGGCAAACAACATTCATGTTAGCACATCCATCAATTGTTAGCTAAATCAATGGCCCATGAAGCATGAATATAATGATTCACTCTTAATAGATAATGGAAGTCGAAATAATAGTTTATCATGATACGAATTTATCTTCAGCTTTTGAAAAAGTGAAATGGAATGACATGATAGAATGACTTTGGCCCTCTGTTATCGCATTGAAATATAATCTTCCGTTCTACGGGTTTCTACAGAATCTATTAAAATAACGGGTATACTCGTTTGGAATAGACAAGTTAATTGTTAATTCTATCACACATTATACATTGATACTGAAATATTTTACTATACTTTATACTAAAAATTAATGTCTTTATTTCCAAACTAGTCTAAAACTAAAAAATGAATTTATTAATTATTATTTTCAATTATTTTTAACACCTAGTTACTGACTGCGCTCAGTTATTACTTAATACATTAATTTGAGATCTTTAGTACGGTACACTTTGATCTGTTATCCAAACACCGATATTTTGCTATGATTTCTATTGCAGTTCTCGTTTCCCATAGTCTCCCACAAAACAAATTCTAGCATCCAGCATTCTTTTTTATTTTCTTCTCAAAATAATGCCACTTCTTGTCATACGGTAAAGTTTGATTCAAAAATTGTATTTGCTAGAGGTCCAATTTGTTTAGATATCCACCAAACACCACTAGCCTATAATATTATAGTTCAGATATCAGAGACAGTATTAGATAGGCTAGATGTTTCAAAATATTATTAATGACTGTTTTATTTGGAAGGGTAGATAAGATAAAACTTAATTTATTGCCAATTTGACTGACGGCCTCTGCCAAGTCTTCGATTATTTTATAAAAATTATTGTATCAAGTAGATGAAATCTTATAGAGAAGATCGATTTCAGAAAAAAACTTTTCCAGCGGAAGATTATGAATCTTCCAGTTAGATAACAAAGTGGTCGGATTCAACTTGCAAAAAATACACTGTTCTCTGCTGTAAAATCACTTTCCGGTGGTTCGTAACCCACCTAAAACTGTAGGTCCAGGTTACCATCATCCAACTCATTACCCACGCACAGGTCTCAGACCTTTGTGGGCTTCATCCTCAAAAAAAAAGGGAAAAAACTTTACTGTACTTGAATAACTTTCTTGAAATACCTCCAATTTCGCCAATCCGAATAATCTTCTGAAATTAGATGTGCAATTACATTGAGTAAATTGACTCAGCATCGGTCTATACAAAATTTAAGTCAGAGGTCATTGATTAGATCAGAGCCATTGACATGTGTCATTGTATCTTGGCATAGATGGTAATTGGCAGAGCTTTGAGCTTTTTATATGTTATTTTCTGATTTTTTATCGTCTGGGATGATATATTATTAATAGATGTTTTGTCACTGTTTCAACGATCGTAATACATCTTCAAATGTGATTATCACGATTAAATGGGTAGCGTGTACTATGATATGTGCCTTGCCAATGCTTGTGTGAACAAAACAACCCAGTAAAAAATGCCAATACCTTCAATTCAAAAACAAACATAATTCAAATGAAGATAGGGCTATAAACGTGTTTTTAAACGATAATCAACTAGACCAGGACGAAAATATTGCATTTCTAGGAGTTTTGTTGGATAGAAGATTTATACATTGAGAAAATCCGTGGTAAAATTTCATTTGGGTTATTTGTCCTGCGACAGCTCGCTAGATTGAATGACAAAAAGTTACTTTTTACAGCCTACCATGGGCTCTTACTGTCACATATTAGGTACACTATATTAGTATGGGTTAATTCATCAAAAGAAAACCTTGATAAGGTGTTTAAGATCCAAAAGAAAGCGGTTAAGTGGATGGAAAGAGTAAATAGATTAGATTCATGTAGGCCGTTCTTCAAGATACTTGGTCTACTAACGGTACCCTGCTTATAAGTGTATAAAGCTACTTTATGTGTAAAAAAGAGTGATATTAACCAAAATTTTGAAGTACACAATAATTATAATACAAGGAGCCGAGGAGAAGAGTCTAGAAAATATAGAAATATTTAAAAAACAACTGAAAAAATATTTAGTTGATAAAGCTTTTTATAGTGTATAAGAGTTCTTTTCACATCAAAATTAAGCCTCACCTCAACTAATTGATATAGTAATCATGGTAACTAGTGTATAAGATTGTATAATTGTTTATCTGACTTGTCTTATACTCCTTAACTGGAGTCTCCAAGACGTAATCTACAAAAAAGCTGACCTATTGTATTACATTCGCGTTTAAACGCAAACAACTAGAGTTGTTGCAGAATAATATATTATTATGATCACCCCGACACATATCATTATAGTGGGGTATCATAATTAGGAATAAAATTATATTATTTAGTAGCAATTTTAAGAGTCGGGATTCTCTTTAATATCTGTATGTTTGTTTTTTGAATAAACTCCTCTGGATGTTTCACAGTATCATCCAGAGAAATTATTTAAAAAAAAGAGAGTAGCACAGCGCATGCTACCTGTAAAAACTAAAAAGAAATAGTTTTTTTTTTTAGAAGATGAGCACAAATTAACGTCACTGGTTTTTTGCTTCCTGTCAGGTTCCCCGTGGAATGAACTCCCATTTCCTTGTATTCTTAGAGGGTGTTCCGAATTGTGCTCTAACAATATTCAAGCCTGTTATAAAGGTGAGGTAGAAACAATTCAAAAGTGGTTTCCCCACCTACAAGAACTAGGTTCATTCTAATTATGGTTATTGAGGATAGAATCTCATATGAGGATGTTTAATTTTTCTATAATATCATTCATTTTATGATCTATTTGAAGATTTGTCAGAGGTGTAGTCGTAATAATAATAATAAGCGTATGGCTTTTAATGGTGGGGAGACCCTTACGGGTAGTTCCACCTCGCCGTTAGTCGTAGTCGTAAAACATGTTAACTAGCGGAATGAAAGTTTGTGGGAAATAGCTCCTAAATGTTCACTTGATACATTATCAAACTTTGTTCTCTGCTGTAAAATCACTTCCCGGTGGTTCGGAACCCACCTAAAACTAAAGGTCCAACTCATTACCCACGCACAGGTCTCAGACCTGTGTGCTTCATCCTCTAAAAAAAAGACGAAAAAGAAGCTTTGTATTGGCTTATTTTGATTCAAATTTTTTCCTATTTTAAATTTAATTTCACTAGGCGTCTTTTCACAAATCAATAGAGAGGAACCCAGTGATTCAAAAACTCAATTTCGTAAAAAGTCATAGCATAACAACCATTTATAAATCACCATCATTCAACTCATTACCCACGCACAGGTCTCAAACCTGTGGGCTTCATCCTCAAAAAATTTATAAGAGATTAATTTAATTTTAAACTTCTCTCGTAAGTCACTTCAATCCATCAGTCCTTGATCATCAATGTTCATTTTAGAGGAGCTGATCATAACATTCTTTTAAATTCAATATAATTAACATAATAATTATGATTAAAATATCTGTCATAATTTTTGTATTTTTAATGATGATTGTAAATAATTATTTTTCAGCTATTAGAATGACATGTCTAAAGAAATATTCGGTTGGTAAAACAAGTTAAGACAGTGGAATTCAACAGTGATTTATAATGGATAAAACTTACCTCTAGGTAATTGAGGACGAGGATGGAGTAACATATTATCATAAAAAATATGTGGTTTTGACACTATCTATTCTTGTTTAATGCTTATTGAATTAACTCAGATTAGAGAATAGGCTATGAGATTGGGAATATGTGATCAGCTTCAAATATCATGTTATAAGTCACACAATTTTTCTATATAAAACTCCACATCCGTATTTGTTCACAATTTTTCTATAGATAACTCCACATCAGTATTAGTTTGTTGTTTTTTTTTTCCTTGTCAAGAATTGTTAGCTCGATTTAGGCTATCAGTAGATTTGTAGAATCCTTTTCCTCTGTTGCAGTGACTCATCACAAGTATGATTCTGCCAAGTCATCAACATACAAGAAGAATGGAAAAGAGTTCTCTATTCAATATGGAACAGGAAGTCTTTCTGGATTCCTCTCAACTGACACACTCACTGTAAGATAGAATTTTTTATCATTTGTCTTCTTTCAGTTCTACTTCTTCATCTTCTTTTCCTACTTCTCCTTCTCCTCCTCATCATCCTACTTCTTTATTTGCTTCTTCTTTTTCTTCTCTTGTTTTCTCTTACTCCTCCTGTCTTCTTCCTCTTCTCTTTCCTCTTCTACTTCTTCGTTTTCTTCTCCTGCTCCTTCTCCTGTATTTAATTCGAACAACAATACTGTAGCTTAAAATTGATATTATTTTGAAACATTAAGTTCTTAAATTTCTTTCAACTATTATTTTTTTAGAAATCTAAATCTTTCTATACATATCAGTTTTTCAATTGTTTTGACGCGTTCCACAGCTTTAGCTATTTTATAACATTTGTTATTTGAAGTAGGACACTTAGTATAGTGAACCATATTTCTTGTATAACCCAGATATTTTTTATAATTAGTGATGGCTGAATATTATGAATACTTTTCCAGATTGGAGATTTGAAAATTGTAAACCAAACATTTGGCGAAGCAGTCAAGGAGCCCGGTATGACGTTCGTTGCAGCCAAATTCGATGGTATTCTGGGATTGGCTTTCAGCTCCATATCTCAAGACAGAGTCACTCCGCCATTTTATAACATGGTTTCTCAGCAGCTTATCAAGAATCCAGTTTTCTCTTTCTATCTGAACAGGTATTTTGTTTATTTGTATGTATAACAGTATCTAAGCCGATTTCAGCTGTAGGCTACTCTTTCCTGACACAAAGTTATGTTTTATTTGAAAGAGTCTACGCAAACGAGGAGTGAGGTAGTTTGCGATTGCTTCCGTCACTGCGCCAACAGAGTTAGATCAGTATGCCAAGAAACAAAGTTCTATGTTTAACAGTTAACATGACTCACAATTGTTTAAGGTTCAAGTGCTTTAGATCAAGTTCATTTATAGAACAGGTAAAAGAAACACTCGATAAATTCAATTACAAACCCAGATGCACTTACAACATGAAAATCAAGCATAGGCTAGTTTATTTAAAACCAGAAAATTGAAATTAACACGCTCAGTGGATTTAAAAATTCAATTTCTGTGTCCTCGATTGGTCTTCCCCTTCTATTTATTTTGAAAATTAACATTTTCAGTTTGGGTATTGTGAAATTATGTTTATGAAGTACTTAGCTAGAGTATCCATCCACCTAACCAGGTATATTTGAGTTATTGCTTATTTCTGTAATAGTGTTGAGTAACTGTGGGCCAACTACGTCCTAACTCCGCGCTTATGGGTTCATCAAGGCAGATAGCAAGATCTAAAATATCCTTAGATTTCTTGTTCCATAACGATCTGCGTTGTTAATATTAACTTTTTACTGTAAATTTAACGACTTGCAGTCAATTGACTGCAAGTCGTTGAATGTACAATACAAAGTTAATCTAGAATATAAATAGAATTTTCTATCTAGGAGAATACGTAACAGGGAAATTTATGCGTGTCAACTTCCCATGGGAAAATAGGTCGAATGAAATAGAATAACCTTTTAGCATTGGAAAAAAGCAAGATAGTTGTAAAACAGAAAAACGTGTACCGGTACTGTAAGTAGTTTTTAAAAACTATAAGGAATTTATGATTGTCACGTTATTCATTGACAGATTTGCGATTAACAAAGTCACTTCACATCATAAAAAACCTTTTAATATCAAGAAGAGTAGTTTCACATCTTAGAAAGCGTTTTTACTTTATTAAACATCAGTCCTTAGATATATATATATATAAACTGGTTAAGTGTCAAGAATGGACGAATCCTTGTCCAAACTTCGCCATTTCATGTAATTGCATCACTTAGATTGTCATTACTGTAGTTAATATCATACAAATGAGATCATTGTACGTAATTCTTTGCACTATAAAAATAGTATTTTCTGAGTTCACTACTGTATATATATCTATGTGATGTTGATAATTTTGATTTTAACCATTCATATGCAAATTTGTAAATTTACATGAATAAAGAAATATAATCTAATTCTTTTTCCATGTGCATGCATTTTTAGCTCAAACTAGCTATTGTACCCGTCCTTCGTACGGATTATGTTTAGAAATAAGACATACAGAAGTTGTTACCAGATTAGTAAACAACTTAGAACGTAAACAATTCAGTGACAGTTATCAGAGACAATATTTGAGAACAGTTGATTGTTATATCATGATAAATCACGTGATTTGTTGTTTTGTGGTAATAAAACTTAGAAGAAATGTATCCAAACAATACTTGGTTTTTAAACGTTTATTATTCTGTTATAATAAAAGTTAATTAAACGAGCGAAGCGAGTTCTTCCTTTTGACTTGAGGCTCGAGGCGTTGTGTGTTTGTGGGTATGTTCCACGATAACTTTCGAACGCCTTTATCAATCAACTTCAAATTTGAGACACAGATTCTTTGTATCTTTAGACAGGTCAAGTTCGTTGGCCAATAAAATTAACAGACTCCATCCTTTTTGAGACGAATCAAATAGGCCCTTCATTGATATATATATATATATATATCACTATAATATATAGAAAATAGTTGTTTCTACGATTCTACCATATTTGCAATAGATTTCAAAATATATTTTGAGTTATTATCAGCTGTAGGTGAATATAAATGTGATCAGGTTTTTTATAGAATCTCTATCAGCTGATATACTAATTTCATTGCCCTGATATTTGGATATAATTATAAACAGCTGTTTTTTATGTGGTAAATTTATCTACTAAATATATTCCATTGCCCTGATAAATAGGTATATAATTACGGTAGGTCTTTTTTGTGGAAAATAAATCTGTGTATCAGAGCAACAATGAACTTGAACTTAAAGTGATAGGTGTCTTGTGAATTTTATCTAAATAAGTATCTTCAAAGCAGCCGTTTTTCGTTACTACCTTACCCCTACGATAAGCTTTCCAAATGAGTTTCCCTTAATTGTTTTCAAGCGAGTTCTCCAGCCTATTGGGTTCACTAGTTTAGTTTTTTATAGCTAAAGACATTGTCAAAACAGTTTTCAATACTGATAAATAACTTAAATCCCGATCGATGCTCTCGTTTTTCAGGAGAAGGCCGCGTAAAATGCCTTCGGGGCCGTGACAGACAGACAGAAATTGAGATAAGACTTGTTTCGGCTTCTTTAATGTATAAAACGTAAAAATAACCAAAAAATATATAATTCTGATAAATGTACAGACAAAACTCTAATTTTATTTATATACAGGAGATAAGAGGCTGTAGATACCTGTAGATAAGAGGCTCAAGCACAATTAGATTGACTTGAACATTCCAGAATAGACTTTCTGTATGATGTCATACTGGCGGTAAGTAAATCCAATATCTCCTTCAATTCATTTTCCAAATTATTAATTAATTGTCATTAATTTAATTTCAGAAACGCTTCCGCTCCAGCTGGCCAAGGTGGTGAGATCATTTTTGGAGGTTCGGATCCCGAAAAGTATGATGGTGAATTCACCTACGTTCCAGTCGACCGAGCAGCCTACTGGCAATTCAAAATGGACAAGTTAGTGTTTTAATGTCCCTTGTATTTCGAGCATTATTTATGACATCTTTATAGTCATACAGAGGTATAAAAATAACAGAACACCTAATAATACAAAGTACATAATTCAGCCTAGTATTATCATAAATACAAGTTAATTCATGAAATTTCATAATGATGTACTTCAGTTGTGTAACACATTTTTCAACAATACCTTGCCTACACTTACTATATTCAGTTGATAACGCTTTTTATAGTATACAAGAGTTCCTTTCACATAAAAGTTAAGCCTCACCTCAACTAATTGATATAGTAATTATGGTAACTAGTGTAAAAGAGTATAATATTGTATAATTGATGATCTGACTTGCCTTATACTCCTTAACTGGAGTCTCCAAGATGTAATCTACAAAAAAAAAATAAGTATGGCTTCACAATTAAACACATGTCCAATTTTTTTTTTTTTGAGGATGAAGCCCACATAGGTCTGAGACCTGTGCGTGGGTAATGAGTTGGATGATGGTGATTTATGAGTTGGACCTACAGTTTTAGGTGGGTTCCGAACCACTCTTCTAGTTCTAGAGATTCTATATCTCTATACCTTCTAGTTCGAGAGATTCTATATCTCTATACCTTCTAGTTCTAGAGATTCTATATCTCTATACCTTCTAGTTCTAGAGATTCTATATCTCTAGAAGGCGTTACTACTATAGGGACAACTATCCAACATCCAGTCCATAAGCCTTATAATTTATTGCTTAATGTACTCACTTTTTGTACTTACTACTTATGTACTTTGTACTCGTTGTAAATGTCTATTGCTCTCTGCTTTGTACATTGTACTTCAATATGAATTTTAATATTTTTTAGACATATTCGTTCATATATATTTGGGTTATAATAACCGAATAGAACTAATCTTCATAATAAATTCACAGGGTTCAATTATCTAATCAGACATTCTGTGCAAATGGCTGTGAAGCAATCGCTGATACCGGCACCAGTCTTATCGTTGGACCAGTTAACGAAATTGCAGAAATCAACAAATTGATTGGAGCTACTGAAGCTACGGGAGGTAGCTATATTGTAAGTTTGGTATTCTTACTAATAATTATCGAATATCTAATCTGCACAACTCCATTAATATGCAAGCTGTATAACTTTAAAACCTTTCACAATTTAGCAGTCGTATATTTGTTTTGATTGAGGACTGTTTGAGAATATTCATTTTTTATGAAACTATCAAACCATATCCTGAAAAGAATTGTCCAGGATACTCCATAAGAATTCTCCATATCCTGGAGAATTGTCCAGGAAAGATGCGCTACCTTTCCCTTTCCCTTCTTTTTAAGGATTTTAAGTTGGATGTAAGAAAGGTAGAGTTTGGAGACCCATCTGCTAGATCACAAAACTTATTTATGTGGATTAAACTGGAAATGGGTGAAACAACTTGCATATTACTGTTCAAAAAGGTTTAAGCTTTGAAGAGAAAAAGTATTATCAAACTCGATATTACATCTTATTTCATCATATAGGTTATAAAAATGTAAACTGTTTCATAAATTGTTTCAAACTTCTTAGTACATTATAAACATTAGTAATGTAAAAAATTCAAACGTCACAAAGAAAATGTTGTAAATTTCAAGTACATTATTTGTTTGTTGGTTCAATTTTATTTATGTTATGCATTGAAAAGCTTGAGATTTTTTTGATGTATTCTCCAGTTTTTAATGTGTAAGGCCCCGACCCTACTTGTAATCGGTCAGTTGCCTCGCCTTTTATTGCAGGTTTAAATATCAGATTAGCTGCTGCATGCAATAGTATTTTCTCCCATGATAAAAGATGATTATTTGTTAGTTTGAGGTCTAAATTTAACCATTTTTATGTATTTTTTATTTATTGCTTCCTTTTTCTCAGATATTTTCCACTCAATCCCGCATCAATATTTGTTTAAATCTAAAACTCAACTCTACTTGTTTGAAAGTGATATTCATATTCATTTTTTAAATCTATACTAATAATGTGTATTTAAATGGCGTTGCAATAAGTATTTTATCGTTCATAAAATGGATTTTATTTTGATTTTCAGATTGACTGTGATTTGATTCCAAAACTGCCTGAAGTTACAATTGTCCTGGCAGGCAAAGAGTTCAAGCTGAAAGGAGAAGATTACGTACTAGTGGTGAGTTTATTTGATTATCAATATCATAAACTGAATCGCTAGCACTTGAAAGGAAACAATTTATAGCATTATTATTCACGATAATGATTAGTGCATCCTACTTCAAATTTGATAGTAAATAACATGGGATTTTTGATGTTGTAGTTCCACATAATATTTTCTCTTGATATTAATTTAAACATAGATTTTTTTATTGAGGATGATGCCCACATGAGTCTGGAGACTTGTGCGTGGTTAATTTGTATTTTTTGTATTTTATGTGTTGACGAATGTTAATAACTCAAATGAGTTCTCAAACAGGTTTTTTCTATTAATAATAATAATAATAATAATAATGAGGTGAATGGATGAATGATGAGAAACATCCATTGCTGAATGAGATTCGAAGCCAAGGCTGTCAGAAATGAAGCCAGCCAGAGCCCTTTATCTTATCACAGACAAGCGCTCCAACCAACTGCGCTACCAGAGCCTCCATAATAATTACTAAGATGGTGTCTAGCTATTGGGAATGTAGAGAAATTCGGGAATTAGATTAGAAATGAAATAATGTCTGGAAAAGACGGCAATTACCCTGTAAATTCTAGTTGATTGATTATAAAGTTGTGATAATAAAGGGTGATATGATGCAACAAGATTTATTTTTTTTTTTTTTTTTGGAATGAAGCCCACATAGGTCTGAGACCTGTGCGTGGGTAATGAGTTGGATGATGGTGATTGATGAGTTGGACCTACAGTTTTAGGTGGGTTCCGAACCACCAGGAAGTGATTTTACAGCAGAGAACAGTGTCTTTTTTGCTGGTCAATCTAATCGGTCACCGTTACGAACACCATCGGTCACCTTTTCCTTTACATTAAATACAGTTATTGAACTTAAGTTCAGTTTAGTAAGTAACTATTGAATCAATTTTAAGCATTGAAATTAAGCGTTGATTTAAAGTTGAACGAATAATCAGACTTATAAAATCATATAACGAGTTGCAACGTTTAAAAACGCGTAAATAAACTTTAACTTTGTTAAAAAAAGTCTGGAAAAAGTCTTGAATTTAGTTCATGCAATTTGCTAGACAACCTGATAATTATTGAATAATTAATTATTAAACATGAATATAAATAATTAAAAACATAATAGGCCTAATAGACATAAATAATTGTTGAAAATAAACGAAATCGCGATCTGTTTTGAAAATCCATGTCCACCATTGAAGTTAATTAGAAATCACCCATAAATACGAGCGTTGATGCTCTCCACACATAACTCATTTCTTCATGGAAAATTATCGGATTTATTTTTTCATTTTTTGTTTTGTTTGTAATAAAGTTGTATTTATTGTGATAAGTTCTTGAAAAAAGAAAAAGTGCTGAAAACGTAGCGAGTGATTGGTCGCTCAATGAATGTGGTGCCTGGGCGCTCGCGATGTTCAGTCACGAGCGCTTGGGACATTTCATTCTGGAATTGCAGCATCATTTGGAAAGCTATTTTTCGTCATACTTGTAGGTTATGGACAGTTTACCAGTCAAGGAATCAATGTGGTAAACAGCTGTTTACAGAAATCAAAAACAGCTGATATCATTTGATGATTATTACCGTACACTGTGTGGTAGAAATCATCAAATGATTATTACCGTACACTGTGTGGTAGAAATCATCAAATGATTATTACTGCATGCTTATGGGTGGCTACTGGCGGGTTCAGCAGACGGGGAGATTTCAGGAGCAGAATGTGACGTGCTTACTAGTTGCGCACGCATCCAGGCATGGCGGGAGCTTCTGAGTGCAGACACATTCAGCACCAGCTGTGAGCAATGACGTCACTTCATTTGCTCGACTATGAGAATGTTTTTTTTTGTAGGTTAAGGTTAAGGAATAAGTGAACAACATCGTCTGACTAGTGACAACTACTTATCTGTTTATCCTTTAATCAAAACCCCTAATAAGATTGATAATTCTCAACCTGTTGTCTCTTCCTCATTAAAGTTTGTTCATTTACATAATTGATAGTAAGATCTTTTGAGGAATGGAGTTCCTTTGAGTTGAGTCCTGAAAAGGACTGTTGATTTTCGCACTGGTGTGGCCCTGAAAAGGGCCGTTGATTTTATATGGAGTTTCGTTGATTTTCCATGGAGGTTAGTTCTGAAAAGGACTGTTGATTGTTTAATGAGTTTGGCCCTAAAAAGGGCCGTTGAATTTTTGGCTGTGGTAAACTATATGGGCTTCTGTCAATAACTTGTTGTCAATTGAATAACTTGGACGTTTATGATTATTTGAACACGGGAGAAGTTACATACTATGATTATACTTATTTTCAGATGGATATCTAGTCGGATAAAGACATGACATACCGGTAATTCACTTAATCGCATCATTTTTAAGAGAAGCTCATATACTGCACTCCCATAGGCTTCTGTCAATAAAGTGTTTAAATTGAATAACTTGGACGATTATGATTATGTGAATACTATAAGTATTAGGCTATTTATTAATACTATGATATTCTTTTTTGGATGAAAAAGTTTTAATAATAATAAAACTTTAAATTTCAACAAAATTTAATAACAGACAAAACAATAAACTAAAAGGGACTCTCTATCACAAAATGTAAATTGATGGGAACTAGGCACTTTTCATCAAATGGCACTTATGCATCAAGATAATAAAGGTATGAGGTGGTTCAGTCACATCTAGCCAGGTTAGGTTAGGTTTGGTTAGAAGCCCATCTAGTGCACTTTCTCCTAATTTTTAACCGACTTCCAAAAAGAACCAGGTTACTATATTCGACCTGTTTTTTTTATGTTTGTACATCAATCATTTGAACACTATTGAACCAATTTCGATGAATTTGTTTTAAATGAAAGCATCGCTCAGTGGTGTTCCCATCCAAGTTATGATGTTGTAGTTTTGAGGTTATAAAACGAAAGTGAAACTGTGTTGGTTACTGAATGAAATTAGAGTTAATAAATTTGTACGAATCGTAAATTAGATAGAAAAAATATTATTTTAAATAATGTTACGGTGTTTAAACAAACATTTATATAAAATAATACTATTTAAATGTATAAAATGTAAACATTGAGCTATTGGCTTACAAGTGGCATATCAAAATGGCAGTGATCGCTAGACCAATCTTCAAAGTATGATGTCATACACATTACAGACCCATGCTTGGATGCGCGCGCAACCAATAAGCACGTCACATTCTGCTCCTGAAATCTCCCCGTCTGTCGCACCCGGCTACTGGCTACCATTTCACTGAAAAACCATTTGGTCGAAAGCTAGATCAGCTGATCTAGAACCATTATTGCCCATATTTCACCTTGAGTTGCTGTGATTTGGTGTGTTAAGGTTATGTTTGTATAACAATGATTTATAGTTTCTTATTTCAACTTATCTGCTATTTTAGACTTGTATGACAGTAGGGCAGGAAGACAGTTCCAGGCCAGTTTTTCTTTAACCTTAAATTTAAGGTTAACCTAAACCAACTATCCAAACCTAATTTAACCTGAAATAGGTAAGTTCAAGTAGAATCAACGCAATCTATCCGATCTCGAAAATTCCCATTTTCACGGGAGCTAAAATTCACGAAAAAATTTGAACTTTTTAACCCCTGAAGGGAATTTCAATTTGAAGACGCCATCTTGTTCAGCCTTCCAAGGCATCCCAAATTCATGTATCAAACACTATTTTCCGATCACGATTAATTGAGGAAAAAATAATAACATTTTTGGGTGTGGTCGCCTTGCTAAAAGCAGTGAGGGTTCTGGGCCAGTTTTTCTTTAACCTTAAATTTAAGGTTAACCTGAGTCAACACAATTAAACCTAACCTAAATTATCATAGGTAAGTCAAAGTTGATTTAACCCAACATTTTAAATTCCCAAAATTCCCATTTTCACGGGAGTTAAAAATCACGAAAAAATTTGAACTTTTCAACCGCTCAAGATAAATTTAATTGGATGGTGCCATCTTGTTCGGCTTTTTAAGGCATCCCAAATTCATGTATCGAACACCATTTTCCGATGATAATTGATTGGAAAATAAAGATTTTCCCACGCTCACACATTTTTTCCCACGCTCTTTCCAACCCAACTAGACCCCCCAGCTTAACCAAACCTAGCAATTATAATTGGGGGAGAATAATAGAATTTTAATAGCATAATTTATTGAAAAAGAAAAAATAATAGAATTTTTGGGTGTGGTCATCTATACTAAAAGCACTGAGGATTCTGGCTCAGTTTAATGGTGGTTAAAATTTAACGGTAGTTATAACAAACATTTTAACGGTGGTTTTAATGGTGGTTATAACGGAGATTAGTCACCAACTGATTAGCCATCTTGTACTAGCTTTATTATCACTTACCCAGTGGTTCGGAACCCACCTAAAATAAAGTTTATTAGATGGTTCCATCTTGTTCAAATTTCCAAGGCGATTCAATATAGATATAGCAACATCATGCGATATAATCCAAGTCAATTTAATCTAACATTTGAGATCCTGAAAATTCCAATTTCCATGAGAGTTATACTGCAAGGTAATTAAAAAAAATTCCACACTCCTTCCCTGTCTATCATGATTCAACCTGCAAATCAAATTTGATCTATCATGACATAGGTAAGTTCTAGCTAATTGATATTTTTTCACAATGCATTGCTACATTACAACATACTGCTTATAAGAAAAATCAAGAGTTGAAAAATCACAGAATATGAACCAAATCTACTTCCCTCAACCTAAATTATATTGAATGGTGTCCCAGCCACTTCAAAATCATTTGTCAAACTTCATCACTATATAAAGGCTTGTAACCACATTTCTTGTTCAGTCTTCACAAGTAGCCTGAACAGTGAATACCTTTCTTAATGAAACACAGGTTGGTGGGATAATAATGCTATTATTGGTAACTGATGAGATGGTGAATCTATTAATTTGAATGATAAGCAATGAGATGGGAAATGGGGTATCATATTATTGATGGCTAACAAGATAGCTGATATTTCAATCAAATTGGGAAGGTTGAAAATAGAGTATATATAATGTGAAGGCTTATGGATCTTCATCCACTCCTCACCTAATATCTGAACAGTGGGATCTATTATAAACAGGTCTGGGTGGGAGGAATGATGATGTTAGGGTATGTATCAATATTATTGGTGGTTGATAAGATGGCTGATATTTTAATTTTAATGATGATTTCATAAGATGAGAAATAGGGTATATATCAATGTGATATTACTGGTGACAGACAAAAGGGCTAATCGAACCGATGGTTGATGTATTAATTAAATTTGTGTTTGAGGAGATATACTAAAATTCAGGTATAGGTTTAATTAAGATGCAAATCTGCACAAACCCTATCTTATTCAGTTCACAAAGTCGGTTCAAATCAAAGCCAGCACTATATAAAGGCTTGCAATTCTTCACTAGCAACCTAAACAGTGAGTACCACCCTCTTAATCAGACACAGGTTGGTGTGATAATAATGCTATTATTGGTAAATTATGAGATGGTAAATCTATTAATTTGAATGATAACCATATTGTTGGTGGCTGATAAGATAGCTGATATTTCAATTGAATTGACAATATTACCAAGGTTGGAAATAGAGTATATATCAATATAAAGCCTATAATTATAATGTGAAGGTTTATTGAATCATCCTCTTCATCCACTACTCACCCAATGTCTGTACAATGAGGATCTATCATAATCTGGTCTGGATGGTGATGATGTTTTGGGTATATATCAATATTATTGGTGACTGATAGGATAGTAACAATCAATTTCAGTGATGACTGAGAACATGGGGTATATATCAATTTAATACTATTTGTGGCTGATAAGATGGGTAATATATTAATTTCAATAACAACTGACAATTTCAATGTAATATTATTAGTCACTAACAAGAAGGTCAATTGAACCAATGTCTGATGAGGGAGTAAATCTATAACAAGAATGGAGAGTAACCCATTCAATGATGACTAATGAGATGGCTATCAATGGTATCTGATGAGATGAAAAGATATTTATTTGGAAGTTCAACTTATTCTAACCAAGAAGATATAGTGAATTATACTGGATTTGAGGGTATACATGTATTATTGGTGACTGATAAGATGGTTAATTACACTGGTAACAGGGGATATAGCAAATAGTGATATACTGAGTGTACATATATATTTTATTATTGATAACTGATATATTAATTGAATTGATGAGATGATTAACTACACTGGTGCCTGAGAAGATGGGGGTGATATTTATTTAGAAATTGGATCAATTCTGCTCACCAAGGTAGTTCAAATTCTTGCATCACACTCTAATTTCTGATGATGAAAAAAAATATGTAACTGATGAGTACATTGTGTTATAACTTCTTGATTTTAACTCTTAAATCTGAATAAAACTCAAATATTTCTCTGAACTATTGGGTTGTGTTAGTGTTTTAATTCATTTTGTTTTGGAAGAAATCAGTAGTTATATTCAAAGTGGAATTTTCCATCTTTTTGGACATCAATGTATTGATAGATTAGTCATCTTGTCAGTAATCTATTTAATAAATTACATTTTCATCTACCCTAAAATTTTGTACATATATCACCATTTACTAAAACCCCCCCAGCCATTGGTGTAATTAATTGATTAGCCAACAGTCACAAATTCAATTGAAAGATTTTCCATCTCATCAGAAACCAATAAAATTAACAGCTCCACCATCAACAATTTAATGAAAAGCTGAGCTGTCTCATCAGTCCCCACCTAAAAATTATAGATTGTTTATCTTCTCAGTTGCTATTTCAACTGAAATATTAGCTCTCTTTTCACTCACCATTAATATTGATACATATATACCTATATCTTCATCAGCATTCAATCCATCAGTTACAAATTTGATCAACCAATTTCATCAATACATTACCACCCTTCTCATAAAACACTGGAATAATGAATAGATTGGTCATCTCATCAGTCACCATTTCAATCAGTCCTTAATTGAAACAGAGTATCAACTATCTTGTTGGTCACTAATAAAATATAATATACCCTCTTCCTCACCATGTAATTGATAGATTAGTCATTTTGTCAGTAATCAATGTTAATAAATTACATTTTAATCTACCCTAACATTTACTAAATCCCCAACCACCAGTGTAATTAATTGATTAGCCATCAGTCACAAATTCAATTAATAGACCTACCATCTCCCCAGTTATCAATGAAATTAATAGAATATGTGGAGTGTGGAGAGCCCTCACAATATGGGTGTAATGGGAATTTGAACTTTAACAATGAGTATCCCACCATCTTGTTAGTAACCAATAAAATCGATAGATTAGTCATCTTCTGTTACTAAATCATTTATTTATTCAAAACACAATCAAGTAAAGATATAACAGTCATAGCCCACTAATGCTTTCTTCACAAATTTTCCATGAAAAATCTAAATTTCATGTTATATCCAATTTGAACTGGGAAATTCCACTTTGAATATAACTACTGATTTCTTCCAAAACAAAATGAATTAAAACACTAACACAACCCAATAGTTCAGAGAAATATTTGAGTTTTATTCAGATTTAAGAGTTAAAATCAAGAAGTTATAACACAATGTACTCATCAGTTACATATTTTTTTTCATCATCAGAAATTAGAGTGTGATGCAAGAATTTGAACTACCTTGGTGAGCAGAATTGATCCAATTTCTAAATAAATATCACCCCCATCTTCTCAGGCACCAGTGTAGTTAATCATCTCATCAATTCAATTAATATATCAGTTATCAATAATAAAATATATATGTACACTCAGTATATCACTATTTGCTATATCCCCTGTTACCAGTGTAATTAACCATCTTATCAGTCACCAATAATACATGTATACCCTCAAATCCAGTATAATTCACTATATCTTCTTGGTTAGAATAAGTTGAACTTCCAAATAAATATCTTTTCATCTCATCAGATACCATTGATAGCCATCTCATTAGTCATCATTGAATGGGTTACTCTCCATTCTTGTTATAGATTTACTCCCTCATCAGACATTGGTTCAATTGACCTTCTTGTTAGTGACTAATAATATTACATTGAAATTGTCAGTTGTTATTGAAATTAATATATTACCCATCTTATCAGCCACAAATAGTATTAAATTGATATATACCCCATGTTCTCAGTCATCACTGAAATTGATTGTTACTATCCTATCAGTCACCAATAATATTGATATATACCCAAAACATCATCACCATCCAGACCAGATTATGATAGATCCTCATTGTACAGACATTGGGTGAGTAGTGGATGAAGAGGATGATTCAATAAACCTTCACATTATAATTATAGGCTTTATATTGATATATACTCTATTTCCAACCTTGGTAATATTGTCAATTCAATTGAAATATCAGCTATCTTATCAGCCACCAACAATATGGTTATCATTCAAATTAATAGATTTACCATCTCATAATTTACCAATAATAGCATTATTATCACACCAACCTGTGTCTGATTAAGAGAGTGGTACTCGCTGTTTAGGTTGCTAGTGAAGAATTGCAAGCCTTTATATAGTGCTGGCTTTGATTTGAACCGACTTTGTGAACTGAATAAGGTAGGGTTTGTGCAGATTTGCATCTTAATTAAACCTATACCTGAATTTTAGTATATCTCCTCAAACACAAATTTAATTAATACATCAACCATCGGTTCGATTAGCCCTTTTGTCTGTCACCAGTAATATCACATTGATATATACCCTATTTCTCATCTTATGAAATCATCATTAAAATTAAAATATCAGCCATCTTATCAACCACCAATAATATTGATACATACCCTAACATCATCATTCCTCCCACCCAGACCTGTTTATAATAGATCCCACTGTTCAGATATTAGGTGAGGAGTGGATGAAGATCCATAAGCCTTCACATTATATATACTCTATTTTCAACCTTCCCAATTTGATTGAAATATCAGCTATCTTGTTAGCCATCAATAATATGATACCCCATTTCCCATCTCATTGCTTATCATTCAAATTAATAGATTCACCATCTCATCAGTTACCAATAATAGCATTATTATCCCACCAACCTGTGTTTCATTAAGAAAGGTATTCACTGTTCAGGCTACTTGTGAAGACTGAACAAGAAATGTGGTTACAAGCCTTTATATAGTGATGAAGTTTGACAAATGATTTTGAAGTGGCTGGGACACCATTCAATATAATTTAGGTTGAGGGAAGTAGATTTGGTTCATATTCTGTGATTTTTCAACTCTTGATTTTTCTTATAAGCAGTATGTTGTAATGTAGCAATGCATTGTGAAAAAATATCAATTAGCTAGAACTTACCTATGTCATGATAGATCAAATTTGATTTGCAGGTTGAATCATGATAGACAGGGAAGGAGTGTGGAATTTTTTTTAATTACCTTGCAGTATAACTCTCATGGAAATTGGAATTTTCAGGATCTCAAATGTTAGATTAAATTGACTTGGATTATATCGCATGATGTTGCTATATCTATATTGAATCGCCTTGGAAATTTGAACAAGATGGAACCATCTAATAAACTTTATTTTAGGTGGGTTCCGAACCACTGGGTAAGTGATAATAAAGCTAGTACAAGATGGCTAATCAGTTGGTGACTAATCTCCGTTATAACCACCATTAAAACCACCGTTAAAATGTTTGTTATAACTACCGTTAAATTTTAACCACCATTAAACTGAGCCAGAATCCTCAGTGCTTTTAGTATAGATGACCACACCCAAAAATTCTATTATTTTTTCTTTTTCAATAAATTATGCTATTAAAATTCTATTATTCTCCCCCAATTATAATTGCTAGGTTTGGTTAAGCTGGGGGGTCTAGTTGGGTTGGAAAGAGCGTGGGAAAAAATGTGTGAGCGTGGGAAAATCTTTATTTTCCAATCAATTATCATCGGAAAATGGTGTTCGATACATGAATTTGGGATGCCTTAAAAAGCCGAACAAGATGGCACCATCCAATTAAATTTATCTTGAGCGGTTGAAAAGTTCAAATTTTTTCGTGATTTTTAACTCCCGTGAAAATGGGAATTTTGGGAATTTAAAATGTTGGGTTAAATCAACTTTGACTTACCTATGATAATTTAGGTTAGGTTTAATTGTGTTGACTCAGGTTAACCTTAAATTTAAGGTTAAAGAAAAACTGGCCCAGAACCCTCACTGCTTTTAGCAAGGCGACCACACCCAAAAATGTTATTATTTTTTCCTCAATTAATCGTGATCGGAAAATAGTGTTTGATACATGAATTTGGGATGCCTTGGAAGGCTGAACAAGATGGCGTCTTCAAATTGAAATTCCCTTCAGGGGTTAAAAAGTTCAAATTTTTTCGTGAATTTTAGCTCCCGTGAAAATGGGAATTTTCGAGATCGGATAGATTGCGTTGATTCTACTTGAACTTACCTATTTCAGGTTAAATTAGGTTTGGATAGTTGGTTTAGGTTAACCTTAAATTTAAGGTTAAAGAAAAACTGGCCTGGAACAGTCTTCCTGCCCTACTTATGACGAAAAATATCGTACGTAACTCGTCCGGGAAGATGTTTACCACACTCGTATGATAATACCGCACTCGACTTCGTCTCGTGTGTTAACTTATCATACTCGTATGTTAAACACCATTTCCCGCACTTGTAACGTAATATACTATTCCCGGATTAAGTTCCGAACCGGGAAGTGATTTTACAGCAGAGAAGAGTCTTTTTTGCTGGCTAATCCAATCGGTCACCCTTACAAAGAGCGCCCAGGGGTTTCGTAGCTTATCTCTTATTGAACAGATACCTGCTACGGCACTCGGCTATCACTTCCCATGCTAGCACTACTTGCCTGCCAAGCAGGTTTTTCATCCAGTTGTGTGTTATTATTTCTCCAAGCTACTTGTATTGTTTTACTACGTTTATTGGCCGGTTATTTACCGTTGTGTGGTTACTTGTGAGTGGATCTGCTACAACTATCTCTGTCTTTAAGAACGATATATGGAGTCCTATTTCGGTGGTTCGGAACCCACCTAAAACTGTAGGTCCAGCTCATCAATCACAATCATCCAACTCATTACCCACGCACAGGTCTCAGACCTATGTGGGCTTCATCCTCCAAAAAAAATTGTGCTATATTTTAGACTTATTATTTGATTTCTGGCTTCTTATATGTTACTACCTAAAACCGCTAAATCGTTTGCAAATCCTTGAGCTGTATTTACTGTAAATTTTAATTTCTTACAGGTCAGCGATACGGTGAAAATATGCATGTCGGGATTCTCGGGAATGGACATTCCCCCTCCCAGCGGTCCTCTATGGATTCTTGGAGACGTTTTCATTGGCAAATACTACACGGAATTCGACTTTGGAAAAAAGCGTGTTGGATTTGCCACTGCGAAGGAAAATGTAGATCTCGATTAGATCAACTTGAACCCAAATCAAAAGAATGGCTCAGTTTTATTTTTTTAAACTACGAGTAGTACCGAGTGGGTAATAAATGAAATAATTTTTCTTGCCAAACGATCAATTTCTGAAATATGCAGTAAAACTTCGGCAACTTCACACCATCGCAAGTAGCATTGATTACTCAGTTTTGAAAAGCCTGTTAAGGATTGTCATACAAAGTAAATTTACGATACAAAACCTCAACTGTATCCATTTGTTCAGGATCGATACATATAAGGGAACTCGATTTCTTCACAGTCTACATACTAAGAGTTATACTGTATGAAGACAAGTTCTGAAAAAACAAAAGTGGCCAAATTATTTTTCTTTTTCAAATTACTTATAATATTTTTAATGCAGTAGAAGACTACAACTATCGCAATGGGCACAGCACTTGTAACAAAAAAAAAATGGGCATACTTCTACATTAACATTACAAGCTTCAGAGCCAGGAATTGATGTAAAATCTATTGAAATAAATTAGCAAACATTTTGTAGAAATGGGATGGATGAATATGGATCCAATTTACATTCAGAAAATTATCATGTTAAATATAATGGAAACACAAACTGATGTGAAATTTATATGCTAAGAATTATATTATCAAATACATTTGAAGATGCAATACGATTTGAAAAACATGATTTTCTCAAGCAAAAATATTGATAGAATATTCATTAGGATGGCTTCTTGTTCTTATCTCTTTGAGACCTGATTTGTCTCTGAATTATTTTTAGTTTTAGCTTATACCATCAGAAACAATCGTTAGCTTCTATCTCTAATTAATTCTCCAGCTATTCCTGAATAATTCTCCTTAAATGCTCATCACTTTGATCTTTTCCCCACTGACGATGGAGACAAAAAACTATTGCAAACTCTCAGTTGTGCAGGAAAAGGTGCTCAATTTTTATTCTTCTGTTTCATGATTGGTATTGAATTTTATGTTTACAGACCTAGTAAAATTAAATTAATGTTAGTTTCAATTTCATCATTTTTTAATTAAGTTTTTTACCATTATTTCATGTACTGTATTTTTTGATAAATTCTCAGTTTATATTGTAGTTGAATACTTATCAAGGAGATATTTTTCTATTCGGGATGTACGTAAATTCCTTTCTATTGAAATTTTCCTATTTTGTTACAATATATTTTAAGTGAATATTGAATTTCTTAGTCTGAACAAATTTATCTTTTTCTGAAATGTTTTGAAATTACATTTATTGATCAAAAAATGCTGATATTATTGTAACCGATTTTTAATAAAACAATGAACAATAAGTACTTAGTTTTAAGCTAACTTTAAGACTGCTCTGGCAATAAAGTTACTATGTTTGTTTATCAATTGCTCTAAAGTGTACTCCATACATTACCTAGTTGTCATTTAGACTTATTTAGATGTAAACCAAATTATTGAAATCATTCAATCAATCAAATTTATTTTCAAAATTTACAAACATTGTAGGGTCCTGCTAAACCCATAGGTTTTTCAGCAGGTGCCAATCTTCACAATTATTCCAACAAAGAAACAAATTCACTTATATTTTAATATTATAAAGAAAAAATAGAGATTAGTTAATGAAGACATACATTGCAAAAGAGTAGTGATAAAAGTAAAGTAAAAAATAAACACTGTAAATACAGAACTGAGAAAGAAAGAAAAAACTACAATCCTATCAAAGAAATAATTAGAAAAGAAAGTAATAGGATAAGAAATGAAGAGGAAAGAGGAAAGTAATGTTGTAACTTATAAATAAATATTTATTGTCGTTCGGGCTGGCGGCAGTGATATAAGGAAGATTTTACCAGAACAAAAGAAATTGAAGTAGGCTATGTTTATGAATTTTATATTAAGATTTAACTTTTATATAGATCTGGAATTATTATATAATATTGTTTCTATTGATTATGTACATCATAATATCCATCTTTTCAGTGAAGTTGTTAATTTTACCTTCAAATAATGCTCTTTCAATAATTATGATTTTTCAATGTTTTTGAAAGGGAGAAAGCCCAACAAAATTATTTTCAAGAAATTTTAATATAAAGATGTAATTTTCGCCCTCTTTGGGACAATTTGGCACAATCATCATGTTTATTGGGCCCAGACAGCATGTACAGACTTGAATAATGCTGTTTTGATCATTGTGATTTTTCAAATGTTTTGAAAAGGCGAAAGCTATGAAAATACTACCTAAATAATTCCTTGAAAGGAAGGAAGAATGTTCTAATGATTTTATTTGAAAAGACAACTACTATGTGTATTCTAAAATTAACTGATGAATGACCATGCGCTTTTAATTATATTGTCAAGTATAACCTATATCAATAATAACTCTGAAAGGAAACAATAGAATCTAGACAAAGATGGGTAGGCTGTACTTCATTACTACTATCTGCTATCCCAAGCCAAAATCTAAGTCAAATCTAAAGTCAATGCTAAATCAAGAAAAGTTTATAGTCTTGGAAACGCTATCAGCTGAAGTTTCATCCATGCTCTAAAAAACTAATACCACCAATCAACACCACTTAATTTTGACGGCCTATTATTTTCTTTAAATATCCAATGCCGAGTCTAGGACCAACCAATCAAAAATAATATTTGAAGTTGGCAATGCTATTAGCTAGTTTTTCACCAAAATACCAGGTGAAAACTGTTTAATTTTGAATGATTTATTATTTTCTCAAAATCAATGCAAAATCGAAAGCTAATGCTGAATCAAACGAGTTTAAAGCTTGGACAATGCAATTAGCTCAAGTTTCATCTATATTCTTTCCAAAAAGCCAAACCCTCCAAGAAAGACGTCCAATTTTGAGCTAGCCATCATTTTTTCCTCAGCTTTCAAATCATCTAGTGCTGTTAGACAACCTAACTCTCTACTTCACATGATCCCCTCCTTACTTTTCCCAATCAGATTACACAAATAATTATTGTTCCCAAAGTGCCATTAAGGGCGCTCTATCTTCTTCTCTATTCCTCGTACTACTCATCCTCCTCCTCCTCTACCTCCTTCTCCACCAGTACCTCCTCCTCCTCTTACTCCTTCAGCTCTTATTATTCCTCTTATATTACTCCTACTCATCCTCCTCCCTTCTCCTACCTTCTCATGCTTCTTCCTACCACCACTCACCTCCTCATAACTTCTCCCAATTACTCCCTCCATCTACCTCTCCTTCCTCATCCTATCTCCTTCTACCACTTAGAGAACACCTCTTCCATGTATAATATTAAGTACTACTGGATGTGTGTGTCAAGATAACTTGTATATTTGACCTTTGCTTGACCTCATCACAAGCATGTGTGTTGGACCTGGATGTGAGCATCATCCATTAAGATAACTTGTTTGTTTGACTTTTGTTTTAAAAGGTTGGCATTATCCAATTAAGAAAAAAAATGATAACTATCATTTGTTAGAATTGATGCCTTGGACTTTGTCATTAAACCCGAAGGGTTATCCTCGTTTTTTCTTCAAAATGTTAAAATAATGCCAGATTCAATTTTCTCTGTATTAAAGCTATACAAAATTCTATTTGAATCAGCCTCTTCTGAGACATCCAATTAGTGTGTTTGTGTATATAGTGCCAGTGCCTGGAACGACTTGACAATGTAAAAACATATTCTCTCACCCAGCAGCAGCAGTGGTAGCAGTTGCAGCAGCCATGCTACAGCTCATGCAACTACTCATCTGCTGATTGGGAATTCCAGGAAAATTGTTCACCCTCTGTTGTTGAGAGTGAGTGATGATGCCAAAGGAAACGTCGTAGTCATTGTGTTCCAATGGTTCTGCTAGATGTGTGTAGCCATATTTGAAAAGAGCTTCCACAGTCCACTTGGTGCCTGTTACATAATATCATGCACACTTGCACAGTGATGATAATGCCATTTTAAATTTGTTGGTTAGCTCTGCTGCTTACTGGTGGATGGTCTTGAGTTTTTGTTGCTGCATCTTTGCAATATGAACTGCAAACCTCTTCTGATAAGGCAATGATATTTTTGGGAAAGTCTTGCCCACTAGATGACTGGTGCAGGAAGCTGCACAGATTGTAGGCACAGTGAACTTGACAGCAAAGATTTCCAGCCATCTTGATGTCACAATACATTAATACATTGTCAACTGGTTGCCATGTAGAGTTAGCCCAGATAGTATAGGCACTATTGCATATATGAAACATACTGGAGTTGTCAAGACAATGCTCTTGCCAAGTCAGGAAATCTGAGGTTTGGTATTCAACTTGTAGCTGTACTGCGCAGGCACTCATAACCAGCAGATATGTCAAAACTTGAATCATGATTGCTACCGCCAACTGCTCGCTTAATATTGCAGTTTATGCAAAGTCAGCACTTTGTTTCAATGGATGTGCTAGAGTTCTCCAAACCATACTATTATGGTTTATATGCACGATATAATGTTCATATGGTAAATATGCACAATTACATATAAATAATTGAGAAGTAGTTTCTTATTAAAAATGTGTAGCAGTTCATCATGTTAATAGCTACTTTTTCACTGATGACTGATGCAAAATGAATTATTGATTTTAATTAAATAAGAAATGATATTTCACTAAATAAGACAGAAAGTAATTTGGGGCAGAAAGCCAATTTTATCAATAGACCTACCTGTAATATTTTTATGTATGGGTTTTAGTAATTAGCACTGAACCTTAATGATGAGCTGATAATAAAGGATTATTAATCGCAAATGTATTTACAATTGAAAAGTCTGGTACTAGTACTTTTTGTGTAAAATTACTGTAATTAGAAACAAAATCAACGAAAGTCAAAGTGACACTATAAAGAAATTGAGTGCTACGGTACTAAGAATAATGCATATTCTAGCTAGACAAGGTGAGAGAGTAAAATAATCTATTATAGCTTGTTTGGGTACAATCCTCATGCTTTGATTTCTGCTGTAAAATCACTTCCTGATGGTTCGGAAATCGGAACATACCTAAAACTGAATAAGGTCCAACTCATCACACAAGCACAGGTCTCAGATCTATGTGCTGGGCTTCATCCTCCAAGAGAAACCCTAAAAAGCTATGAGTTATTAATGAGACGTATCGAAAACCTGTTGCTCAAATACATAAATTGTTTACTTCACCACAGCCGAATTGGAAAATTAACCTTTTCTAAAAAAGGTTTCTTTGAAAGCTTGAATTTAACACCTTTTTAAATAGCCTCTTCCGGTCATCCATATCGATATTCGAATTCCCCGCTAGTTTCACAAACTCGATGTAGAGTTGAACATCGATTGTTAATACTAATCGATTCATACGTCAATATTTACAGTGTTTACTTTCGAGATTTTGAGTTTGAATTTCAAAACCAAACAAGAAACATTCACATTTTTTATCAGCTTATTATTGTAAGATTATTTTTAATGGAATAATTATTATATAATTTTATCTTTAATTTAAAGTGGAAGAAAGTGTGTGCCGTTAGCTAGAGAAATTGTATTTCTTATTTAACTGTATGTAATCAATTTTTTGATGTAGTGTCACTTCAATTTGAGTCTATGTTATAACCTGAAAATAATGTCTGAAGAGGAAGATTATATGTCAGACGCTTTTCTGAATGGCTGGTAAGTAGTTAATATTAATAGTAAATACCATTTGAGTTTAGTCTTGAGAGAATTTATTGAATCTTGAGAGGAGAAATACCAACATTCCTAGGTGCCAACTCAAAAAGTTGAAGGGGTGATTTCCAGCCTCAAGCTCCATAGTCCATAACATCAGGATGTTCAGTTGTTTGGTTGCCGCAGAGGGCCAGGAATCTGGACTCCATGACATTTACGAGGTATAAGATACAAGAAGACTTGTCTCAAAATAAACACTTTTTCCTTGGTGATTTCATGGGAAGCTGTTTTGAGGAGTGTGAATACCTTTCTCCGGACACATCCAGCCCAGAATCACTAGCAATAAAAGAAATCTACTGATAGTTAACTTTCTAAATATATAACTATGTCATGAATTTCAAAGTTTTACTAGAGGAAAGTAGTATTTGAAAGTTTACGGGTGGAAAGTAGTACACTGATGGAGAAATTAATGAAGATAATTCTGTGGTTTCAACTATGTAAATCATACTGGATATGCATGGAGATGGTTCCAACTTTTATTACTGGTGGTTCCGAGACCACCTGAAAATGTGGGTCTACCATCTATCAACTCATTACCACGTACATGTCTCGGGCACATGTAGACATCATCAGCACGAAAAAAGTAATTGTCAGTCAGCCAAAATGTAGCAAATGCCCATGATATTCTAGGGACGCGGTACTCGATAACAATCACCATCGCAACATCATACACATGCTGTTAAGTATTTACGCTGCTTCAATCTTTCATAAATCTCTTTCTTTGTAGTGGCGAAGGTGATTTTTTTTTTTGTGGAAGGTATCCATAATGAATAATAAGACGAAATTGTCACAACCACATTTATTAAAAATGTTGAGAAACTAGTTTCGGTTGTTATACCATTATCAATCAACTCCATGAGTTTGTTTGAGATTGATAATGGTATACCAACTGAAAATAGTTTCTCAATATTTTAAATAAATGTGGTTGTTGCAATTTCGTCTTATTATTCATTCTTTCATGAATCATTCCACAACATGTTTTATATTGTAATAATTGTAATAAATGAATGGTGATTATCATCGAGTATTGAATGCTCCACTATGCAGGCACCCTTGCATGGTTGTCGATGTCGTTTCCCCATACTCTGTTGTTATTCCCCCTTAGAATTTCTAACATACTGGCTCCGGCGCTCATTATGAGTACTATTGAACAGTTGTGCGATTTTGATCTGGCCAGTTTTGTCTATTCACGACGCAATGAATTCCCCATAGCCCCACTTCGCGGCTATGATACCCGTAGACAATCTGAGAGATTCCTGTTGGAACCACGTTGTAGAACAACAGCTGCCAGTGTTCATGCAGCATATAATGGCCCTAGACTTTTTAACCGTCTGTTACTTGAAATCTCCGGGTCGCCCCAGTCCATTATGGATTATTATTATTTGTCCACTCACAAATCATTTAGACAGTGCCTTCGATTGTTTTATCAAAGAGACTAGTTCAAAGTGGACACAATTTTAATTATAAATAGCAAGATTTATAGTGCAGGCAGGTAATGGAAAAGTACATACTGTAATTAATTCCTATTATATTATTGTGTTGAAATTTATATTTTCACAATTTTGTATTATAATGAAGATTCATTCATTTAAAATAATAATAGAAAACTAGATGTGTTTTTTAGGTATCAATTTTGTTATTATTTTGCTATAAATATTCAGTTGTATATTTTAAACCAATAGCCTATACTAACATTTATTTTAATATACTAACATTTGTATAATGAGCAGAACAGATATGTTTTTTTTCAGGTTTCTTGTAGTATACATGTTATTTTTTAATTCAATGTCTTATATGATATTGGCATTTTAGAGATGCACCATCCCTCAGCACAAGCTTTGCTTAAAGAGGGATGTAACAATTATTTCATTTATGATGTTTTATGTAGATATTCATTATTATAAGAAGTGATGTGATTTTTGTTTGAATATATGAATGTCTTATTATGTATTGTTGACAATAAATAAATTGAATTGTTTTTCCAGTGTTCAAGAAGATGTCAGACCAGGACTTGTACAAAATCGAGCTGTCAAGCGTCGTTATGAGATGGATAAAAAAAGAACTGAATCAGATGTCATCAATAAGAAAGTGCACAAAAAACTTCATGTCGTTGAACAGGAGAAGCGAGATGACGGACTGAGTCAGCCCATATCAGAGGACAATAAAGGCTTTAAAATGTTGCAGAAACTTGGTTTCAAACCGGGATCTGGATTAGGAAAATCTCGTAAGTCTTGTAAAGAATTTTTCTCATCTTTAAGCTTTTATTAACTGATTTTTCATAGTACTATTTACGCTAGAGCTGTGCCTGATGATTTACGACATCAGCACAGCCATAACATATAAGTAAATAGTAGCAATATTGACATAAAATGAAACAGAAATGAATTGAAAACAAATTGAATGTGTCAGCATGAGTAAAATCAGTTTATCTACGATTTGCATCTAGATTTTCAGAGTAAAGCATGGACAACCAATTATTTAATTTTTTGTGTACTTGGTTTCTTCTCTGTTAATGAATCTATCTCCCTTATTACAAAATTCTATTTGATGTTGTCACGAACGATCAAGACTACAGACACTTGGTGGGATGGCTGGCTGCTATGTCTGTTACATATTTAGTGGTACGTGGTGAATTGCAGGTCCACGATAATATGGCTTAAACGAAACCACTCGTAAGGGTCTGCTCACCAATAAGCTATAAGATTATTATTATTAGACGTAAAACTTCCAAAGTGGAAGACGCTGAGTAAAGATGGTTCATTTTTTGGACTTGTTCTTCTTGTTTGCTTTTCATTTTTTTGCGAATTCAGCTTTTCTCTCTTCACTCCATTTTGTTCCAACTCTTGGAGGTTTTGTCTCTGGTATAACTTCCCATTTATAAAGTTTTATTCTGAATTTTTTTCTATTGTAAATTTCTTTGCTGGTTATTTTGGCAAGTACTAGGTCTTTTTTAACATTTCGTATCCATTCTCCTCCATTGACAAGTGACGTTTACAATTCTTTTTGTTAGATTATTGTCTGGAAGCCTCATGATGTGACCATAAAATTTAAGACGTCTTTTCCTCATATCTGTCTCTATATTAGAATATTCTTCAACTTTGGACGTTCTCTGTAATCTATATCCGTTTCGGTACGCCTTTGTGCAAGGATTTTTCTAACTATTTTTCTTTCTTCCTTCTTTAGATTTTCCATATCCATTTTCCTGTTCAGGGACAGGGTCTCGCTGGCATATAAAATTGCTGTTTTTTTTTCATTACAGTATTATTATTTTAATTATTATAAATTAGTAGTTTATGCAACGATTTTATTTTGACCCTTATTAAGGCACGAGTTAGATGTAAGTTATAACACGAGCGAATGCGAGTGTTATAAATATCTCACGAGTGCTTTAATGGCCAAATAAAATCGTTGCATACACTATTTTATCTACGACCACTAGTATACAATTAATTAAAACAATTTCATTTTACCTGTGACTGTCAGAGATACCTAACCTCTCATCTCAAATACGAGAAGTTATATTAGATTGTTAGGTAACGCAGTTGGTGTAGCAGTTTGATCAAATCAGCTGATAGTTTCACAATATTGAATTACGATATTGATTCTATCAAAAATGCTTCTGATTGGTCCAGAACCCGTGTTATAATGTAGAACCTGTACTATAATGAGCTTATTATGCAACGGGTTTCAAAAAGCACTTCGAAAAGACAGCTGTTTTGGCATCAATTGTGAAACTGTAATGTATACATTATGACATGGTCGTAGATAAAATGTATTATGTTATTGTTAATCTTGAATATTTCCAGAGGAAGGCTGCAAGGAGCCGGTACCGATCAACCTGAAAAGCGACCGTCAAGGACTGGGAAGAATGCAGGCGATCAAAGAAATAATGGAAAAGAAGGCTGCAATAATGAAAGACAGGCAAAACAAATCTCTGAACATCAGCGAATACAGATCAAGATTAGCCGAAGAGGCAGCTGCCAGACGAGCAGAAATTGATTTTCGGAAAAGTCAAAAAATTTGTCAACAGTTGGATACAGAACAAGTAATGATTATCAATATTTTTTTATTTTATCTGGAGAATGAAGCCCACATAGGTCTGAGACCTTTGCGTGGGTAATGAATTGTATGATGGTGATTGATGAGTTCGACCTACTGTTTTAGGTGGGTTCCGAACCACCGGGAAGTGATTTTACAGAAGAGAACAGAGTATTTTTTGATGACCAATCTAATCGGTCACCCTTGCAAAGAGCGCCCAGGAGTTTCGTAGCTTATCTCTGATTGAGCAGATACCTGCTAAGACACTCGGCCATCATTTCCCGCCTAACAGGACAATATCCAAGACAATCGTGCGTTTCTTTTCTGACAAAAGTCCATATGAGTCTGAGACTTGTGCGTGGGTAATGAGGGTAATGATTACACAAAATATGCCAGTGAATCAAGCCCGTGAACGCAGGAGTTGCTTTCACTCAGATATAAGCGCCCTTATTAATTACACCAAATCGCTGCTGTTTAGGTTGAAAAAAAATGCGGCTTGAAAGGTTTTGTAGCTAGTTTTTCTTTAATCAGAAATATCCCATTTTCATACTTGGTATTTCTTTCGAACTTGTGATGGAAACATTCATTTTTATCTACCCCCATTAATTTTTAACTATCCTCTACCTTTTTTGTATTTTGCAATAGCAAAATTGTATTAGTATTGTAAGATAGTATTTCGACTCCCTCCAGCGGTCCACAAGTGTGTCTTTTGTGCTGGAATGTATGTTCTCAAAATTCTTTCAGTAAATAATATAATTTTGTATTCTTTATATAGTTTCTATTTAATTTGTTTCTTCCAACTACTAATAGCTGTAAGACATTGAAATGTTCTTTTTTTGTAATTCATTTATTTGAGAATAAACTATCTTTTCTTTGTCTTAAATTAGGCTAATTATTATTCCCATACAATTAAACACTACATAACTGTATTTATTTCATTTACAAAATTTTATTCCTTATATTTGAGTCTTGCCTCTAAATTATTTTGAATGCCTCTTTTTTCTCTGGAATATCCTACGGTTCCTGCATAGGCTAATAGAAAAATATCTACTGTATTTTGAATTCTATGAATATATTTTTTCGCCACACTAGGACGTAATGAGCTGTTTTTCGTGCGTCATATGGAGGCCGAAAGTGTTTGGTTTCCGACGAGGTCTGTAAACGTTTACCGCCCTAGGGCGGAAAAGAAAATGACCTTGAATGACAGCTGATCGTGTCTGGATACAGCAGTCATGATTGTAAAAATGAATCCTTCCAACTTTCATGTAAAACAAAAAGATTTAAACCATCAATAAATGTTTATTTTTTATAATTTAATATGTACGTAGTATTTAAAATGTCAAAAATGATCACTTTTTATAACTTAATATGTAATATTTTGTAGTTTTGATATCAAACAATAGAACCTTTTTATTCAACCTACAGAGCTCTGGGTGGGAATTTTGTGAACTACTACAACTGTTGCTAACCTCTCTTGGTTGGTTAGGTTTTTTGTTTTTAGGAATTTTTCTACTACTGCAACTGTTGGTAAAGGTTACTGTTGGTATAGAAAGGTTAGTTGGTTAGGTTTTTTATGCAGGTTTTGAATCAGGAACAGGAATAACAACAAAAAACCTAACCAACTAACCTTTTGGCGTACAGTTGTAGTAGTTTACAAAATGCCCACCCAGAGCGCTGTAGGTTGAATAAAGAGGTGATAGCCGTTCCTTGTATTCTTGCAAGTACCATAGCCTTAAAATTTCGCTTTCAAAATTTCCAACTTAACATTATTGTTTTGTTTTTTTTTTGTGGTGTGGCGAAAAATAGCGTTCGCAACACGGGCAAAAATGTTTTGCCGGCTCTCAAACGCTTCAAGTTCTCGACTTCGTCTCGAACTTGAAAACCGCGATCTCGAGCCGGCAAACACACATTTTCAGCCCTAGGTGCGAAATATACTATTCTTCCTTGTTTAGGGTCTATTTGCTCTTTATTCAATACAATCGTCTGCCTCTGTTTTGTTTCTATAAACAAATCAATCAAATATAAATATAATTTTTTTTGGAGGATGAAGCCTACATAGGTTTGAGACCTGTGCGTGGATAATGAATTGGATGATGGTGATTGATGAGTTGGACCTACAGTTTTAGGTGGGTTCCCAACCACCGGATTAGTTTAGACTTTTTTACACACTTGGCATCTATCTATATGGTCAACTTTGAATACATTCATCCGCCTCTGTTATGTAATGTTTCTACAAAATAATATTATTTATTTGTAATTGATATACTTTACTATTCTAAAGCGAAATAGGTTTTATTCATATCAGATACAAAAAAGGCTACATCAATAATTGTGTTGCGTTCCAAACGTCTCTGTCTTATGATTAGACACGAGAAGTAGCTCAGAGGTGTGTATAGACACTCACCGTTGCAGCCAGACCCTGTGAAAAGGTAATAGTGGACTATTAAGCATATAGCTTCAGAATTTGTGAGCTTGGCATAGTTACAACTCCGTTAGCTCAGTGAGGAAAGTAATCGCAGCCTACCTCACTCCTCGTTTGCGTAGTGCGCTCTTTGTACCAAAACATAATGTTGAGGTCTTAGACCTACTGTTGAAATCGGCTATACATGTATACACTAATCTAATCGTATCTTCTATTTTCAGGGCTTTGAACCTTACGAATATTGGTATTGGCCTGTAAGCAAATCAAATGACAATGTGAATGATTTTGACGATGAGGATACCGATTCTCATCTAGAATCGAAACAGACAAAAACAGTAAATAATGAGGAAGATGGAGGAGGGGAAGAAGAAACAGTGGTCAATGATCAAGATGATGAAGAGGGAGATGATGAAGAAAATTACACTGTAAGTATAAAATTATTTGGTTCCTATGAGTGAATTGGTTGCGTTCATGGAACCCTCACCGTTTACCGGTAAATGTTGAATGACGGGAAACTAAGTTTATTCAAATTCATACACGTCTATGCATTTGAATAAACCAATCAGACACCTCAGGTTCCGGTCATTTACCGGTAAACGGTAAGGCTACCATGAACCCAACCACTGTCTCCATTTGTTGTTTAACTGCCTGTTTAGTGCACTGTTTTTTCTCTCTTTTTCAATTTGTTAGATTACTGAATAAATTGTAGAACATAATACGGTACAGTGAAACCGATATCTGAATACGATAACTGAATAGATGGATAATAGAAATGCTATCACATGAATGTGCAAAGTACCGTCTCTAAATTAAAAATTGTTTAGGTATAAAAAATAAGACGGATAATTCAATTTATATTTACATAGTTATGTGATCAGTAATATGCTACAATCAGAGTAAAGTACAGTGCAAACAATTACTCTTGGCGCGCGGCTCTGTCACTACTGGCCGTTCTGTAAAAGTTGGCTCGCTCTCTCCACTGCTTTCTACCGCTCCACTGACGGCTGAAATGGCGACCTTGAAACACTCCTCTCTCCACCCCATGGCTGACGACCAAACGGCCACGCGCCCAGACTAATTGTTTCTACTGTAGCGTACGGTTGTGTAATGTGGTTCGTCTTAACTTTCTCAATTTTACAATGACGGATAGCAGAAAGTGACGGTTTAAAGAGTGACGGATAATCGAGGTTTTACTGTACCTGTAACTATTTCAATCTTTCTTCTTTTTAACTACGTATAATTGTTGACATTCATTTGTTAACTTCATACTTTATGACTAGGTCTCATACATTCATGTTATTGTTATTGGACCAATAAAATTTTGTCATTTGTCGCTTTATTTGGCACACTATATCTTCATCACGGATATTGCTGTTTGTTTAATTTGCAGTTTGTTTTTTTTTCTCTCCATGAAAATAAAAAGTTCAAATCCAGTTTAGATGCCAGTTTTTAAACAAACACAATTCTTTGAAACACCTACTATTCTCCATGTTTTGTTAATCCTTCAATATTCATGATTCTTTTATCTACGACCATGTCATAATGTATACATTACAGTTTCACAATTGATGCCAAAACAGCTGTCTTTTCGAAATGCTTTTTGAAACCCGTTGCATAATAAGCTACATAATAGTACAGGTTCTACATTATAACACGGGTTCTGGACCAATCAGAAGCATTTTTGATGGAATCAATATCGTAATTCAATATTGTGAAACTATCAGCTGATTTGATCAAACTGCTACACCAGCTGCTTTAACCTAACAATCTACTATAACTTCTCGTATTTGAGATGAGAGGTTAGGTATCTCTGACAGTCACAGGTAAAATGAAATTGTTTTAATAAAATCTATACTAGTGGTCGTAGATAAAATAGTGTATGCAACGATTTTATTTGGCCATTAAAGCACTCGTGAGATATTTATAACACTCGCATTCGCTCGTGTTATAACTTACATCTAACTCATGCTTTAATAAGGGTCAAAATAGAATCGTTGCATAAACTATTATAAGCGCACAGCCAGTAAAATAACATCAAATTATCAACTGATGTTTTGGTTCAATTTTTTGTTGCAGATTCATGAAAAGTTGGAAATGTTGACAGCTTACCTGAGACAAACTCACTACTATTGCATTTGGTGTGGAACTCGCTACGAAGACGAACAAGATATGGACGGCGAATGTCCTGGGCCAACTTATGACGAACATTAAACTTTGTATATATGTACATTATTTCTATTAACTTACTTATTCTTGTTTTATTTCTAACAAAACCCATCACTTGGTCGATTGTGATAGTGAAATTCTTCATTTTCAATGCAGTAGTCAAATAATATGATTTGAGTAAATTAATTTTATCAGAAATGCAATTTCTTATTGATTTACCAAGGAAGAAACAAGCTGGATCAATGCGTAATACATATTTTTCACGTGGTTCAATCTTCTTCCCAATATTAAACTAAGAAAAATCGTCTTTAAATGGGGAATAAACTAATTTTTATATGTGTGTGTGTGTGTGTGTGTGTGTGTGTGTGTGTGTGTGTGTGTGTGTGTGTGTGTGTGTGTGAAAGAGAGAGAGAGAGAGTGTGAGTGAGGGTTAGAGAGAGATAAATTGAGAGCCCAACAGGGCCTTATTGAAATCGTTTCGTTGTCCGTCTGTGCCCTAGCGCCTGAAAGGAAGATTCTCTAGACTCTTGAAACTTGTTACATAGCTTGTTCATAGTCCAATTGAGATCGCTATTGATTTTGGAGTTTGAGGATCGAATATAAAAATAAGTATGATGTAAAACAGATTTCCACTATAGTCTCTAGGTTAGTTTAGGCTACTACCTCTAGTTATTCAAATGTTGATGGGAATGTTATTAGAATTGAAGGAACATTTTTTAGTATAGCTACAATTATGTACTATTTCACAGAAAATCTCAATAAAAATTGTTAGGGCTTCTTCAGGATCACAAGAGTTGTATACATTACGCCAATTAACAATATTCAATTCCCTTATGAGAGAGTTATAATTTATCTTATTAATAGAAAGCGTTTTGTTCTTAGATTCGTTTTTAGAAACAGTGGGAGAATCAATTCCTAGAATTATTGGGAAATGATCAGTAATATTAATATTTAATATCGCTGATCTAAAAAGTTTCAAAGGGGCTTTGGATTTGATAAAAATATGATCCAAGCAAGTGCTTGAATTTCGTTCAACCCTTGTGGATTGCTCAATAGCTGGAGTATAATATCGCTGATCTAAAAAGTTTCAAAGGGGCTTTGGATTTGATAAAAATATGATCCAAGCAAGTGCTTGAATTTCGTTCAACCCTTGTGGATTGCTCAATAGCTGGAGTATAATATCGCTGATCTAAAAAGTTTCAAAGGGGCTTTGGATTTGATAAAAATATGATCCAAGCAAGTGCTTGAATTTCGTTCAACCCTTGCGGGTTGCTCAATAGCTGGAGTAAAGTTCCTTGCCAAAAGGTTAGAGATATAACTGAAGCTCACGTTGTTCCTATGTGAATTTATAAGATTTATGTTTATATCACCCGCAAGAATTGTGTGAGTGTTGTCACGTGTGTTGTCCAAGATATCATTCAGTTCTGTTCTGAATTGCTTGGTACTGGAAGAAGGAGATCGATAACATGCTAGAATATTGAAGGATTGTGAGAAGATTGACATTTTTTTAGAAATCAAGTTAGCAGTAGTACAAGGAACAGAATTAAAAATAGGGTGGAGAATAGTATCAGACCTAGTAAAAATAGCTAGGCTATCAAAGCTATTTAATTTATGTGGTATTGGGTGAAAATCATAGCCTGGAATTGAGTAGACCTCGAATATTGTAGATCTGCACTCAGACAAGATTATTATGTCAAACTTAACATTTAAAGTTGCTAGAGAGCATAAGAATTTACATAAACAGAATTTATTAATTTTAAATTCCTTCAATTGCTATCACTTTATACTGAAGACTTCCGCAATGGCGGATATTGACAACAGCATTGAACAGCTGATGGGAATCGATGAATGCTACTGTACAAAAATATCAGTCACCACCGGGAATCGAACCACGGACCTCTCAATTGCCGGTTGAGCGTCCTTAACCACTAGAACATGGAGACCTTTCTGTGAAGCAGCATTCATTATCAACTTGGCCATATTGTCAGTCACTTCAAACTAACCTGTAAGATACGAGCCGACATGGCCAAGTTGAAAATGAATGCTGCTTTACAGAAAGGTCTCCATGGTCTAGTGGTTAAGGGCGCTCAACCGGCAATTCAGAGGTCCGTGGTTCGATTTCCGGTGGTGACTGATATTTTTGTACAGTAGCATTCATCGATTCCCATCAGCTGTTCAATGCTGTTGTCAATATCCGCCATTGCGGAAGTCCTCAGTATAAAGTAATAGCAATTACAGGAATTCGAAATTAATAAATTCTGTTTATGTATATTTGTCAGTTTATTCAATTGTCAGTCACTTCAAACTAACGCATAAGAATTCTTCATAGATTTTGTTTATACTCCTTATATTTAAGTGAATTGAGGTAAATTTACACTTTTTAAATTGAAGATTGCATTTAGTGATATCTATGTTTTTCAGATTCTGTATTGAGTCCTGTATTGAATAGTTCATAAACTGATTTTGATTATTCTGCATAGATCGATCACAAGTGAGGAGGTTATTGATTTATTTATGCGTCAATTAGCCTAATTTGCTGGAATCGGCATCGGCAGTTCTGATATTTTATTAATATGAATAACAGGAGTACCATCATCTAAATATAAATATTACTTATACTGTACTTACAAGTCTTACAACTATAAACATTTATTTTTTATGAGAATTTTAAATTCACTATATCTGAGCTTCGAAAACTTTTCAATAGAGTAAAAGGCTTTGCTTTTCAACCATTGTTCTAATATAGTTTTGAATTTATTTAAAGGGACGGTGTGGGAACTAGGGTGTAATTTATTAAATAGGTCCAGGCTTAGATGAATGTGGCTATTGTGTGTCTTGGAAAGTCTAGAGTAGGGAATGTCAATCAAACTTAGAAGAAGTACAATATTTACTTGGAATATTCTTTAATATTAGAATTTTATTAGAGTATTCTTCCTTTCTTTCAAGAAATCATCTAGGACTGTATGTGTGAATAAAAGTATTTTCATAGCTTTCACCCTTTCAAAAACATTGGAAAAATCATAATGATTGAAAGCGCTTCATTTAAGTTTTTAAATTCTGTTTGGACCCAATCAAATAAGGTTGATTACTCCAAAACTCGATCGAGAGAAGATGAGGGCCAATACAGGTTACTCATTTTTTGCTATTAAAATTAGTCGCAAATAAAAGTATTTTCCAGGCCTTCGCGATTTCAAAAACATTGAAGAAACATACAGATTAAAATAACATTATTTAAAGGTAATGTCAACAACTTCACTGAAAATTATTTCAATAATTTTGTTAACATCTAAATAAGTCTAGATGACAAGTAGGTATTACATTTAGTCAATTTTAGAGTAATCAAACATAGTAACTTTATTGCCAGAGCAGTCTTAAAACTAGGTACTTGTTGTTCATTGTTTCATTAAAAACTAATTACAATAATATCAGTATTTTTTTATCAATAAATATATTTCCAAAAACATTTCAGGAAAAGAAAGATTTGTTAGACTCAATATTTACTTAGAATATTATTATAAAAAATAAAATATTATTATTACTATAATAATATAATATATTATATTATTACTTAAAATATTATTGCATTAACAAATTTGGAAAATGTTATTAGAAAGAAATAACTAACGTACAAACCTAATAGAGAAATATCTCCTTGATAAGTATTCGACTACAATATAAACTGAGAATATATTGAGTTATGAAAAAATACAGTATAAATGAAATATTATAATTTAAAAATTAAATAATAAAAAATGATGAAATTAAAATTATTATCAATTTTATTTTACTGGGAATTTACAATAGGCCTGTATATATAAAATTCAATTCGAATCATGAAACAGAAGAAAAAATTGAGCGCCTTTTCTTGTACATCTGAGAGTTTGCAATAGTTTTTGGTCTCCATTGACAACATTAGTGAAGTTAATGAAGAAAAGATCAATCGGATAAGCATTCGTGGGGAATTCAGTAATACCTGGAGAATTAATTAGAGATAGGTGTTTACAATTGTGTCTTTTTGGTATAAGCTACCACTAAAAATAATTCAAATACATATCAGGTCTTGAAGATATAAGAGCATCCTAAGCCATCCTAGTAAATATTTTATCAATATTGTTTGCTTGTGTGAGTAAATGTGAGTGCCTCCATGCAGTATAAACGAATAGAGTTCCCTTTTGTATATCGATCCTAAACAAATTGCTATATTAACTTTTCATGTGAAATTCAACGACTTGCAGTCAAATATTTGTTAAGAGTAAGTAGGCTATAATAACTCACTTAATCTGGCCGAGCGCTTTCGAATCTATGAGATCCATCTTCAGAGGCGTGGGTTCCTAGATCATCATGTCAGTGTTTTGGTTAGAAGTGTTGTGGTTTTTGTAAAATGTGATCAAAAAGTTTGTGAGATTTAAAATTTAGTTGTTCATTGAGAATGTTTTGTTTATTGTGTGTGGTGTGTTTGTATATTTCAAATTGTTCCAAGGTGTTGAGTTCGTGTCCTTTAGATTTTTATGTAGAATGTGTAGGTTGGTACTGATGTCAGTAAAAGTGTGTCCAGTTTGAATGATATGGTCGGCAAAATTCGATTCAGCTTTTGATGTCAGGGCTTGAAAATGCTCTGATTGTAACAAATTCTACATAGGACAAACAGGCCGCACATTCAAACAACGTTACAAGGAACATTTTCAAGCCCTGACATCAAAAGCTGAATCGAATTTTGCCGACCATATCATTCAAACTGGACACACTTTTACTGACATCAGTACCAACCTACACATTCTACATATAAAATCTAAAGGACACGAACTCAACACCTTGGAACAATTTGAAATATACAAACACACCACACACAATAAACAAAACATTCTCAATGAACAACTAAATTTTAAATCTCACAAACTTTTTGATCACATTTTACAAAAACCACAACACTTCCAACCAAAACACTGACATGATGATCTAGGAACCCACGCCTCTGAAGATGGATCTCATAGATTCGAAAGCGCTCGGCCAGATTAAGTGAGTTATTATACTTATTCTTAACAAATATTTGACTGCAAGTCGTTAAATTTCACATGAAAAGTTAATATTAACAACGCAGTTCGTCATGGAACAAGAAATCCAGGAAAATTGCTATAGTTGGAGTTCAGCAAATTGTATTCGTGAATTTACTTTGTATGACAATCCTTATCAGGTATTTCAAAACTGAGAAATCAATGTTACTTGCAAATGCGTGGAGTTTACGAAGTTTTACTGCATATTTCAGAAATTGATCATTTGACAAGAAACAATTACCTACATCAAGGTATACTACCCTCTGGTTACAAGTTAAAAATATAAATCTGAGCAATTCTTGTGGGGTTCAAGTTTATCTAATTATTCTTCGCAGTGGCAAACCCAACACGCTTATTTCCAAAGTCGAATTCCGTGTAATATCTGCCAAGGAAAACGTCTCCAAGAATCCAGAAAGAAATGTTATTTTTCGAGAATCCCAAAACGCACATATTGTTCTCATTGTTGTACTGTAAAACAGGTAAAAATTGAAATTAAATTCACAGAAAAGACAACTCAAAGTAAATAAATTTGACACTTATTGCATTATTGATCATGTTTTTTATTTTAAACTATTGATGAACAATATCGCAAGAAGGGCATCGGCTGATAAGTCTTTAAATTGTTTATGTTTTATTTATTTGTATGAATTCGATTCACAAATTTTCGTAGTTTTCTCTTCCAGTTCAAAGCTGGCCCAACACCATATTGTCAGTCAGTGCTGTGAATTCTTTGCATTATAAAGCAGTAGAACCTTTGTAGCTGTACTAGATTGGTTGATTATCATAGAAGTACTAGGCTACATACTGAATTTTACAGAAAAACATCCAATCACAATATTCACATAATAGGTTATCCCTATTATATATATATATATATATATATATATATATATATATATATATATATATATATATATATATATTAATAATATTACTGAAAATAAACTGACAATTACTTGTTCGTGTAATGACCATTTCGCATAGTTGTAATGCTTCCTCAGATACGGCTGGAGACTTCCACTTAAAATTGAGTAAGAGTTGACTAGATACGTTATTTTCAATAATTATATATATTTAAATATCAAGAGAAAATATTATATGGAACTACAACATCAAAATGCCCATTTTATTTCCTATCAAATTCGAAGTAGAGTGCACTAATCATTATCGTGAATAATAATGTTTTGAATTGTTTTCTTTCAAGTGCTAGCGATTCAGTTTATGATTATTGATAACCAAATAAACTCACCACTAGTACGTAATCTTCTCCTTTGAGCTTGAACTCTTTGCCTGCCAGCACAAACTTGACTTCAGGCAATTTTGGAATCGAATCACAGTCAACCTGAACATCAAAATTAATTTAATTACATGAACGATACAAACGCATTACAATGTCATTAAATACACATTATTAATATAGATTAGAAAATATATGAAATTTTTATGTACTGTATATCAATAGTACAATTCAACACTTGGCGGTAGTACACTTGGTACAACTCATACACTTGGCGTGCCGCTTAGCGCAGTTGGTTAGGGCGTCACAACTTCAGCTTGCTGTCGTTTCAGCGGTCGTGGGCTCGAATCCCGCTCCTCCATCTGGCATCTCTATATGTGTTATCATTCACCTCATTACCCACGCACAAGCCTCTGACGCATGTGGGCGTCATCAGCAATAAAAAAACAGATTAAGATTGATAATGGTGTAACAACCGAAACTAGTATCTCACTGTTTTCAATAAATATGGTAGTGATAACTTCAAGTCTTATTATTCATCAGTAATATGCAAGTTATTTCGCCCATTTCTAGTTTGTTTCATCTAAACGAGTCTTGTGGTCTAGCAGATTGGTCACAAAACAATTCTAATACCTAGGAATTCGGATATATTCTGTATAATCAGTGGCGTAACGTACAACCCCGCAGACCCCTTGGCGTGGGGGGGGGGCCGGGCTATAAGGGAGCCCGGAATGAGAATATATTTTTTCAAGAAATGGTCCGTGCCCAGACTGAAATATAGCCTATATATTTTTTTCAAAAGAAATAAAACTAAAACTGAAACACCGAAGGAAGAAAGAAAGAACGAATTAGCTAAATATTATCAGTTCAATGTTTATTGTTTACTTTATCAATTCGCAGATAGCTTTAGTGAAGGAATTCAGAAGCGGGATGTTGTGACTTCAGGAAATGGAAATGGAGACATACCGATGACAAAACACTCTTCAAACAAACTTATCTAGACTGTTATAAATCATGACGGCTATGTCTCCATAGTGCAAATATTAGAGAAAATTAATATTATTTTCCCATCGAATTCCTCAATGTATATTATTAGCTTATACGAAGTGATGGAAAGTGGGGGGGGGGGGGGGTTTGTAGAAATCAAAGTCAATATTTTTCTTCATACAGTATTTTGAATTCAGTCTCTTTTGAATCGTCCAGTTAGATGCATGTAGTGTCCGGTAAATTGGTCTACAGTAAACCATAATGTATATTATTAAAGTCGAATTAAAAGTAAAAGAGTATTGGAGACTGGTGGTGCTTCGGCAGTGTTCGGTATCGTTCGGGACTGGTCGGCTAAATCCAGCACACTGTTGCCAAGTTGTTCAGTCACAGTAAGTCGACGACTTGCCTCTGCCGGGTGAACACATGACCAGCCTTATCCACTGCCAGAGAAGGCGACTGACTTCACAATAACACAATAATTTAGAGTTCAGTACCACTTAATAAATTTAATTAACCCAATTATGCAAGGAAAAGATTGTCCAGTACAAAAAAATATGTCTGAAGAAACAGCTGTATCAAAAACATTCAAATAGACAAAGTCTTTTTAACCTTCAAGCCAAGATTAGGCTACCCAATTAATTCCGCAATTCGACAGAACATCACATAAAATCATAATTGATTAATGAACAATAAAAATTAATAAGAACGTACATTACTTTAGCTGCACAGGCAATCAACTTAAATCTTAAATAAATAAAAAAATAACTACACAAATAAATTCAAATAATACAAAAAATTCCGCAAATCATACGAAACTCAATATTCAATCCATTAATTAAATCATAATAATTAATTCGAGATTCACATAAAATTCCTCAATGTCACAACAATAATAATATGACAATATTTATTAGGTATTCTAGATAAAACTCAACAGCAATTATTATTATTATTAAAATATTATTATGGTTATTTTTTTATTATTAGATTATTATTATTATTATTATTACTATTATTATAAATATTTTCTATTATTATTATTATTACTACTTTAATTACTATTATTATTTATATTTTTAAAACTATTATTATTTTTATCACTATTATTATTATATATTTTTTTTATTACTATTATATTAATTGAGTTAAGGGGACAGAAAAGTCTGAGTGACAAGTGCGACACGTTTTAGAACTGAAGTGATGAGGCCAGGCCGATGCCTGAAACTTGGCAACGCTTTAGCTACTCGGCCGTATAGTGCTTGGCTGTGATTGGACGGGCTGTTGGAGATTCACCCGAACCGACCCGAATCACATCGGCTGATTTCGCCACAGCCCCGTGCCAGTACTCTTTTACTTTTAATTCGACTTTAATTGTCTTTGTGATCGTGAGTTTTATTATTTGGGGTGCCATTTTTTTTCATTTCTATTCTATTTTTCAACATGCTGCATTATTTATGGTATTGTGATGTACATGTACGGTTATGTTTTAGTTATTTCTATTTTTTATCGACTAGTTCATTTTTAAACAATAATGTTCAGAAGGAATATTTATACCCTTGATATATCCGATAAATTTCGTGATTATTGTATAAGTATATAAATAATAGTTTTGGTTCAATTGTATCAGTTCTCCCAAAGCAGTTGAATTTTTTTCTTATAATAGGATCAAGTACTGTATGAGTAGTTAACGTTTCCTCTCTTCTGCCTCTTAAAAATAAATTTCTTAAATTTTTTCTCTTTTCCTGACTTAGTAATTTCGCGGTAATTTAGATAAAATGCCTTTTTATTAAAAATTGAACCTGTGTTCAAGGAGGATGGGAATGTGGATCCTATGGAAGACATCAATTTCAAGGTTTCAAGATTAATTATTATAATATAATCAACTCTCAACTATTTCCATCTTTCAGGAGCCCGTAGGCTACAGCCAAAATCATTAGTCTACCCCCCTTGAAACATGATTGAATTTTAAAATTTAATTGATAAAAAGGTGTTTAGCTTTTACATAATTATAACTGCCCACAAAATAATTATGCAAGTTTTTTAGGGAGGCGTGGCAAGGCTGAGGGGGGATATTTATATGATTTTGAGGAGAGGGGCCCGGAAAATCGGTTGCGGGGGGCCCAATTGGCCAATGTGTATAATTGTCAGTTATTTCAAGCTAACTTGTGAGATACGAGACGATATGGACAAGTTTAAAATGAATGCTGCTGTGCAAAAAGGTCATCATAGTCTAGTGGTTAAGGCGCTCGACCGGCAATTGGGAGGTCCGTGGTTCGATTCCCGTTGGTGACTGATATTTTTTTACAGTAGCATTCATCGATTTCCATCAGCTATTCAATACTGTTGCCAATATCCGCCATTGCGGGAGTCTTCAGTATAAATAATTAGCACCTAAAGGAATTCGAAATTAATAAATTCTGTTTCTGTATATTTGTCAGTTTGTTAAATTGTCAATCATTTCAAACCTTTCTTACATTCAACTTAAAAACCTTCATCACTTTTCATTTCAAAAAGGAGCAGCTCTAAGATACCACATCTTTCCTGGTCAATTCTTCCAGGATGCGTTTTGATAGTTTCAAAAATTAATTAATATTTTCAAACAGTCCTCAATCAAAATAAATATTTGATTTCTATATTGTATTATACAGCTTGCATATTAATAGAGTTGTGCAGATTAGATATCTGATGATAATACTGTAATAATAATTATTATTATTATTATTAATATTACGGTATTATTATTAACTTTTTTTGTAAATTCAACGTCTAGCAGTCAGTTTTACATTGTGAAGATATAATAAATGTACTCACATTCGGCCTAACGTTTTCGAGGTAGGCTATTGAGATTCTCATCTTCAAGGCATCCTAGATTGGAGATGTTGGTTTGTTGGTTAGAAGAATTGTGGTTTTTGTATAATATGGTCAAAAATTTTGTGTGATTTGAAATTTAATTGTTCATTATTCATTAACCCGAACAACGCAAATCGTTTTTGACCACATTATATACAAAAACCACATTTCTACTAACCAACAAACCTACATCGCCGATCTAGGATGCCTTGAAGATGAGATTCAATACCTCGAAAACGTTCGGCCGAATGTGAGTACATTTATTATATATTCACAATATAAAACTGACAGCTAGTCGTTAAATTTACAACAAAAAGTTAATATTAACAACGCAGATCGTTATGGAACAAGAAATCCAAGAAATAATCATTATTAGTAATAATTCTTATAACACAGTAATAATGCAAGGATAATTAAAGAGATGAGGATAGAAGGAAGAAAACCAAGAGAAAAACTAGATGGGGATTGAGTGATGAAATTGTCAACGAAGTGGAGAGGAAGGGATTCAGAAGGCAGAAGGTCAAACATGAGAGATGGTAGGAAGATTTGTTAACACCCAGACCCGGCTGGAACAGGACAAGGATATGTATGTATGCAATAATACACAACTTACAAAATACATATCGTCTATTTCAGTAGCTCCAATCGATTCAATGATTTTGGCAATGTCGTCAGCTGGTCCAACGATATAACTGGTGCCGGTATCAGCAATTGCTTGACAGCCCGTTGCACAAACTGTCTGATTAGATACATGAACCCTGTGAATTGATTTTGAAGATTAGTTCTATTCAGTTATTATAACACAAAATATATATGAACGAATCAGTCCAAAAAATATGGGAATTGATATTGGAGTGCAATGTACAAAGCAGAGAGCAATAGACATTCACAACGAGTACTAAGTACATGAGTAATAATATTATTCATGTACTTAGTATTATAAGTACAAAGAGTGAACATCAAGAAATAAATTGTAAGACTTATGGACTGGGTGTTGGATATAGGTTGCAAGCCCTTTAGCAAGCAGTGTCATCTAATCATCAATATGAAACCCCATATATTGATATTAAAATTGGATATGTGTTTCTTTGTGTAATATTACTTATGGCTATATATGTAACGTTACTTATTATAGTAAGTGTAGGCAAGGCATTGTGGAAAAATATGTTTCATAAGTGATGTATGGTACATTATTATGAAATTTCATGAATTAACATTGTGTGAAGTACTGTGTCATACTATTTATGATAATGCTAGGCTGAATGATGTATTATTAGGTTTTCTGTTATTTTTATACTTCTGTATGACTATTGTCAATACTGTTTGAAAAGTCACGTTCTATACTTGAATTTGAAAAAGTTATTGATTTATTTGTACATATACCTGTGTAGCAGATGAAATCTAAAGGCATAATAGATGAATGTATATGTTAATCAAAATATAAAAAGCGTTGGAATTATCAACGCCTTCTAGAGATACATATCTGTATCTTTCACGTAAGCTTTGGAATTATCAAGAGTTGGCCGGAGTCGAGTTTGTCAGACAAACGGTGAGCGCCCAATTGAATTTGAGAAAAAAATTTCAACTGATTACAGGTTTCATGAAAGGAATTTGAAAAAATGATCTCATTCAAAACAAGTAGTTAATTACAAGCTTTCATTTGATGTAAGAAATATTTCAATACAATCAACTTCTTCTTCTTCTTCTTTTTGTGTAAAACAATAATTATTGTTGATTTCTTATGGGAATAGGGAATTCAACGATTTTTTCAAACAAATTTAATTGTATTAAAATGTTTCTTACATCAAGCGAAAACTAGTGAAAAACTGCGCGTATCGACTGAGACCATTTATAAAAGTTCATTTATAAAAGCTGGGCATTCACGTTCCGATTTTCAGTACGACTTGTGGTCCAACCTCCAAGGTTGGATCCGATGTTGGAATAACGTGAATGGGTTTGTTGGATAGTTGGAAGCATAGATTGACGACTCGGAACATCTAGACCTACAAGGACGACTGGAAGGTCCGACTTCCGACTGTCGACGATGGTGTTGGAGCGTGTGTGTGGGGGAGTCGGATCAAAGTCGTCCAACTTACCTCAGTCCGTGCTTGACCTTCGGGCAACTACGGTTACATTTTTCGGCTCGAGAGCGATGTTCACAGCTGACTAGGAATAAAGTTGGATTGCTAGTCGGATTTGAAGTAGGAGCGTGAATGGAGTCGACTATCCAACTAGCAGTCCTACTAAGTTATACTGCAAATCGGAACGTGAATGCCCAGCCTAAATCATGCTCGAATTATAGTGGATACTTTGATACTCACTTGTCTATTTTTATTTGCCAGAAGCCTTCTTTCTCGACTGGAAGATAGGTGAATCCACCTTCATACTTTTCGGGATCTGAACCTCCAAAAATAATCTCACCACCTTGGCCAGCTGGAGCTAAAGTTTTTCTGAAATTAATTATTAGAAAAAGTAATCAATTTTTATAGATTTAAAAAATTAGTTGAGGGAATTGGTTGATTTACTTACAGCCATTATGATATGATACAGAAATTGTATGTGTATGGAGCTAATGGATTGTGAAGATAAAAATAATCATAGTGTTTAAGCCAATCTAATTGTGGGTCTCTGATATGGATGGAAAATTTAATGCAATAAATGGTTGAAAATTTTTAAAAGAATGTTTAAATAATTACAGTAAAATCGCTTCCTATTCAATTACTTCCTAATTAAATGTAATGTGAAATGACGTAGGCTATGTTACTCGTAAATCTTATAATGTGACAATCATACATTCTAAATTGCTTTTCTAACTAATCACAATACATTTTCTTCCTGTTTTACAACTATCTTGCTTTTTTCTCATGTCAAAAGACTTATTCTATTCCATTGACCTATTTTCACATTGATTATTGAGTTTTACTTATTCAACTGATTTTCAATAATTAGCCTAATTAGTTATTTATTTTCAATAACTTATTCTGATGCTATATCATGCCAAAGACCTCTCTGAAGCTACAGCTAATTAAATTAACAACTAGATTAAATAGCTCTAATGGAAATCGATGAATGTAACATTATAAAATATTTAGTCAATGTCGGGAATCAGATGAAAAGATTTTGAGATTCAATAAAATTGCAACATCGTCAAATTTAAAGTTATCAATAATTATATTATTATTGGTAAGATATATGGGGAGATGTAATCAATACCAATGTGTATCAATACTAAATGATAACTAAAAAGAGGGTATTTTATAAAAAGTTGAAATAAAAGCAGTAAGATGACACACATAGCTTGTCCTAATATTCTAAATCAGAGGTCTCCAAATCCGGCCCGCCAGTATATGATCAAACCGACTCACAGCAGCTAAGGCTCCTTCCTATATTGTGTTTAACCAGTTAATACTTCTACTAGGCTATAACTGTTCAGTAGATGTCATTAACTGTCACAGTAGCGGATTCGAATTTTAAATTTAGCAAGATTGCTCAAGTTAGATTATAGCAGATAAAAGTCAGTAACGTGACTATAGGGGAATTGGGGTAACAGATCTTCTCAAAGAAAAAGTAAACTTTAGAATTTTAACAATTGTCGGTGAATTAGAATTTTAAAACAATGAGTGTCCAGATTTTCCATTGATTGACAATAGTTGAGTTCATGGGAGCCTTCTGATTTACCGGTAGCGTTTTATTGGTCTATTAACATTTTTCAACGTCTATGAATTTTCAATTTATTCAACACACTAAAAACATGCACAAAATATAAAAAACAAAGCAAAAATAAAAATAACACAGACAATTACAAATAGGTGGCTCCATTGTGGGGTGTGCAGGAAAACGATACTTATCCAACTATGGCAAAGCCATGTATCAGGATAAGCGAAATAGTAGATGAAAAAGGAAGGGGAGTTTAAAAAAGAAGAAAGAAATTGGTATGAGTAGGGGAGAAAGTCAAAAAAGAAGAAAAATGTTAATAAAGTACAGAAGGAAGGAATATTGGAACGGACCAACCAGACGCCACCGGTAGCATTTACTAGTTACCGATGAAGCTCCCAATAACTCAATGACGAGAGCTAGACAAAATTTACTTGACTCAAAACGTGGGTTGAATTGGCGGTTCTGGTGGCGCAGTTGTTTGGAGCCCTTCTCTGTGATACGATAAGGCTCTGGCTGACTTTGTTTCCTGCAGCCTTGGGTTCGAATCTCATTCAGCCATGGATGTTTCTCATCATTCCCCCGTCCACCTCATTACCCACGCACAGGTCTCCAGACTCATGTGTACATCATCCGCAATAAGAAAAATTGTTGAAATGGATGAATTTATTTCTAGAATCGCTCAAAGAGTGGCTTCAGAAGGATTAATTTTTCAAGCTTTCCGGGGATGGCATAATATTATCATGAATTGTTAAAGGGCTCTTCCTAACAATTTACCTTTAACTTACCATTTATAGTACTTAGACACCTTGAGTGTCCCTCCGCACAACACTACCCCCCCCCCACCACAATCAAAACCGACTGAACGAGTTACTTGTAGAAAAATGGAAGGAACTTACTGGAGTAATTTTGGCTCTGAGGCTGGAAAGTTTAGAGAGCCCTGTACTAAATAAAATAAGAAAGCTATCTATATTTTATATTTTGATATCTGACCTTGTTGATCCTATGAGAGCGGAGTTAGGACGCGTCGGCCCACAGTTAACACAAAATTGTTCAAAGTAGGTACCGTACTTCATGAACATAATTTCACAAAACCCAAGTTGAGAATTATAATTTTCAAAAACTGAATGATGCGGAGGCCACATGAATTGAGACATTTTAAATCTATGGACCATATCAATTTCAATTTAATTCTACAAAATGAATGAAGACTTGTATCACTTCAACTTAAAACATTTCCACTAATAATAAAATAATATCCCCTAATATTAATGCAATAGTTTCTATAGCAGTTCAATTCTATAATTGATTTTCTATCACTTTTTCATATCTTTTTTATCTTCAGGATTTGTTTCTTGACACCGATTCAATTCTGTTTTGCCGGTAGTGCAGTGAGGAAAGCCATGGCAAGCTACCTCACTCCTCGTTCGCGTGGGATCTTTGGAATAAAACAAAACTTTAAGGTCTAGATCAAGGGTCTTCAAACTAAGGCCCGCGAGCCAAATCCGGCTTTAAAAGTGTTTTACCATTTCTTTAGTGTTTGTTTTCTGAGGGTGTATTCTCGACTACTTTACTAATAATAGATTGTTAGTCCGCAGGCTCACTTCGCTCGCCTATCTGTCTCCTACTGGACCAATGATGAGATGAGGAAGTTCATACAACATTTCAAAAGTTATCAATTTGTATGCCTCCTATAGGACAATTTTGAAAGCTTCGATTGAAACGTATCTCGAGTCCCATGACCCAAACTTTAAAATGTTCCTGGATTTCTTGTTCCATGTCGAACTGCGTTGTTAATATTAACTCTTTATAGCCTCTGAAGATGGATCTCAAAGATTCGAAAGCGCTCGGCCTACAGAGTAAGTAAATTATACTTATTCGTATTGAATATTTGACTGCAAGTCGTTAAATTTCACATAAAAAGTTAATATTTAAAAGGTTCTTGAGAACCGGTGATCAAATCGTATTTCAAAAAATAGTTCATTTCAGCAGTATTTTGGGGAATAGCTTGGAATAATTCCCTAACACGAGTACAAGTCCTCAACTATAGCCTATATGTATACCAGATTTAAACATTTTTTGATCGTATTTCATAAAATGATGAATGAGTGAGTTAATCATCATTAATCGTATTAATGATGAATGAGTGAGTGAGTCTGTGGCATTTGGCTTTTATATACGGTACGGTACAGACGAGTTTCTGGAAGAAAACTGCTCTACTATATACACTGCTCAAGCTTATTCCTCTCTTTCAAAAATATAGAAAATAAGAATTAGTTAATAAAAGCATTGGTCCCGAAACGGTTCGTTACAGGGATAGAGATTGCAAACTCTAGCCTACCAATTTACTGTTTAAAAATCCGTAAGGCCTAGGTGATGAATCGCCTAAGTTTTAAGTAAAAGAGTTGAAAGCATGTTGTAATGAACGAAAGCTTTTTTGAAACAGAGCTTATGAAGAATTCAGTTTTGAAAATAAAATTTTGAATCACCTATAATAGTGAAAAATGACCCCAAAGTTCATAAATCAAGGAGAAGGAGGAGGAGGAGGAGGAGGAGGAGAATTCGTCCTGTATATAGATAGTAGAAAAATGAAAACGGTTTTGGCACTCGGAATCTCGGAACTTGCTAGAGTATTTATTTTGACCCTGAGCTGAAAAGTTTTGAGACCCCTGTTCTAGAAAGTCGCCTTCGGTAGGAATCGACTAAGTTACAATACATGCATGTAAACATCATAACATACCTGTTCAGATAGAAAGAGAATACTGAATTCTTGATAAGATGTTGAGAAAGCATGTTATAAAATGGCGGAGTGACACTGTCTCCAGCTATGGAGCTAAAAGCCAATCCCAGAATACCATCGAATTTGGCTGCAACGAATGTCAAACCAGGCTGATCGACTGCTTCGCCAAATGTTTGGTTTACAATTTTCAAATCTCCAATCTGAAAATGTGAAGAAGAAAAAGAAAAATAACATGAAGAAGGAGGAAAAGAAGATTAAGAAGTAGAACTTGAGTAAGAAGATAGATAGGAAAGAAATCTATTATACTCTGTTCAATGAGCCTATGGAGTGACGCAAACAAACTTTGCATGTGTGTGAGTGAGGAATTCCGAGAAATGTACTGGCATTGGTTGGTTGGCCTATTCACAATCATTTCCACCTACAGTTCATTCTTAACAGCTGTTGTCACACTTGCAGTTTGTGAAATAAATAATTATTATTGCATTATTTCAAGAACATATTTGATTTTAAATTCAGTTATCAAGACAGTATTTTCATTTCAAATGTATAGGTAAAAATAATTCAATCAACAAATTTATGAACAATTCTAATAATAGTGATACCAGTGATTGCTGAATGTGAAACTGATACATTACCTAAGCATTGAAAGTAAGAAAATAGCAATCTTATTCATACAAGTCATTAATCTTATGTATCTATTTCCATTTACAATAAATAATAAGTATTATCCAAGTAGCTGTTTGAAAATTATTATTGAAAGTCGTTTTCAAAGGGTAGGCCTGTTGCCTGTTTGATGCGTTTCGAAAACTAGTCTATCTTTGAATCGGACTTCGTTGAGTCTCGGCTTGCACGCACGCACATGTTTGTTTACTCCACTCCGTAGGCTCGCTGAACAGACTATAAATAGAATTTGTAAATAGGTAATGTCGAATTCTAAATATCTCAATTGAATTGAATCAGACAACTTGCTAGTAATATCTCACAGTGAGTGTGTCAGTTGAGAGGAATCCAGAAAGACTTCCTGTTCCATATTGGATATTGAGCTCTGTCCCATTCTTCTTGTATGTTGATGACTTGCCAGAATCATACTTCTGATGACACCCTGAAACAGAGGTAAAGGATTCTACAAATTAATTCACTGATAAATCGAGCTAACAAATTCTTGACTTGATAAAAATATATTTATTGGAAAAAATACTGATGTGGAGTTAGATATAGAAAAATTTGTGTGACTTCTGTCACGATTCATTTTTATAAATGGTTGACTACCACCTAGTTTCTAGATGAAGTTAAGAAAACCCTACCAGTTGAGTACAGTGAGCATTAAGATCTAATTATCGTATTTTAAAAGCGTTAACTTTTTATAAATATTATTTGTAATTGTGAGGGTGAATGCGCACTAGCATGACCAAGACCACAACCAAGACCAGGATAAAATGAAATGATGTGGAGCAATGCGCACTAGTCAGACCAAGACATGACAGATGCAAGACAGTCGCATGACCACAGCCTTGCACAGACGGTTGCACAGACCAAGCGCCAGACCAGCTGTCGTCATTGCAGCCTTAATTATATAATACTGATATACAGGCACATACGGTCTTGGTCTTGGTCGAGGGTCTGGTCATGCTGTGCCAGACCAGTACTGGTCTTGGTCTTGGCCATGCTAGTGCGCGTTTACCCTTATACAATTTACCTGCATTACAATTATGGTGAGAATCACCTTTCCAGATGACATATTTTGCATATGCACAGTCAGTGTTTCAGTATGAGATGAGAGTTTGGGGAGGAGCATGTAAAACCCATCACAATAAATTATTCAATATTCAGAAACATACCGTACTCAAAGTTGCATTGAGAAAGCCAAGGCTATATCCGACAAGTACACTATTCCAAGAAGTAAATATCCTTACAATAAGACAACTTTATATAAAGAATTTAATAATTTACATAAACAAAAAATGTTTAAAATCCGTTGTAATCCGTATAATACACGCCAAACAATTTAAAACTCAAATCTGACTCCAACAAACTTAATGGTCTGCCGAAAACAGTTGAACTGTAACAATAATCTGGTAAATATCATCCCCAAATTATTCTTATTAGACAGACCTATACACAGCTAAATAAAAACATCACTATCTGGCTGAAAGCAACCACAAATATCAACTGGTGATTCTTGGGTGAGGAGGACTAAAAAGGTTTTCATGGCCTTTTCTCTTCTTCTTTTTTATTTTCTCTACTTTGCTCGAGTTTTTCATAGTCTTGAAGTGTGTTCTGGTATAGGCTATACTTAAGTTATATGTTTTATTTACGCTTAGGGGTAGTGGCTACAGTCATCTCTATGTAAAAATATAAGATAAAGGTTATTAGCAGCTGGGCTGTACATGAGCATAATTCAACTATGTTCTAAAAAAATAGTTTAGTAATACAGTATGGCTCTCAAACAAGCGATTGCAGGATAAACGCAGTACTACCGTACGAAATGTTTCTAGTATTCAAATGGTTTTTGAAATCATGTTAAACTGATAAAAAGATAAAAATGTAATAATAAAAAGTATGTGCCTGATTTTAGTAAAAAAAATGTCTATGACTCATAAAGTTTATTAATTGTCTAGTTTGATTGAATGTTTTGTTTTTGTTCAAGATTATTAAAATTTTTTCCAATGTGAAGTATTGTAAACGTTGAGTATAAATTTATTTTAGCTGGTAACTCCAATAAAGAAATCTCTCGGGAGTACCTAATTTCTTAGAATATCTCATTTTGTGTAAGTTTAAAATTTAGTATTTATAATCATTGTAATTATATTGTAAATGAAATTCTGAGAAATAAATTATTATTTATTTATTTATTAGATAAATTATAACTGACTTTTGTTTTTGTCATATTATATATTGTCATTTATATATTTACTCTATTTGTATTCATTGAAAAAAACAATTTTTCATTTTATTTTTTTATTTCAAAATGTTAAATAAATAGTAACTCATACTCACGAACGGACGAGAAGTCTTGTGAGTATGATTTCATAATATGTAGATAATAAAAAATGTTTCATGTATTGTTCAAATGAAATCAATAAAGAATTTGAATTTGAAACAGTGACAAAACATCCAGCAATACTATGATTGATCATCCCAGATGTTAAAAAAATAAAATTTAAAAAGCTAACAGCTCTGCCAATATTACAATCTATACCAAGATATAATGAACACATGTCAATGGCTCTGATCTAATCAATGACATCTGACTCAATTTTGTATAGACCGATGCTATGTCAATTTACTGAACAATGTAATTACACATCTAATTTCAGGAGTAGATTTAGATTGGTGTAATTTGAGGTACGGTTGTTTCAAGAAAGCTACTTATTATACTGTTAATTGTTATTGCTAGTTGAATCTGGACCATTTTGTATCTAACTTAAAAATAATCTTCTTATGGCAAACTTTATTTGTGAAACAGATTTTCTAATATTTCTATATTATAATATATTATTTCTAATATTTTCTATAACGTATTTGTAATATTTCATCTACTTGGTACAATAATATCGTCAGAAAATCATCGAAGACTTAACCGAGGCTGTCTGTCAAGTTGAAATAAATATAAATGTTATGTTATCTATGCATTCAAATAATGAATTATTAATGACCATAATAGTATATTATTATGATATTATAATCATTAATAATTTTGAAGCATCTATTTAATGTTTTGTTGATGAACCTCATCTATAGTGGAATAGTCGTGGTATTTAGGGAATATCTTAACAAATTGGATTTCTAGCAAATAACATTCTCGAATCTGATATATCAACATATGACAAGAAGTAACATAATTTAAAAATGAAAATAAAGAAAACGAATACTGATTCATGCAAGAATTTTTCAGAGACAATAGAAAAACAAAATCTTCACAAAAATTCATAGAACAAGCAAAATACTTGTAAGTTTGGATTACAGCTCAAAATGTACCATATTGAAGATCTTAAATGTATAGTACAGTACCAATGTATTATGAGTGTTAGAATTAACTCGTTAATTCTGAACAAAAATTCTAGATTTTTATTAGATTAGAAGAGTTTCTGTAGAAAACCATATAGAACTGTGGAAGATTGTATTTAAATGCGATGACGGAGTCAAATCAAATCATTCTACCACTTTTTTAAAAGATCAATATAAATTAGTATGATGATAAACTATTATTTCAACTACTGTTATTATTTATTAAGAGTGAATCGTTATATCTATGCTTCATATGGGCCATCCATTGATTTAGCTACCAATTGATGGATGTGTGAACAACATGAATGTTGTTTCCCGGAGACAAGTTAATAATTATCAAGTTTTCATTTTATATAATAATAATTATATAAAAATTATGCCTTTGCAAGGTTCAGCCAGTTTTCATTATTATATTTTATAACATCATTCATTCAAAAGCAACACCTTCATTGATCAAAGCAATCTAATAAGAAAATCTAAGTCTTTTGGAAACTCGTCAATTATTTCATTTTCCTACGAAATAAATGCATGGTAACACCATTATTGTCTCAAAAGGGTGTTTACATAAACGAAATTAGTTGGATTGGTTTTGCTATCTGATGGGGAAAAGAAAAACTTTTCAAATCAGAACTTACCGATAATAGAACACCAAATGTTTCAATAAATGCTCTAATTCAACTGTATTTACTAAATTATGAGTTCTACTCACAGCATGCAATGTTGAAGAAGCTGCACTTTTCGGAAGGAATCCACAAATTTGAAGATCCGGTATCGAAAATGACTTGAAATTTTTGGGGAGGGGTTCCCAGGCTGATTTCACCGGAGTATTCGACCTGGAAAAACACATCAAAATCAATTTGAAACTTGAAATTTCTTCTATACCTAAATCATTATCATTCAAATAAAGCATTCTCCATTTATATAATATAAATAAATATACAATAGTCATTATTTTAAAATTATTATAACGTAGTCAATACAGACTGTAAGAACATTTCAAAACACATTAATAAGGGTTCATTAATTTTAATTGATTTGAACTGAAATGGGCTCACATCTTGTTTCTGAGTTTTTATGAATAACAGAGTAAATAAAACACTTGGAGTAAATAAAATTGACTGCAAGTCATAAATTCACCTAAAAAGTTAATAAAAAACTCATTGCAATAAAACGAAATAAGACACATTAAATTTGTCGAGCAGAACATTTTCAGTATTTCTAGATGTAATAAAGATCAGCCTTGCATACCCAGTAAATAAAATAAAATAATATTATTCACTCCCCAAGTATCTGAGAGATGATATTAATAATGAATTAGAATGAAATAAAAAAGAAGTATAATAAGCTATATATTTGTATCACGGGGCTATAAATATTGATGTTATATTAGATACTTAAAAGTCATAAATTTCAAGTAGCTTTTCTTTGCCAAAAGCAATACTTGAAACAAGACTGTGTTTCCAAAGATACTTTTGTGTTTTGTATTTTTCACATAATAGGGAGAAATAATTATGTAATCCTCATGAACTTTATTGGGAATATAATAATTGATTACCTTATCAACTACGTTATCAAGAATACATACCAGTATTTAAATATGAAAAAGTAAATTTTTAAGCATTTGAATAATTTTCGAATCATTTGTGGGCCGTAAAGAGGTCATAAATTTTATGGCAGATGCTATTGCAATAAAGCTACATTAAGAATTTCATTATTATAAGATACAATATGGAAATTGATCCATACTATACAACAGTTGAAAAAATCTAGATTGTTTATGATGACAATAATCTTTAAATTATTGAAAAAAATTAACTAAAGACAGAAGAAAAATAACATGGAAAACACGTGGAATGATATTTTAATGCAGATACTATTACAATTTCATGCAAGTTATTATACATATATTATTACATAAGACACTAAATATGTTTTAATCCATTACTGTAAAATCAGTATTTTTAGCAATAAAATATTGGAAATAAATTTAACCGATGAACTAATTATAAAAACTGATATTCACAATAAACTTGCTCTTTTCTTTGAACAGCAGATTAGAACGGGACTTTGAATGGAAGCTCTACAATGAAAAAAACGTTTTATAAATTTCCACTAAGTTGTACTTCTTTTTCACTACGGTACAGGATTTTCCATTTTTGTCTGTGGTGAATTTGACCTGTGGCGTGGATACCTAAGCCAGATAAGCAATAATGAATTCAACAGATGAATAAATATTTCCTGTGAAGGTAGCGTTTATATTAAAATTAATGAAGAACTATGAAGATTACTCACATCATCATAATTGGTGAGTCTCTCTATGGTGCCGCTTTTTAGATTGTTGTTGCTGAGTCCATTCCTAATGCGACTTTTGGGCATTTGAGCTCCAGCCATCACAAATTGCTTCCTGATGGAGTCGCTCTTATTTAAACGAATTCTATGAACAAATAATGAAGTTTATGAACTTAAATGTAATAGAAAAAATATTCAAATTGGAATCTAGATTTAAGGTAACTAAATAGATAGACATAATCAACTTTCTTAGAAAGAAGTTAAAATTTCTAAAAAATTGTTAAATATCAAGTTCAAATGCCACAATGACCCAAGTACTACATAGCACAAACAGCAAAACAATTCAATACAATAAGATACAAAGAACACATCAAAGCACTACATACCAGCACTGACTCAACATTCGCAGATAACCTAATCAACACTGGACATTCACACAAAAACATCCAAACTGACTTGGAAATTCTAAATACATTTCAAAAAAGCCTCAAACTAAATACACTGGAACAATACGAAAAATTCAAACACCATAAACAAGACAGAACCAACTTACTCAATGACCAAACACAGTTCAAATCCATCGCAATGGCCGCTCATCCTAACCCCAACAAAACATGACCCCTGGCGGCAGGGTGACGAAGCTTCTCTTTAGAAGTGAAATGCATTCCTCCAGTATCTCCAATAAAAGTGAGTGGAATTATAGATTGAAATATACCGGTAGTGTCAGTTTCGATATTAGATTGAAAATTAATCTAAGAAATTCTTCTCAATGCTATAAGATATTGTAGTAATGAGCTGGAAGTGACTTCCAGCATGGCAGCGCCTTATCTGCAGAGAAGTAGTAAATTATCTCTTGTTGTTCATCTTTCTCCTCTCTTCCTTACCACCCTCTTCTAATCACTATGCTTAATTGCCTATTGCAAGGTACTATATTTCTTTGTAGGTAATAACTTGAATAATTAATTACTATAATCAAAAACATTTTGTCTCTGGCTGTTGTTTGTGCTCGCTCTTTTTTTCATTTACAGTTGCACTGGTTTCTGGCAGTTGTGACCAAAAACAACATGTCTACGGTTGTGGTCTGACAAGTTGATCCCTGGTTTTTCAGTGCAGGAGTGGGCGGCGGTATTAGGAAGCCAACTATGCATACTCTCTATAGATTTATTCCTAATTTGAAAACTACTGCCAGAGACAAACAGGTTTTTTGCGCTTCAGCCAGCTTTAACTAGCCTAGTTGTGTCTAGGGCTAATGTTATTGCAATGCACAGTAGCAGAGAGTTGCTGGAGAAGGGGAATAAATCGGCGAGGGATCAACTCGTCAGACCACAACAGTAGTTGTCTACTACCGACCACCACCCATCTGCATCATGGGCTTACATCCTGGAGCCTGCAACCTTTTTGTACAGTTTTGATGAACTACGATTATGTGCAATTAATAGTGATGGAGCCTGAACTGTCAACGTACTATGGACTTTCCCAATCAAGTGTACTTTATTTTTTTATTTAGGTTAAGTCATGTTAGTTTTATTCTTCATCTCATGTTCATGCTTAGCTCTATGTTTGGATTGATGTCGGTCGGCAATTACACTGATGCCCCCCACTGACAACTCTGCTCGCTCGGCAGACCCCATAATACCCCATAATAATCTCGACAATGCTGGTGTCATACTTTCTAACAAGCTTCGACCCTATAAGAATAAGTACTTTAAGGCTGCACACCTTAATGCACAATCTCTTAAATGTCACTTTTGTCTTATACTCCTAAATGTCTGACTTGTCCTATGCTCCTTAACTGGAGTCTCCAAGACGTAATCTACAAAAAAATGAGCTCAGAGAAATTTCCGTTTCCAGCAAGACTTTGATAGAAGTCTATTATTGGAATATCTTAATCTTTTCTGAAACGAAGTATCTCATCCACTCAGGTTGCACGGCCAGGTATTAGTCAGGTGTACAGTACCTACCATAATCAGGGAATTATTCATGGAATACTGAGGGGATTCAGAACGAATTAAAATTCCACCCAGTATGCCAAGACGAGTTGTCAAATATCATTGATAGTTTAAATAATAAAAAAACTGTAGGAATGGATGGGGTATCCAGTAAAATTCTGAAAGAATGTAAAGATCAATTGTTAGACCCTTTGATTCATCTGATCAATCATTCATTAGAACAAGGTGTTTTTCCAGATAACTTAAAAGAGGGGAAGATCTTACCAATCTTCAAAAGTGGTGATAGAGAAAAGGTAGGAAACTATAGGCCCATTAGTATTTTAAATGTAATAAGTAAAATTTTTGAAAGAGTAGTTCTAAATAGGTTACTTCTGCACCTTCAAGAAGCTAACTTTATCTGTGATGAACAGCATGGCTTCCAGAAAGGAAGATCAACAAAAACAGCCATAGTTTCTCTAGTTGAAAAACTAATAGATATAATAGATTCAGGTGATAAAGCTACTGCAATCTTCTTAGATCTGTCAAAGGCATTTGATTGTGTTAATCATAGAACTTTATTGGAAATACTGCAAAATGTAGGTGTAAATGGGGTTGAACTGAAATGGTTTGAATCATATCTTATTGGGAGAAAACAATGTGTAGAACTAACTACAGTAGTTGGTAATAGTATAGTAAAGAATAAATCTAATAAATTAGAGGTGCAAGCTGGAGTGCCTCAGGGGTCAATACTAGGTCCATTGCTTTTTTTGTTATATGTCAACCGTTTACCTAAAGAATTAATTAGTGGTAGAGCCCTCTTATTTGCTGATGATACATCACTCATTTTCAGCAATTCCATTCTAGATAATTTAGAAATAAGTGCCCATATAGGTGTGCAGTCTATTGTCCAATTTTTAAATCAGTTGAATTTAACTATAAATAGTAAAAAATGCCAATACCTTCAATTCAAAAACAAACATAATTTAAATGAAGATAGGGCTATAAACGTGTTTGTAAACGATAATCAATTAGACCAGGAAGAAAAAATTGCATTTCTAGGAGTTACGTTGCATAGACGATTGACCTGGACTCCATACATTGAGAAAATATGTAGTAAAATTTCATCTGGGGTATTTGTCCTGCGACAGCTTGCTAGATTGAATGACAAAAAGTTACTTTTTACAGCTTACCATGGGCTCTTACTGTCACATATTAGGTATGCTATCTTAGTATGGGGTAATTCATCAAAACAAAATCTTGATAGGGTGTTTAAGATCCAAAAGAAAGCGGTTAGGTGTATAGAAAGAGTAAATAGATTAGATTCATGTAGGCCGTTGTTCAAGAGACTTGGTCTCCTAACTGTACCCTGCTTATATGTGTATGAAGCTACTTTATATGTAAAAACGAATGATATTAACCAAAATCTTGATGTACATGATTATAATACAAGACGCCGAGGAGATTATCACTTGGTGAGTCACAATAGTAGCTTTTTCAAACAAAAACCTAGTTATATTGGTAGGAAATTCTACAACAAGCTACCGCAGTTTTTGAAGAGTCTTGAAAATATAGAAATATTTAAAAAACAATTGAAGAAATATTTAGTTGATAAAGCTTTTTATAGTGTACAAGAGTTCCTTTCACATCAAAATTAAGCCTCACCTCAACTAATTGGAAGTAATTATGGTATCTAGTGTATAATATTGTTGATCTGACTTGTCTTATACTCCTTAACTGGAGTCTCCAAGACGTAATCTACAAAAAAAAAAAAAGGTTGACCCTATTCCAAAACGACAGATTTAATCAATCTTGTGGGGGTGTTGCAGTGTATATGTACAGGACGGAATATATAGACTAAAATATTAGCCACATCAGAACAAGAATATTCTGCCAGACCCGAGTTTATGTTATTATAATTAGCTCTATCCAATTCAGATAAATTAGTTGTCGTTGGTATTTGTTATCACTCTACAAAAATAGGTAATTTCACGGATTTTGAGAATGTTTTGATTTCTTTTATGCCTATAATTATAGCCGCATTCTAGTAATGGGAGACATGAATACCTTAACATGACAAACCGTAATTTTGACTAACTCCAGCTTACTACAATCTTTGTATGCCTTAACCTGACTATATATTATTGTACCACTCGAACAGACTAACCATACAAAAGAATCTGACATGCTAAGAAAAATAGAAAAAATAATTCAACAACTGCATTTTAGTACGGTACTGGTATGGATAATTTCAATATTAATTAGTAGTAATTTCACGGGTTCTATCTCTAAAATAATGCTGGCAATACTTAAATTTATCACTTCCACTTTATGAATACAAATTATCCACAACTCACACTGTTCAGTTATTTCTTACACAAAATAATGAAATCAGAACAAATAAATCGGTATTATTCAGCTAATAAAGATTTAGTGTTATAGGCCTACTACTGTCCAAAAATCAATCACTAAATGTCAAAAGGTCAATCAAATATCCCATTCAGTCACGAATTTTTAAATTGCATGCAAAAATTCAACCAATGCTAATATCTTATAGAACTATTTTTTCTATGATTTTTCATATAAGTTTTTCAATTTCAAACTTCAAGGTCACCATTTTATTGAATGTCCATTTAGATGGACACTGTGACTCAAAGTACCTATTGAGGAAGAAGCATAAATAAAATTAAAAGTTCAAACATTGACAAAAATCTCTTTATTCTGAACTTATTTATATGCTCTGTTCTTTTATTCAACTTATATATACTTTATGATTTATACTGAACTTTTACTTTATTATTTGATTATTATAAATACCGTATATATTATATAAATTCAGTTAGTACAGAATTAGACACTGTTCTCTGCTGTAAAATTACTTCCCGGTGGTTCGGAATCCATCTAAAACTGTAGGTCCAACTCATCAATCACAATCATCCAACTCATTAACCACGCACAAGTCTCAGACCTATGTGGGCTTCATCCTAAAAAAAAAAAAAATGACCCGTGATATTATAAATACCGTATATATTACATAAATTCAGTTAGTACAGAATTAGACACTGTTCTCTGCTGTAAAATTACTTCCCGGTGGTTCGGAATCCACCTAAAACTATAGGTCCAACTCATCAATCACAATCATCCAACTCATTACCCACGCACAAGTCTCAGACCTGTGGGCTTCATCCTCAAAAAATTGAGAAAATTCCTAATGCTCATACACAAATGTGCCGGTACTTGACATTTTAGACAGTAGTTTTTTGGGGCGTCCCTTCAATTTTCACCCCAGATATAAGATAGAATAGGAATTCTTGAAAAATACCATTGATCAAAAAGCTTATTCATGACTGAATGGTGATTGCTGAAGTTGGGTTTGATTCGGACCTTCATTACAGTACTAGTACCATTTGATTACTCCTAGCCTTTGGGGAATGGGGAATAATTTATAGGGCCTAGCTATGATTATAACAAATATTTCTAGTGAATTATTACATAAATAAATGAATCAGAAATTCAAAACCTACATTCAAGCATTGAAGTGTCAAAACGATCTGGATCAAGATCGTCGTTTTCATCAGATAAAAATTCAATGTCTGAATTTTCGTGGGTTGCTAATAGCTCTTCCTCATTTAAAAACTCATTTTGAACACTATTCATCCGAATCACTCAATATAAATAGAAAAGTAACTCTAAAACCTTAGAATAACTTCATAATAACAACAATACTACAATATAAACATAACCTATAAACAAGAGCATACACGATCATTCAGTCACAATGGCCATCTACATGGACATTCAAATTCAAAAAAATATTGCTCATCAACTGTTCTAGATATTTCACCGGATCTTTCACCGAAATATGCAGCTAATCAAGCTCTAAAAAATGATGTATAACACAATGTCTCTTGGTCAAAACAATCCCTATGAAGTTTGTTTTCAAGTTCACATGTAACCAAGCTGTCATATCAGCTGAGTTCAGGCTGTAGGTTACATTTTAGAAAAGTTACTGAATTAACCAACAGATTGTAGCACGTGCTGGGATTATTCTAGCTATGTCCATCTAGATGTACGTTGTGACTCAAGCGAGATATATGAGGGAATGAGCGTATTACAGACCATAGAAATTGATGTCCATTGAGATGGACACGGTGACTGAATGGGAAAAATAATAACTGTTCAATAATTCAAGGAGAAGCGTCTAGTACATAATAGGCCCTAATTGAAACTCTACAAGCACTTACGAGTCGCTGTATAACTGTCATGTTTGCCTGAATAATAATCTGTCACAATATACTACCACTTCAACAACAAAAGTTCATTAATACAGTTTGTAATAGCGCCAACGGGATTGCACTGTCCATATTAATGGAAACGGGAACTGTCACAGTACACTGCCACTTGTTATCAATGTAGAACAACTGAACTAACTTCCACCTAAGCACTTATTGCTTTAAATAGGTTTAATTTGGTCTAGAAAGACAGAGGTTTTTCTAAAATGTTTTATGGAATTCTAAACAAAGAGATAAGACGTTCTAAAATATTTGATGAATTTCCATGAGGTTCTAATTAAATATTCCATAAAGTTCTAAGTAAATATCATAAAAGTGTCAAAAATAAACTACAAGGCAAACAGAGTACAGAAGAAGAGTAATTTATTCCTGGATTTCTTGTTCCATGACGAACTGCGTTGTTAATATTAACTTTTCATGTGAAATTTAACGACATGCAGTCAAATATTTGTTAAGAATAAGTATAATAACTCACTTAAACTGGCCGAGTACTTTCGAATCTATGAGATCCATCATCAGAGGCTCCTAGATCATCATGTCAGTTTTTTGGTTAGAAGTGTTGTGGTTTTTGTAAAATATGATCAAAAAGTTTGTGAGATTTAAAATTTAGTTGTTCATTGAGAATGTTTTGTTTATTGTGTGTGGTGTGTTTGTATATTTCAAATTGTTCCAAGGTGTTGAGTTCGTGTCCTTTAGATTTTATGTGTAGAATGTGTAGGTTGGTACTGATGTCGGTAAAAGTGTGTCCAGTTTGAATGATATGGTCGGCAAAATTCGATTCAGCTTTGGATGTCAGGGCTTGAAAGTGTTCCTTGTAACGTTGTTTGAATGTGCGGCCTGTTTGTCCTATGTAGAATTTGTTACAATCAGAGCAGTTTAGTTTGTAGATCCCTGGGAGATCGTATTTGTTTGTGTTCAGTGTGGTTTTGAGTGTAAGTGCATTTTTTATTTTGTTTTTTGTTCTGAATGAGATGGTGTGGCCGGCTTTTTTGAAGATTTTTGCTAGTCTGTGTGATTGTGGATTAATGTATGTCATTGTGATGTATTTTTTGTCAGTGGTGTTGGTGTTTTGTTTTTTGTTTCTTACCAACTTATTATACTTATTCTTAACAAATATTTGACTGCATGTCGTTAAATTTCACATGAAAAGTTAATAGTAATTTATTGACACAGGAAGATAATGTTGAAAACTGTTCCTTCTTTCTGTGTCCACAACAGTAACAATAAATTGCAGTTCTAAAAAATCATGATGTGAGGATGGGACAATATTTTGAGAGCTTTTTTTTGAGGATGAAGCCCACATAGGTCTGAGACCTGTGCGTGGGTAATGAGTTGGATGATGGTGATTGATGAGTTGAACCTACAGTTTTAGGTGGGTTCCGAACCATATACTATATAGACTTGTTGACGTAGATGAACAGGGGTTTTCATTTTGCGATGAACTCATCATTAATGCATCAATCACCATCATCCAACTGATTACCCACGCACAGGTCTGAGACCTATGTGGGCTTCATCCTCCGAAAAAAATGGTCAACAGCTTAGAGAGGAAAAAATATATTTTGGATGATGAGCTGAGAAAATAATGGGCTAAAAAAACATCAATTCATTCCAAATACCAGTCAACAGAATAACCAAAAATATACAAAAGCGGAGACTTCTAAATTTCAGTCTCATACATCATGCTACGATCCACAATTAGCCTATGTAACGGCAATGATCCTGTCAATAGAGCAGATTTTTTCCAAATTTTTTTTTTTGTGTTAAAGCTTTAAATTTTCATAAGACGAGTAGAGAAAGTGAATTGTTAGTTGCAATAAGAATTATTTGAATGAAGTTTATTCACAATGAGAAAAAGTAAAATTTATTTATCTTTTTAGATCTAATAATGATTTTTTTTGTATTATTCTTATGCAGTAATCTTTGCATTATACTCATGGAATACAGTTGGGAGAAGCACTCTCTGGGCTTACGCTTCCTAAAAGTATTTAAACCACAAAAAAAGCAAGCTCAATTAATTATACTGAGAGATGAACATTAATCTCCCCCTTGAAATTCGATATAAATTGAATTAGTAAAATTTAAAGTCTATAAGAAGACTATTTGACCGAAAGTAGTACATTGAACATGTTTCCAATATTGAAGAACCAAATTAATTTAAAAATATATGTACCGAGGACCAACTGTGCCAATTTTACGAACTCCGGGAACTATTTCTCTAATTTGACTGGGTTAGTACTGTCCAACACTCACCTAAATATAATTTTATAAGCAAATAAGAAAGAATAATTATTAAAATGACCGACCTCAAGAGATTTCCTGCGCACAATCCAATTCCCAACAGTAAGATCAAAGTAGTCTTCATCTTATCTACAGGTGTTTTAACAGAAACGTGTATTATTTTGCTGTAAAACCCGTCAACGCTTAACCAGTCAGATCAGGTAATCAGGAAAAAGAGCTATGTATGAAACAGTTATCAGTTTTTTGTCTAACTGTGGTCCATCAACTTATAGATGTATTATTTACCACTCGGCTTTATATAATTATCTCATACCCCCCCCCCCTCTTCATCTAAAAATAGTTTCACTTGTCATGCTGCTCATGCAGTATAATAAACCAAAATAACACTGCTGCCAATACGAAGTTTATGAACAGTTTTGAAGTTTTTTCAATGCTAAACTCATCTAAAGTAATATTTTCGTCAATTTTTGTAAACAAATCTCGTTCAACCGCGCGCCATTAGCATTAATGATGACAACAAACCCTGAGAAAGAGATGAACGAACTAACTGTGGTTCAAATCTCAACCGGCTTTCAACAATTTTTTATTTTGATCTCGCACATCGACCTTAACAATGTGTTAAATAAGTAAAATAGTAAATTTAAAGCAACGTTCATTGTGAAATTTCCTGGAATATAACAAGTCGTGGTTTTGAATGAAAACATAATACAAAAAATATTAACTTTTCATGTGAAATTTAACGACTTGCAGTCAAATATATTTTGTTAAGAATAAGTATAATTACTCACTTAATCTGGCCGAGTACTTTCGAATCTATGAGATCCATCTTCAGAGGCCTCTGAAGATGGATCTCATAGATTCGAAAGTACTCGGCCAGATTAATTTTTTTTTTTTTTTTTTTTTGTAGATTAAGTTACGTCTTGGAGACTCCAGTTAAGGAGTATGAGACAAGTCAGATCAACAATATTATACACTAGATACCATAATTACTTCAATTAGTTGAGGTGAGGCTTAATTTTGATGTGAAAGGAACTCTTGTACACTATAAAAAGCTTTATCAACTAAATATTTCTTCAATTGTTTTTTAAATATTTCTATATTTTCAAGACTCTTCAAAAACTGCGGTAGCTTGTTGTAGAATTTCCTACCAATATAACTAGGTTTTTGTTTGAATAAGCTACTATTGTGTCTCACCAAGTGATAATCTCCTCGGCTTCTTGTATTATAATCATGTACATTAAGATTTTGGTTAATATCATTCGTTTTTACATATAAAGTAGCTTCATACACATATAAGCAGGGTACAGTTAGGAGACCAAGTCTCTTGAACAACGGCCTACATGAATCTAATCTATTTACTCTTTCTATACACCTAACCGCTTTCTTTTGGATCTTAAACACCCTATCAAGATTTTGTTTTGATGAATTACTCCATACTAAGATAGCATACCTAATATGTGACAGTAAGAGCCCATGGTAAGCTGTAAAAAGTAACTTTTTGTCATTCAATCTAGCGAGCTGTCGCAGGACAAATACCCCAGATGAAATTTTACAACATATTTTCTCAATGTATGGAGCCCAGGTCAAACGTCTATCCAACAAAACTCCTAGAAATGCAATTTTTTCTTCCTGGTCTAATTGATTATCGTTTACAAACACGTTTATAGCCCTATCTTCATTTAAGTTATGTTTGTTTTTGAATTGAAGGTATTGGCATTTTTTACTATTTATAGTTAATTTCAACTGATTTAAGAATTGGACAATGGACTGCACACCTATATGGGCACTTATTTCTAAATTATCTAGAATGGAATTGCCGAAAATGAGTGATGTATCATCTGCAAATAAGAGGGCTCTACCACTAATTAATTCTTTAGGTATACGGTTGACATATAGCAAAAAAAAGCAATGGACCTAGTATTGACCCCTGAGGCACTCCAGCTTGGACCTCTAATTTATTAGATTTATTCTTTACTATACTATTCCCAACTACTGTAGTTAGTTCAACACATTGTTTTCTCCCAATAAGATATGATTCAAACCATTTCAGTTCAACCCCATTTACACCTACATTTTGCAGTATTTCCAGTAAATTTCTATGATTAACACAATCAAATGCCTTAGAAAGATCTAAGAATATTGCAGTAGCTTTATCACCTGAATCTATTATATCTATTAGTTTTTCAACTAGAGAAACTATGGCTGTCTTTGTTGATCACCCTTTCTGGAACAAAGACAAAGTTTTAGAACGATTGCCGCAAAAAGACATAGACACAACCTTTGTTAGTGAAAGCTTTATTGAACACATTTCAAAGAAAAGAGATGATCTAGTAGGCCTTAATAAAAGCACTGAAAAGAAAAGGAGGAAGAAATTGAATGCACCACCAGGAAAAAGTATTAGTGTTGGAGATTTGGTCCTGGAAGAAGAAAGCAGTCCATCAACAAGTGCTGGAGCAAAAACTCAAGCAAAGAAAAGGAAGAGAGTTTTGGAGAGTGAAGATGAAGATGACTCAGACCATATATGTCACTTCATGAATATTCACACACTTTGAATGTTTCAGAGAGTGAAGATGATGCAGAACTTGAAAAAACTAACCACTTGCCAGAAATTACTCTCAAAGAAAAAAAAAGTTTAAAGAAGGTGATTTTATCATTGTTACTTATGATATGAAACACTTTGCAGGACTGATTTCCAAGTTGCCTGATTAAGAAGAAGAAGGACCAACAGTTGACTGTATGGAAAGGAAAAGCAAGTGCTGGATTTGGCCTGAGATGTTGGAATGATGTTGTTTGCAAAATCAATCCACCTAAACTTATGAACAAAAGAGGACATTTTTCAATACCTGAACTGAATGTTTTTATCTAATTGTGTAGGTGATGTTTTTACAATTTATTGTCATATTATGTATTTTTTCTTCCAATTCAACTTTTAGTTTAAGGACCTTGAAATTATAATTATAAGTTTGCCTACTTTTGTAAGAATAAAACTTCGTTTTGTATCATATTTGATCTATTAACTGCACTCATATGCCATTGTTGCTCATAGGAAGGGGTAACTTTGTCCTACAATACATTTAACATTGGTTTTAAATGAGAATACAGCAAGTGGTCAAAGTAACCCCAACCCCTGGACGTGCATGTCGCTGGCCCGGCCATGTCTGAATTTGTAAAAACAAATTATACCACTATTAAGTACCTAATTCGTACTATTTAGTACCTCCATTAAAAATTTTCGTACCTCAACACTGACTGAGTTATTGACATTTTCAAGTGGCCGGGCCAGTGACATGGTAGCCCGGCCATGTCTGAATTTGAAAAGAAAAATTATGTCAATATTTGGTACCTATTTCGTACTATTTAGTACCTCTAACAGAAATTTTCGTACCTCAAAGGTTAAGGAGATACAACATAAAATGATATAGGTCAATGACCTCTCGGCCATGTCTGAATTCGCATAAACAAAATATGTCATTATTTAGGATATATTTCGTACTATTTAGTACCTCCAATAAAAAAAATGGTCTGTCAACCCCAACTGAGCTATAATTTTTTTTTAAATTGACTGGTCTTGTGAGAAAAAATCGTTTTCTCAGTTAGGGATGAAGTACTAATTTTATTTTTAGAGGTACTAAATAGTACGAAATTGGTACCGTACTTAATATTGGCATAATTTTTTCATACAAATTCCAGCATGGCCGGGCCAGCGACATGGTAGCCCGGCCATGTCTGAATTTGAAAAACAAAATTATGCCAATATCTGGTACCTATTTCGTACTATTTAGTACTTCCAAAAAAAACATTAGTACTTCAACCCCAACTGCGTAATCGATTTTTTTAGATGTTCACTTTCATGCGTCAAAGAACAGCTGATTCCCGCCTCTTATTCTTATACAACTCATCGATAACACAACAAAGATTGTGATAATTATTTCCAGTCTGTTGTGAAGGTCTCTCTCATTCACTCTCTCACTCACTCGCTCGCTCACCCACACACTCCTTTCCATTCTTCATCTTTTCATATGTCTCCGTCTTTATCACTACGGCCAATCCTTTCTCACTTCCTCATCTTGTTCATCGGCTTCGGCACTCTTTTGACACCTTCTCTCACCAAACCTGCACGGAGCAATATTTAGTTGTTTTTTACACACACCCCCATGCTCTCTTTTTCGCTTGGCGCTCTCACTTTTCTCTCACACTCAGACAAGCTTTTTCACGAAAATGTATTGTCCAGGGGTCGGCTACCTTTTTGTACCTGTGGGTTTCATGCTCAACGTATTTTGTATTTTACAAGTAAGGGCCGTAAATATAAAATACTATTACGGGTTCTCTCTCTAAAATAATACTGGCAACAATTCAAATTAACACTCGCACTTTATTTACACAACACGCACTAATCAGTTATATTACACAAAAGAAATCAATCAGAAACAGATAAAACGATAATGTTTAGCTAACAAAGAATTTACTTTGTTACTGTAGAAAAATTAATTACTAACTGTTGAAAGGCCGAGCCGATAAAATGTTAAATAATAACTGTTCAATAATTCAAGATGAAACGTCTAAAAATAACAATTGAACACTTACGTATAGAACAGGTCTGTATTACAATAATAGCTAAGAGTATGAGTCCACTTGTATAAAATGTAAAGAATGTCTCACTAATATACATTCACAATATACTGCGTTTAACGTTTGTTTAATACGGTCTGAATAAATTCTCACTGAAGTCTGTCTTGAATTCTCACTGAACTTCAAGCCATGAATGAACTAACTGTTTACAGAGCCCCTGCTTCATATACATTTTTGTGATGTTCCAGTAAACACACGATGGTTCTCTATTTTTCGAGATTATTCTATTCAAACAAATAATGTATTCTAGAGGTCTCTAGATGGACCGCAAGGTGTAAGGGGACCGGGGAGAGTAAACAAACATGCCAATTATAGCTTCGACTGGAAGACAATTACACGTCTTTTTTCTTCCTAGCATTTCATTACAATACCATGAATTCTACAAGCTATTTCCTAATTATAGATCGGTAATGTAACTGATTCCAATAAAGAACAAAAGGTGACTAAAACTAACTGTATTTTTTGGATTTTTAAGTAACTTCCATAACATTCTTGAAAAGCTTCCTTATAACAAATATTGTTCTATCTATCTCTGACAACTTTCCATAATTTTTTCAAGTTGCTAAGATACTGAAATATAACACATTTATAAAAAAATGTGTTACTACAATAAATCAAGAAAATAATTGTGGGACATCATTTGTATTTCAAGTGTATTTCTGCATGTCGAAATTAAATGCGAAAATCGTTTTCAATTGAACAAAATTAATGATCAGATTAGGGCAACTTTTCTATGTCAACCCTACTTACACAGGCTCTGAAAAGTTGGTGTGAATTCTATAAACTTTCTGTAATCTGTGAGACTAGACCGAGTTGTAGACTTGATGTGTGCTTCATGTTTGGAGAAGGTTTCTCACAAATATTGGTACTTCAAAAAATTGAGATTTTCTCTCAGTTCTGCGAATAACGCCGGAAGACTAGCATGAAATGCAATATAATTAATTATTCTTCTAGAACACGTCTTTTGAAGTATCATTAGCTTGCAGCTCTATCACCTCCATCTGCAAATTTTATTTTACATTGCTAAAGTCCATTTTCAATATTAAGAAAGTCATTGGCTGCGAGCCTGACTGTTCAGTCAGATAAGAAGAGACACGAACGCTCGGAATGTAGAACGATTTGGATGTCCAGTGAAAATACTCTGTGTGTGGTGTAAAATCTCTTGCTGTAAAATTTTGCTGTGGATTGGAACTCGCCAAAAACTTCTGAGTGAACTGATGCATTAACCAGAAAATTGTGGCCATAGTCTTTAAGTTTATTACAAGCTGAAAATGTGTAAAATCGCCAAGACTTATCAGGAAAAGATTTTTTTGTAAAGAGCAGAGCCATCAATCAACCCTGTTATAAAGTTGCAGCATACGTTGCAACAGACATTGAAATACCTAATTTCAGTCATTCAAAACCACCGCAAAATAAAATCTCTTGTTTTAGTACGGCGATTCAAGTGAATTTAAATTGGGATATTAAAGAGAATTATGATTCGAAACTCTTGAAGTTAAATGAAATATGACTTGTGTATACAAAAATATGATTCAAGATTAGATCCTCCTTAGCCTTTGTTAGACGTCCAAAGACCATCATTTTGATTATTAAAATGCCTATATAGTGTTTTTCCAGCATTTCAGACAACAAGCTCCTATTCAATTTATTAAAACACGAATGTTGAAATTTGAAAGGATAATTTATTCATAATTGAGATTTCTTTGACAATTACAGGTAAGAATTATTCACAGAAAGATATGCAAACATTTTTTTATTCAAGCATGGTTTCTGCTAACCAATATTTGAGTAGCATATTTATTTCAGGCTTGAGTAGAAGCATAAAATATTATATATATATTTTTTTTTTTAAAGAAAATAATAATTTGTTTATAAGAACTTCTCTCTTTTTTTGATGTGAGGAATGAGCTAGAGTAGCATGACTTATTTCTCTTGAAAGAGTCGTATGAGAATAATAAATATTACTTTTAATATATTATATTATAAAGCCTTTATTATCCATATCTTTATAATTTGCAAATTTTCTAAAGAGCAGATAATTGCAGATTGATTTTTCTATTACAAGCGATTTTTGATAACGCTTTTAAAAGCTTCTACAATAGAATGATTAAAAAAAAATTGGGTTTGAAACATTTTCGGAGACTAAGATTGTGTCATTTCTTAGTCTCTGAAAATGTTACCTTTAATATCCCAATTAAAAATTCACTTGAATTGCCGAACTGAAACCACAAATTTCATTTGCAGTGGTTTTTACTTTAGAGATGTGTTTCGGTGAAGAAGTTTCTGATAAGAGTACTGCATTACAGTACTTACTGTAGATCAGTATTTTTACGTAGTGTGTCTTGTTACTTTATTTAGCCTTCAACGGCTTCCTGCGGTCACTCAGGGACCACAGTAATTAATCATTTATCTTGGTAAACATCTGATTACAACAAAATTTTGAAATCAAATTTCTACTCTCTCAGCTCTTGTCCCTCAGATACTAATTCTTGTGGGTTTGAGAAAGGTTTTTACAATTTTCTAGCATTTGCAATAATTCATCAATTTGAAACATTTTAGTCTCATTTAAAAGCTTAAGAAATGAGGAAGATTTTCATTATGTTAAGAAAACATCATAATAATCATCATCATTTTTCATGATGGTTTAGTGAATTTTTGTAAAATATCCCACCAATTTAAAGATTTGGTAATCTCGATTCGCGTTCAGACTGGCATTTTTTGTTCACTTTATTACCAACGCAAAAGTCTCATGTGAGCATCATAAAAATTTATAATAGTGAATCTTGTAGCACGTTTCAGATAAAATTTACACTGATTCAATTTAATTCACACCATCTATATAAAGACTTCAGTCATTTCTGAATGGGCGATGGAATAGCTGTAATCTTTCGCCCTCTTTATTTCTGTAACAAAGCGTTCCGGACCTACTTTCATTCTATTTTTTTATCCCCCCCAAACCACCCAAACCAAAAGTCTGGGTGCACCCCTGAGGTGAGCACAAGCAACTACTCCTGCGTTGTGAAGTCCATTGGCTATCCATAGGAAACGTTCTGACCAAGTTGATTGAGCTTCATAATAATGTAAAGCTGTTCGTTCGTATCGCAATTGCAAGCAGAAGGAAAGTTGAAAGCTCGTCATTTTTGGCAAATGATGAGGTTTGGTTAAAAAGTTAGCTTACTTGGCGTATATTTTTAGTTCTTTGAATACTCTTAATTTGACCTAACAAAAAAAAAGATATTCACAAATTCTTTGATGACTTGTGACTTCTGAACGATTTTTTGGATGGTAAAATTATTACAGAACGATCAAAGTAAATAAAGAATCTTCCAAAATGACCTTTGATCATCTTAAAGCCGTGTCTTGTGAACTAAAACACTACTTTCCACTCTCATAGAGGAAGGAAAAGCAGTGGATTAAAACTCCATTCGATGAGGACAACAAACTTAAATAATATCAGCCTTACGACCTCCCAGTTGAGCTACTACTCTTTAAAATCTCAAAATATTACAGTAGCCTAACTAAACATTTCATACACATTTTCTCTTAACAATTTGATTTATTAAAGTATTCACAATCGTAGTATGTAGAGGCATCAATTTCAAAAAATTTTATCAAAATTAAATTCTTTCTATTATTATTTAATCACAATTAAAATTGACTGCAAGTTTGTTGAATTTACAAAAAAAAGATAACTCAATAATTATCAAAGGCTTCAAGGTTTATAAATGCCAGTATATACCGATAGAATCCAGTTGAAAAGATAGACAACGAGTTCGTCTGAGAGAGTGTGAGTGAATATCTTTTCTTGGATTGCTCGAGAGTTGCGCACACGAAAATAGTGCAAAATAAGAAAATCTCCCAAGTAGTGCAAACATCGGGTCGAAAAGGGGGTTTCATCTACTTGGAAAAGCCGTTTAGAAAAAAGACAGCCCGGAAGACCTATGATTATAATGATAGCATTTGCTCTGAACCGAGTCGAACTTACCAGCTGTAATAAATAATTGATTGATGCTGATGCCAATAATTACAATACTGTGATGTTGGTGTTTTGTGATGAATCGAAAGAGGATACACATAAAATTAATCATTTTAAATTCTTGGAATTCCTGAAAAGTGTTTCTGTTTCATCTGTTGTAGAGAGCAGACAGGAAATATGATTGGGTTTTTATATTTGAATACAGTCTATTCAGTAATTGCATTATTTAATCTGTATCCTCAGCAGAATAGATAGAGTTCATTGTTGTCCCAGGTACGTGACATACGGAAAAAAGTGAGAAATTTGAGCTAGAGCGCCCCCTTCACAACCATTCGACTTTCGAGATTATTTTGTTGTGTGCTACTTTTGTGTGCGCGTGTTCCTTTCCACCGTTTAGACTAAAAAAAAAATGTTTTTTGTCTGTGGTGTCATTCTGTTGTCAGTTAACATTAGTTGATGGAAATATTTTCTCCATCTTTTTGCATTATTATTTACTTAGTCCGGCTGTATTTGAAGTTCAGTGAAGTTCTAGTGTTTTAAAATAATGCATTCAAATAATACAAAAACTATATTTTTGAAAAATATACAGAGAAAATAAGACCTGAATTATCACTAAAATTATATTGTATGAGGTTTTTGAAATAAATCATGGATATTGTCAATGTAATATTTTTAAATGATTGACTCACTGTATATATTACGATAATTCGCATAATATTTTCAATTTTGTTTGCTTGCAACAAAACTGTTTTTTTTATTGACTTCTGCCTTTCAGTGCATTATAATGTTCATAGCATTCTAATTTCCAACAAAAAAGGATGAGTTTTCATCAGAGGAATGAGTTTTGACATTCTTGATTGATTATTATTGTATAGCAATTTGTGTAAACTGACGTTGCTGTATTCATATCATTGTTTACAGAAGCGTGTAATATATTATTGAATGATTATTACATATAACTTAGATTCATCTAACCACTATTATTTTACAACCCATTTTTTTTTATTTATTTTGATTGAATAAAAATAGGATTTCTCATGGAATTCCTTCCATGATGGATTGGAAATTTCAATCGTTGATGTACTTGTACTATTGCTAAAGTAGAAGTAGCATGGAAGTCTCGATATTGATACTTTGTGATTAATTTTCCAAGTATAGAATGAGTTACATTGAGTACTTAAATGTAACAGGAATGGTATGCTGCAACTTAGACTTCAATAATGGCTCTGCTCTCTGCACTAAGGATCTTTTCCTTTACACATTTTTCAGCTTGTAATGAACTTAGAGGCTATGGCAACGATTTTCCAGTTGAAAAATGCATCAGTGCACTTGAAGTTTTTTGTGTGTTCCGATACACACCAAAATTATATAGCAAGAGATTTGCGAGACATCTGTGCTGGTCATACAAATCGGTTACAATTCCAAGCGTTCATGTCTCATCTTACTGAGAGTAACATCTTACTAACAGTAAGATGATCGATGACAGTATGAGGCTCGTATCTAATGACTTTCATATTGACTAACAAAACAAATTGCAGATTGAGTAGCAAGCTGATGATACTTAAAAATAAATGTTCTAGAACACTATATTTATTTATTTATTGTGACAAATTTACAGCGAATGTAAAGGTGCAACAGACTCAAGTCCAAAACTGCTCCCTTCACAAATTTTGAATATGTTACATTGTCCAAAACATTGAGGTTAACACAGACTAAGAATTTAAGATTCGCTAAAAACCTTCACTCGAAAAATAACAAAGTGCATCTTCTCTCTTAAACACTATTAATTTAAAAGTTCACTTGAAACGAAACACTAAAAACAGTTAAAAATAGTTTATAATATAAAATTTTTATAAAAACTTTTGAGCCGAAAAATATTGCATTTCATGCTAGTCTTCCGGCGTTATCTGCAGAACTGAGAGAAAATCTCAATTTTGGTAGTACCGTACTTATGTACATGTTGTGAGAAAACTTTTCCAAACATGAAACACGCATAAAGTCTTCAACCCGGTCCAGACTCACAGATTACACAAAATTTTAGACAATTCACACCAACGTTTCAGAACCTGTATAATTAAGGTTTACAGAAAAGTTGCCTTAATCTAATCATTAATTTTGTTCAATTGACATAGATTTTTTCATTCAATTCCGATTTAAAAAATACCGTATACAGTACTTACAATACAAATAATGCCCCACAATTATTTTCTTAATTCATTCTAGTAACACATTTTAATATAAATGAGTTCTATTTCAGTATCTTGAAAAATGGGTGGAAAGTTGTCAGAGATAGGTAGAACAATATTTGTTATAAGGATGCTTTTCAAGAATGTTATGGAAGTTACTTGAAAAATCCACAAATAAATACAGTTAGTTATAGTTATAGTCACCTTTTCTACTTTATTGGAATCAGTTACATTACTGATCTAAAAATTGGGAAATAGCTTGTTAAATTCATGGTATTGTTATGAAATGCTAGGAAGAAGAAAGAAGTATAATAATTATCTGCCTGTGTCGATCAATGAGTCTTACTGTCAAACAATGCAATACAAAATACAATGACATAATCTCAGAATTAAAGTATGAAATGAAAATGAGAAAAAATTCTGATATTTACAATGAACCTATCACTTCACATTTTTCACTGATAGGGTCTGTGAACTCATTCTTGGCAATGTGCAGAAACACAATTTGGTAGTGCCGACTTGTGGTACAAAATAAGTATAATTTTAACAACTATTTTGGTTGGCTATACACATCATAAAATCCTAAGAAATACATTAAATATATACATTAAATAAATATATTAAATATCGAAATTTACTACTCAATAAATATAATAACGTTATAACTCAATTAGGCTAATCATATTCAAATTTTAAAATAAATTAGTCTACTTTTTAGTTAATTTACTATATTGGATATTTGTTCAAAAACATTTTAAATGTCTAGAGTTACAGAATAATAATGCTTTTGCTCAATGTGATATTTCTATTTAATTTAAAATAAATTAGAAAACCTTTTACTGAATCAGAAACTATTTTCTATAACCATTACGTTACTGGGTGTATCTCTACTGTACATGTATGTTTGTTCAAAAAATTATTGATAGACTATCATACGTGATTCTTTTTTTTTATAGATTACGTCTTGGAGACTCCAGTTAAGGAGTATAAGACAAGTCAGATCAACAATATTATACACTAGATACCATAATTACTTCAATTAGTTGAGGTGAGGCTTAATTTTGATGTGAAAGGAACTCTTGTACACTATAAAAAGCTTTATCAACTAAATATTTCTTCAATTGTTTTTTAAATATTTCTATATTTTCAAGACTCTTCAAAAACTGCGGTAGCTTGTTGTAGAATTTCCTACCAATATAACTAGGTTTTTGTTTGAATAAGCTACTATTGTGACTCACCAAGTGATAATCTCCTCGGCTTCTTGTATTATAATCATGTACATCAAGATTTTGGTTAATATCATTCGTTTTTACATATAAAGTAGCTTCATACACATATAAGCAGGGTACAGTTAGGAGACCAAGTCTCTTGAACAACGGCCTACATGAATCTAATCTATTTACTCTTTCTATACACCTAACCGCTTTCTTTTGGATCTTAAACACCCTATCAAGATTTTGTTTTGATGAATTACTCCATACTAAGATAGCATACCTAATATGTGACAGTAAGAGCCCATGGTAAGCTGTAAAAAGTAACTTTTTGTCATTCAATCTAGCGAGCTGTCGCAGGACAAATACCCCAGATGAAATTTTACTACATATTTTCTCAATGTATGGAGTCCAGGTCAATCGTCTATCCAACGTAACTCCTATAAATGCAATTTTTTCTTCCTGGTCTAATTGATTATCGTTTACAAACACGTTTATAGCCCTATCTTCATTTAAATTATGTTTGTTTTTGAATTGAAGGTATTGGCATTTTTTACTATTTATAGTTAATTTCAACTGATTTAAAAATTGGACAATGGACTGCACACCTATATGGGCACTTATTTCTAAATTATCTTGAATGGAATTGCTGAAAATGAGTGATGTATCATCAGCAAATAAGAGGGCTCTACCACTAATTAATTCTTTAGGTAAACGGTTGACATATAACAAAAAAAGCAATGGACCTAGTATTGACCCCTGAGGCACTCCAGCTTGCACCTCTAATTTATTAGATTTATTCTTTACTATACTATTACCAACTACTGTAGTTAGTTCTACACATTGTTTTCTCCCAATAAGATATGATTCAAACCATTTCAGTTCAACCCCATTTACACCTACATTTTGCAGTATTTCCAATAAAGTTCTATGATTAACACAGTCAAATGCCTTTGACAGATCTAAGAAGATTGCAGTAGCTTTATCACCTGAATCTATTATATCTATTAGTTTTTCAACTAGAGAAACTATGGCTGTTTTTGTTGATCTCCCTTTCTGGAAGCCATGTTGTTCATCACAGATAAAGTTAGCTTCTTGAAGGTGCAGAAGTAACCTATTTAGAACTACTCTTTCAAAAATTTTACTTATTACATTTAAAATACTAATGGGCCTATAGTTTTCTACCTTTTCTCTATCACCACTTTTGAAGATTGGCAAGATCTTCCCCTCTTTTAAGTTATCTGGAAAAACACCTTGTTCTAATGAATGATTGATCAGATGAATCAAAGGGTCTAACAATTGATCTTTACATTCTTTCAGAATTTTACTGGATACCCCATCCATTCCTACAGTTTTTTTATTATTTAAACTATCAATGATATTTGACAACTCGTCTTGGCATACTGGGTGGAATTTTAATTCGTTCTGAATCCCCTCAGTATTCCTCTTGTTTGCATCACTAATACCTGTATTGAGAGATTTTTGAAAATCCTTAGCAACCAGTTGATAATATCTGTTAAAGAAATTACAAATGTCTACACTATCATCAATATATTTGTTATTTTCGTTAATTATTCTGGGGACACTAGTATAAGCATCTACATGAGCTACTTGCCTATTTTTGTTTATTACATCCCACACTGCTGTGTTAAAGTACACACTATTATTCAAAATTTCAGCTGTTTTCTTACATTTCGCTCTTTTCACTTCTCTTGTATAATTTTTCTTTAGAGCTTTGTAATTATCTTCACTTAACATATTTCTAGATAGTTTGAATTCATCATATGCATCTTTAACCCTATTTCTTTCTGCAAGGATATCATCAGTTATCCACTCTTCAATCTTGTCTAATTTGTTCTTTACAGGGACTTTTTTAACTGGACAACTCATAGTAATATGAAACCTTAAAATATTAATGAAACTATCATATTTGTCATTTAAACTATTGCTATTGTAAACCCTACTCCAGTTTTCTTGTAGCAGATTCTGCTTCAAACAATCGATATTCCCCTGTTCACATTGTTGAATTTCTTTCATTACTCTACTCTTTTTAATTGATTTATGACCTTGCAACCCCACCTCTAAGATTTGATAGTCATGATCAGATAGTTCTGAGCCGCCTAATCTTGTTTTAGAGTAATCTATATTAGTAAGGATGTTATCAATTATTGTTTGTGATGTTCTTGTGACTCTGGTATATTCATGAACTTTTATTTCCAAGTTATTCATGCATAATTATAATATCCTTCAAATCTTCTGTCATTTTATTCTGTGTTGCAAAGTCTGTATTGAAATCTCCCGCTACAATAACGTTTGTAAAACGAGTAGTAGTAATCTCTAAAAGCCTATTGAATAGTTCACAAAAATTGTTCCATTCCCCATTTGGTGACCTGTAAATACCTAACACCGCTACTTCGAAATTATTGTCGATTTTTACTCTCAAACCAGTAACTTCTAAATCCATTTCCACAGCAAATTTCTCTACATATTCTAGATTAAATGTTTGCATATTCTTAGCATTTTTAGTGAAGATATAGCTACTCCCCCACTTCGATGAGATGTCCTGCAATACGACGTTTTCAATGAATAGTTTGGAATATTAAGTTGTGACAATTCATCTTCTTTTAAACCATGCTCTGTGAAAATAGCTATATCAGGAGCCTCTTCTTTAAAAAATACTTCGATTCTATCTATTTTGTTACGAATGTATTGAATATTCTGATGGAACACAGTGAGTACCGGTACTTCCCTATCATCCCTTATTACTTTATCGTTGCTTTTGCATATTGAAGTAGATTTACTTAATCTCTTAGAATCTTGAGAGCCTATCAGATTGCTACAAGAGTTCCTTCCACTAATGCTATCCTGATTTTTTGATCGATTAACGTCTTTTAATACAATTGAAGATATGAATTTATCATCTGAAACTAGTTTCCCTTCCCGGTTTTGAGCCACTTTACTAAAAAAGGTTCGTTAGATGATTGTTTAGGAGAATTATTGACAGTAGATTGCAAACGACTTTCAATCAGCTCTGCCAGCCTATTACAAAATATTACTTTGCCAGATTGATTTAGATGTAGACCATGATTAGTGAAGTTTTGTTTTTTCAGCCTTTCATTTAGAAAACAAATCCCCAACTGCTTAGAATTCTTATTTTTTAGGCTGTTGATTGTATTATGAATTGATTTATTTGTTGACTTAATGGCTTCATTTAGCTCTGGCCTATCAAACCTATACGAAATTGTACTTATTATTACATTAGTTTTTTGGCTGAGTGGCACAATCTCTTTAATTTTTTCATTTATTTCAGGAAGATGTTTTAGATTAGGTTCATATTTATATTGTTTGAGCCACCCAGTACTATTAGAAAATCGTTTTTTCCAAAATCTTTAGTTTGTTCCTGTGCTGACTCTACGATAGCGTTTATAGGGGCACTTGGTTTGAAAAAGCTCTGAACTTCATACTTATTTTTTAATCTTTTATTTAGTAGGTCACTACAGTCTCGTCCATGACTGGATGTCAAGAGCAGTACTCTACCTTTCCTATCGTTATTTGCCCTTACTTTAGTTTTGGTTGCTGTTTGCAAAACCTGACTATACGTTTTTGTTTGACCATTTCTATTAATTTTTTCCCCATTTGATTTAGGTTCTACTTTTTTTGTATTGATCAGAGGTTCAGATCTTACATTAGCCAAGTTTATTTTCGATTTTAATATTTCGATTTCCTCTGACATAGACCTACATTGACTCGTGAGATTTAGTATTTCAGTTATATGGTCTTCCTGCTGCAATTTTATAATAACTTCCAGAGATTTTATGTGATCCACCAACCCTATTCGTTCTTCCTCAGAATTTTTTAATGATGTTTCTAATTTTGTTTTCAATTCGGTGTGATCACTCAATAGTTTAGCAACCTTTTCTTCTACATCTACAGTAGCTTTAAGAGCTGTTGGAGATTTTTTTGTTAATAATTGCTGAGATCGCGTAGCTACCTGAGTTTTAGTTAAACAATTAGATTTAGATGCCTTGTTTGGACTCATTTTCCTAGCTAAAAATTGTTTTCAATTGATTTTAGTTAAATGTTTAATGAAATATTACTTAATTTATTACAATTGTCAACTTGAAACAATTTAATTACAAGAAAATTTATCAATATCGGTACACCTAACCTCGAAAATTGAATTTGACTTTTTATTTAAATACTTTAACTTATATTGGACAAGTTAATGATGTAAATTATTAAGATATTATAAATACTAATAATAAAAAACAAAAATACTACTTATCCGTTCGAATTAATACTCTATGCTTCAAAATTCGCAGAGCCTGTTCTGACAACATATGCACAGTACCACTGTTCTGACAACCAATTCTTTGGAAATAAAGGTATAGTATCATTACAAAAATAACTAAAGTTATTCTAACTCAAGAAGATTACATTGAACATCAGATCATAATGACTTGATAGAATTTCTGTATTATTTTTTCGGATTACTGACTACATTCAATCTTTTTTCATATGTAACTCAAATTTAACTGATGGATTAAGGAAATTAGAGAGGATAAGAATGAGCTAGGAGTAGTAACCCTGGGCAATTGGAGAAATTAAACAAAATATAGAAATATAGAGAAGTAGGATTCAATCCTAAAATAGACACCGACCATGGTGGGAGTGAAGACTCCCTGCCATCATGCAAACAACAAGCCATACAAAAGATATTTACAGCCGAGGAATGACAAAGGAGATCAGAACGAATGTGGCTCTGAAAGAAAATTACAGAGGAAGACAATACATGATTGACTGAAATGGTCCAATGGCCGTAAAAGCAAAATAATAATAATTATCATAATGAAGCCATCAAATAATTAAGATTTTTCAATCTTAGTGCACTTTGAAAGACACATATTGCACATATATGCAATTAATATTTACTTTCGATTTGCATTGCCTACTCTACGTTTGTCTTGAGCTTCTAAAATGAAACTTCTTTTCTGATAAAGAAAGGTGGGTCGCCAGCTGAAAAAAGTTTGGGAAACACTGTTCTATTCTACTCTTTCTGCCGGCGACATGCCCTAATCGGTCATTTCTTCAGTTTCACCCCTCTTTCGTTTGTAGGCTACGTGATGACATTCCACAATAATTGGGAATATGGAAGGGAGCCGCTTGGATACACAAACACACCTCACCACATACAGCAGCCGGCTGTGACGTCATACTACAGATAATCTAGAAAAATCGATTACTCAGTTGCGGTTGAGGTATTAAATTTTTTTTTGAGGGTACTAATAAATAGTACGAAAAAGGTACTAGATAGTGGCATAATTTGTTTGTATGATTTCAGACATGGCCGGGCCAGCGACATGCATGCCACGTGCATGTCACTGGCCCGGCCATGATGGAATTTCTATAAAAAAATCATGCCATTATTAAGTACCAATTTCGTACTATTTAGTACCTCTATAAAAGAACATATGTACTTCATCCCTAACTGAGTAAACGATTTTTTTCACAAGGCCAGTGAAATTTAAAAAAAAATTATAACTCAGTTGGGGTTCAGGAAAATGATTCTTTATTGGAGGTACTAAATAGTACGAAATATATCCTAAATAATGACATATTTTGTTTATGCAAATTCAGACATGGCCGGGCTGAGAGGTCATTGACCTATATCATTTTATGCTGTATCTCCTCAACCTTTGAGGTACGAAAATTTCTATTGGAGGTACTAAATAGTACGAAATAGGTACCATATATTGGCATAATTTTTCTTTTCAAATTCAGACATGGCCGGGCTACCATGTCGCTGGCCCGGCAACTTAAGAATGTTAATAGCTCGGTCAGGGTTGAGGTACGAAAATATTTATTGGAAGTACTAAATAGTACAAAATAGGTACTTAATAGTGGCATAATTTGTTTTTACAAATTCAGACATGGCCGGGCCAGCGACATGCATGTAACCCCTGGGTAACTTTGGCCAATTTTTTAAAAATATTAAAAAAATATAAATATTATTTAAAGGCCATGAATAATTATATCCATGGCAACATAAACATTCAAATAATGTATTAAAGTGGTTGGTTACCAATAATGTACTGCCATTTACATAAGAAATATTTGATGTCAACAAAAAACATGTCATATTTTTGGCCAAAGTAACCCCACTTGCCGGTATAATAGAACCCGTAGCAATAACAACATACCGGTAATATGTTCTATATCACCACTGTATGAACTAATAAATAATATGTTCCTAGACGTTCGTGTGATACCATGGACCTATTAATATCAATATACATATTTTATTGATAACAAATTAATACATCCATATGTGAAAAATACATACCATATACTAGGGACTTGGTGTAGCTGCAATCAAAATACTTTAACTTTTCAAGAGACGACTTGCAGTCAAATTTTTATTTTGAATAAGTAGTATACTTACTTTACTTACTCTGTAGGCCTGCAATTTTATTTATTAACAATGCAGATCGTTATGGAACAAGAAATCCAAAATACTTTCTAACGATTAGCATTTTGAATATGCCGCGTTCCAGACAAACCAACTGCTCTTACATTTCTTGATTTCTATCAGATTATTACATTCTTATATAATATCAATTTTATTTCGAATATCTATAATATATTATTGATCATTAATAAAATTTATGTCAAGGAAAAACCTCTCTTATTTATTTTTGTTTTATACAATATTCCAGTAAACATTTAAATATTATTTCTGTCATAAACATGGCTGCCATGTAACTCTAAGAATTTTCTTCTCATTGTGTTTGACAGCTGATCGTCATTGTCATGTGAAGATTCGCATATATTTATGTAGATTTTCCAGTTGCACGTTTGAAATAGGACGGATATGAGACATGTGTGTATGAATGTACCTTGAACGATACGTAGTATGCTGGTTTGCTTTCACTAGTTGAACTCATTTTAGAATTTTGTTGATATTAATATAGTGTCGGTTTTCCAACATAGAAAGTCTATTTAAATACTATTTCTGTTTATTTACCACGCAATACCTCATAAATAATAGGAACGATGTTTGTAGGTTATTTGTCAAGCCGTTTTCTAGGGCATCTCTCGACTTGTAAGAAGTATAAGAAAGTTTGCCAGAATTATCATGCCTGCAGAGGGAGATTTTCTGACAGTCAGTTTCTTTTTCCTAGTTTTATTGACACAGGAAAATCTACTTTTATGACTGCGACAAATCCTTTGTGCAACTCTAAAAAATCATCCGAAGAGTAAGTTTGTATCTATTATTCATAAATTATCCGTTTTCATATCATTTATCTTGGAAAAATTGAATAAATATTTGCCTTGTTTAATTTGTCTCGAACTATATTATCGCTTTGTTGTAACTTGAACATTGGTACCTGTTTTATTTGTATCTTGTTCAACTTTCAATTTGTTGATACTGATACTACATGTGAGATTGAATTTGTTAGAATGTGTTGAAACGAAATATGATTAAAAATATTGATTCATAGGCTTATCTTCTAGAGTCAACAAAATCAATCAACAAAAAATCTTTTTTTAACTGTGCTGTTGTAGCCTATTACATTCCAATCACAGAGCTTAGAATTAGACTTTACTTTAATCTGTGCAATGCAAAGTGTGGCTGAATTGAATTCATCAACGACAGATTAACACAGTATTTCTATTTAATGTCATTCAGAAGTAATTTTTTTTTTATTGCTGATGATGCCCACATGAGTCCGAGACTTGTGCGTGGGCAATGAGGTGAATGATTACACAGAAATATAAATGCCTGACGGTGGAGCGGGATTCGAACCCACAACCACTTAAACGACAGCAAGCTGAAGTTGCGACGCCCCAACCAACTGCGCTAAGCGGCCAGTCACTTTATGAATTTGAAATTAATTTATCTTCATACTATTCAATACCAATTATACTGCCTCCCATTATCTGAACTTTTTATTGATATTTTGTGTTTAGAGTTTTAAAATAAATTCTTCTTTTCCAATTGATCCTGTTCACTTTCTTATTATTACCTCTTATTTGCAGAACTATTCTTACCTTAGAGCTATTAATGTTCAATATCCTTTATCTTATAGCTACTTGAATACCGTACCGTACTGATAGAATTTACTGTTAGTTATATCTCTGAAATAATATTTGGCTGAAGGATTCATGAATTCTATGCAATTATAATTTTAGTTTACGTTTGTAATTAATTAGATCAGTCAATTTGAGTTGGTCTCAGTAAGGGCACCCGACCGCTGAAAGAATTGCCGACTTCACATGGATTTCACTCCCTTACAAGCGCCAGCCTCAAGTATGAAAAATAAGATAGTGAACAGCATTGAGAGGAGAAAATACTGTACGTCTCAACTCTGCTCAATAGAAAAATAAGGTCCATTTTATTTTCAAATATGCATATAGCACCAAGGTGGGAACAGCCACAGCAGAAACGCGTTCATTATCAATATTTGTAATAAAATTATCAATAAAAGACCCCTCATTAGTATTTCTACCAGGTCTAGTAACTTGTACAATAGCAGGTTGAAGTCCAAAAGTACGTAATATATTATTAGATGTATGTAATAGTATTTCCTTGGAAAACCTTTTGCATAACAATAATTGACATATTACGATTACAATATACGAGTAAAAATGTCCATAAGATTTTGCAGTTACAGCTAGTACAAGTACTAAAATTAGTTTTATATTTTAATACAACATTTTGAGTGCAATTCTAAACTATATTTTATTTATTCTTAAGCGGTGGTGGCAGCTTTGCTTATTATTTTTGTTGTTATTATTATTATTCAGACTTCATGGGATTCTAAAATTATTTAAAATTTTTATTTCATTTATTTCTTTGTTACAGGACTTTTGAAATTACATTCATAAAACCAAATGGAGAGAAGGTGGCTGGGAAAGGCAAGGAAGGGGACACTTTATTAGATGTGGTGAATAACAATGAGCTAGATTTAGATGGATATGGTTAGTTGCTTAGTCAGCATTTAATGTATGGAAAACTCAACTTTATATCATATATTTCCAATTTCCATTACAAGAAAGCCCATTATTCTCATCAATGTATTTTTTCTATCACTACGAGGGTATTAAGATACATACAGGCTTATCAAAGATTTAACTGTGTTGAAATTCTATAAGAATATCAATTAAAAAATATTTTTAGAATACAATTATTCACTTTTTGAAGTTTCTGTGTGAAATTTACAGTTAATTAAATGCAGTGCTGTTAGAATGAATAAGAAGAACAATAGGAGAACAGACATTATTGCTTTCAATCTATTTCCCTAAGATAATACTACCAACCCCCCTTGTAGAGCAGTTTGAAAATTTGCAACTCAAAATGGATTCTTTCAAAAGCCCATGTTATTGAGAATGAATTTGACACCATCACTGTGAAGGGGAGTAGGACGGCCCTATACCGGCAATGTTAAATTAAGCAACTTTAGGTAAATTTACTCAAAAATTATTAAAGGAACATATTTGAATAATTTATTGTGGTGAGCATGTTCTTCAACTAATTATGAGCATATGTCACTAGAATAATCGATTTGCAGTGTGAGAATGAAAAGATGTGAATTTCCTTATAAAAAGGTGAAAAATGTGAATTTTTATCTGAATATATATATTTTTTTAGATTTGGGAAATCAAGCAGTTATTCTAGTGGTGTACACTACTGTAGTGGTATAGGAAGTTCACAAAAATTTCTGCCATTTATCTCTTGTAGTGAAAAAGTGTAGCTTTATCTTTAAAAAATAGGGAAATCAGTGGCAGTTTTTTTACTTCTTAAACAGCCCCAGATACAAGTTACTAATTTTTTCAGTTACTTGAAATTCTCACAGGGAAAAATAGTTACACCAATATAGAGAGAAAACTCCAGATAATAATTATGGACAATTGAAAAAAATCAAATTATACTCCCAATTATATTTTTGTACGTTCATGGTACATTATTATAATTATTCATATATAATACTTGTTAGATCAGAGATGTATAATGAGTTTGTTCTTATTCATTTTAGTTGAGACATTTAAATTCATTGAATTCATCCAATTATATTTCTTATCAACAGCATCATAGGTGATTTGAAGCCAATACCTATTTACATAGAAGTCAAATTTAATTGCATGTATTTGATTTTTTATGATTATAATCGAGTATTTGATACTCCTCTGTGTAAGCATTCTTTCACAATGATCCTATCTACTACGATCAGTCTTTTGGCGGACACTCACGGCCACGTTTTTCTGACCGCCGAGAAGCTAACGAAAACTGAAATTCTGAGCTGCCGTTTAATTTTGAGTAGACAAAACTTGAATTTCAGTTTCCGTTCCGTTTTCGGCGACCAGGAAAGCATGGCTAAACTGAAAGGTAATTTAAAAAGAAGGAACAGATTTCAAACATTTGTTTCTTCCAAACTACAAAAAATATAAATATAATTTTAAGATAAATAGTGAGATACTGGTATCGGTTGTTACACCATTAACAATCTCAAACAAACTGTTTGTTTGAAATTGATAATTGTGTAACAACCGAAACTAGTACCGTATCTCACTATTTTTAATAAATGTGGTTATAAATAATAAATAGTGAGACATGGTACTAGTTTCGGTTGTTACACCATTATCAATTTCAAACAAACTGTTTGTTTGAGTTTGATAATGGTGTAACAACCGAAACTAGTATCTCAATATTTTTAATAAATGTGGTTGTGACAACTCCGTCTTATTATTCGTGTTAAAATGATGTATGTTTCTATATTTTGTAGTTTTGTTGATGTTCCTTCTGTATTTATGAAATGTGTGTTGGTCACTAATTTCTAGCTCACTTTCAGGACAGTGTGATGGAACACTGGCGTGTTCGACATGCCATGTTAAAATGACAAAGAAAGATTTTGACGCAGTGGAAGAAGATCTGTCATCGTTGGAAAGTGACCTTCTGGATGACGCCTTTGGGAGAGCGCCGACGTAAGTTGCACTTGTCTCCATCTCTTTCTAGACAATTTCCACTCATATTTGCGCCTTCGTATATTTTCAGGCAAGTGCGATGGAATGATAACATGCGGAACGTGTCATGTCTTATTCACTGATAAGAAAGTTTACAACTCGGCTGAGCCGATGACAACTTTCGAGAACTGGCTTTTCTTAGAACAAGAACTGGCCCCATTCACCAATTTGTAAGTGGTGCGATTTCGGACAATTATTTAGAAGGGGAAACGTAATTTATGTGGCTAGAGTCTGTCAACTCATTCTTGGCAGTACGCACACAAACAATTCAAGTTCAAGTTTTATTCAGCTAGAAGATACAAGTGGTACATATAGCCAGTCAAATAGATTTAAAAAAAATTCAATTATAAGGTTAACATAATACATACAAATACAATACATAAGATTACAACAGAAGGAACAAATTTCTGTTCGTCCCACTGCTCATCCCTGTAAAACAGCGTTCCAAGTGGCTGCATTGGGGACTAAGTGGCTACTCATTCTCCATATTATGACGAAGGATGTGGGAATAAGGCTGTGAACACAAGGTTTGCTCATGTGGCATTTTGGTTCTTATATGTTAGAGGCAAATTCAAATTTTTATATAGGATTCTGTATCTGCATCAACAGCTATGGCCCTAATTATACAGAGCCACTGCAGTCACGGCCATACAACACAATTTCAGACTAATCACATCAGCTGGGTAAATTTGATTAAAAATCAACTGATGGCTTTAAAAGAGCGTGTGCCTTCTTGCAGTTTAAAATTGTTGAGTTCGGTCGCACGGTCTGTCATCTGGTGTAGTTTAACCTTAAATTAACGCGACCACGACTGTAATAGCTCTGTATAATAAGGCTCTAAACTGTATTAGCTGAATTTTGGTGATTCAGAGTTGGTTGAATGTGAGCTTAGAACAGAGAATAAAGTTTTTAAAAGTGCTGGACTCAAAATTCAATTGTACTTTTAATTTGTAATTATTATTTTTTAAATTTCAAGTTGATCACTATTACTGGATAATGTGGTCAACTCTTGTTCCTGTAATTTAGTCGAAAAATATTTTGTTCTGCTTTGAAGGAATAAATTTCATTTCATAAAACAACCAAAATAGTGAGTGAGCATACCTGGTGTTTATAGAGCCTTTCGTAAGAACATCTCAAGCCTTCTATTAGCATAGAGTAGTAGTCATGGTAGAGAGCCGACATGCGCGAGTCAAATTCATACAACTGCCAAAAATGAGTTGACAAGCTATAACTTCTGTGGATACCCGTCTAAACTGCAAGGGCTGGTGGACTCTAATATATTTATATAGGTTATAATAGTGCTGGTATTCTCTGCTCTAAGCTCTCGACTTATGCAAGTAGTGTCGCTATAGCTCTCTCCGTTTGTATGGGTTTTTTTGTTATTCGATATTGAAAACGTTCTCATTCCATGTGCAGCTTCACATCGATTACATCTTTGTTTCTGTTACCTGTAGTTTTTTTACAGCTGTGGAGTATCCTGCTTCAATTAATTACTAGTAGTTCTGTGAACAGTAGACCTTACGCCCAAGAATAAGGGTGCTTACACAGAGGAACATACTCGATGTACCCAATGATAATCACCATCGCAAAATGAAACACAATCATTAGACTTAACCCTTGATTCAATTTGCGTAGTCTATTTCATGTGTGTTTTCCACAATAAGTCACTCCGTATCACATCACCAAGGCCGCATTTCTATTTTCCAAACAGCTGTTTGCTCAAATTAGACTTCACATGTGTGGTGAATTAATATTTGCAAAATAATATTAATGAGATTTGTCTAATTACTTAGTAATCACTTTTTATTATATGTTATAAAAATATTAGAAATGATTTGTTTTTCTTAAATATGTAATTCTTATGAATGATAACTTAATTCATATGAATCTAATTCCAATTGCATATGATGGAGAAGCTCATTCTAAAAATCGTATGTTCCTATAAAAGTAGGCCTAATAGCCTTACATTTTTTCCTTCTAAATATCATTTAAATGCAAGCAAATTTTGAAAATCCTTACACATACATCGCCGGGCATTCCTTAAAGGAAGATTCATGCAAAGTTTCATTCAATTTGGTCCACGCGTTCAGCCGTAAATGCGTTACAAGCAGACAAATGCAAAACGGTCGACTTGAAACAGACCTTTCTTCCTTCGGTCAATTATTATCCTCATTCCTCTAATCAAGCTCACATTCGTGTTTAAGTTATTATTTAGGTAGATGTGAATGCTGAAGATGAAATAATGGTATTTGGAATACAGCTTTGAACGACTATGGGCTGATGAATTAAATTTTTTTTTTTTTTTTGAGGATGAAGCCCACATAGGTCTGAGACCTGTGCGTGGGTAATGAGTTGGATGATGGTGATTGATGAGTTGGACCTACAGTTTTAGGTGGGTTCCGAACCACCGGGAAGTGATTTTACTGCAGAGAACAGTGTCTTTTTTGCTGGCCAATCTAATCGGTCACCGTTACAAACCGGACCTACAAGAACGCAGCTTATCTCTCTGATTGAACAGATACGCCTCGCGGCTATCACTTCCCTAATGATTGATAACTGTAGATATATGATTTCTAATTCAAAATTTGACCTCAGCTGTTTGATATTTAGGTTCGTATTATCGAACCTACCTACAGATTTCCTCAATTCAAGGTAGGCTTATGAATATGGGCCTTAAATCAATGCTTTCTGTTCTACATTAACGACATTTTTGTTTATGTTTTGGTTGTAGTATGTTATTATTATTTTTTTTTTTTTAATAAAATGAGTTGAAGGTTCCAAGGTGCTATTTTACATTTTAAAAATCGCAAACATCATATTATTTATGAGGGTTGAAAAAGCATCTATAGGTGCTTTGAGTAGAGGGCTATTTTGTGGAAACCTGGGTGATTGTGAATGACTGTAGCATACCTAAAGTGCTAAAGACCAATAACTTAATTTGTATGAAAGATTTTCAACTAATTGCATTATTTTTTCAAATACACTTCGGCTGTACCGTATTGTATTCGTTGTCTAAATTAAACAAGACTTGGCTCCAGGTAAATTTCTGAATAAATTTGAAATTATATTCCATAAATTCTCCTGAATAACACTAATATCATAAAAGTTAGTTTGAAGTGACTGACAGTTGAATAAACGATTCCCATCAGCTGTTCAATGCTGTTGTCAATATCCGCCATTACGGAAGTCTTCAGTATAAAGTAATAGCAATTAAAGGAATTCGAAATTAATAAATTCTGTTTACTAATATCATAGTCTGTTAAGATTCAAGCAAAACAAACTTCGTCTCAAAACTTCGATTTTTGGCACATCTTTTTTCAAATTTCATCACACTTGGAATTTTATTTCAGTCTAATAACTAATTGTTCAACCTAAGTGCAAAGAGAGTGGACATTTTCTCTTATTTCTAATTTAAAATCTTTTTCTTAGCACATTTATTCAACCTGCAATATTTGTTATCACTGCTTTTTGGTAGTTTCTAGTAATTTATTTTATGGGATTTTGGAATTTTTTGTCAACAAATTTTGTTTTTTGGTGCATAGTTTTAATGTAAATAATAGTTGAACAGTTCAAATAATCTTTCTCATCAATTATAGGGGTGGAATTTAAAGTGGTGAATGTCTAATCAATTTCGTTGAATAATGTAAAAAAATTCCATTTTATAGAATAATTTCTGTGCTTATTTAATAACAATTTGAAATTTATCAATGTTTAGAAAAATCTCATTGTTTTATATTCGAAATCGTCTTCTAATTTTAAAGAATCATATGTGATGCAGTATTTTTTATGTTTCAAATTTATTATAGTCCAATAAGCTCTTATAGCTTTATATTGCTATATAAGCTCTATATTGCTCTATAACCGTTATATTGTTATATTTTTTTATCAATCGATATTTGATTACCTTTGGTACTGTTTACAAGAAGAACTTGGAAAAGTCTTTCAAACGTATAACTTACGCTGAGTTGAAGTGGAAGAAATTATAATTACTTTGAAGTCCCATTTACACATGTTCTAGGCTAATATTGATCGAATAGATGCTGGAGTACTAGAACGCCCATTAATCTCATTTAAAGCACGTTTCAAGATTGCATGAAGCTCTTTTCAGTGACTTTCAATTGAGAAAAAACTATTTTTGAGAATTCTTGTATTCAGACAGTTATTGGAAAAGTTATCTGAATTTGAATCTAATTCTTAGGGGCGATGATGGAAAAACAGGGAAAGCCTTTTTCAAAAGCTCATATCAAACATTGTAATAAAAAGTTGTCAATGGAATAGGTAACATTTTACTTCCGGCAGCTCAACAGTCAAAAATATAAAACATGTCCAACACAAAATTATACAATGCTTACTTGCTGTAGCTGAAATGTTCGTTTTAAAATTATTAATTCATTTCTTGTTATTAAAATTTTTCCAGGTCACGTCTCGGGTGCCAGGTTAAACTGAGTAAGAAATTGGGTAATTTTGAAGTTCAACTTCCAGATTTCTCTAGAGACCTACGAGAGTCTTAATGATTTTAGCTGTGTATTGTTAAATAGTAAAAAAATGATAAAGTTTACATGAACAAACATCAAGTTATAGTTAGGACTGATATTTTATAAGAAACATTTTGTACAGTTTTATAAAAAATGAAGTGAAGTGGCATTGGTGCTTGATGAGTTTTTCTAGGTAAGTTTTTTCTTTTCCTAGAAGAAATGTGTTGTGAGAAAATTATGTTGATTTCAAGTACAGCACAGTCTCGCTAATCCGGTCTCCGATGTTCCGGACGTTCGGCTAATACGTCCGGCCCAAAAAATTTGCGGTACAGTATATTCTAAATGTCGTGGAAATTCCTCAATAAATAAAATTTATAAAATACTTTACGCTATACTGTATTTAGTGTATACTGCATCACCAAAACGCCAATTTTAATACGTTTTCTCATTTAAAAACACAAACCGTCTAATATGGACTTTCACTAGTCCGGACAGGGTTCGGTCCCGTAAGTCCAAATTAGCGAGACTGTACTGTAAATTAAGTAAAGTTAGAAACTTGTCGACCATGTTTGTTATCATGGTTGAGTTCATGGGAGTCTTACCGTTTACCGGTAAATGGAATTTTACTGAAAAAATTCAGACGTTCAAAAATTAAAAAAAAAAAAACTAATCAGACGCAGTTTCTGGTAAAATTCCATTTACCGGTAAATGACAAGGCTCCCATGAACTCAACCATTATTTTAAAACCAAATACCTATTGTTAATTACATTTTCTTTGAAAGTGATATCTTATGTAATTAATACTATTCCATTCATTTTTATAAATTGCATAAAACATGTTGCCTTTCTACAGTAGCAAAATAAATACGTTACCAATATATTTCTTCTATACAATACTCGTCTGATGCATTTCTCATTCCAGGTTAATAATTGTTGCAAATTTTAATTATTGTTGAAAGTATTTTACTGTTCTTTGTTTGAATGAGCTTATTATGTTATTGTAATATTACATATTAGTAATTCTTGAAGTTTTTAATAGCTCTCAAATAGAGGCATGTTATTTACTATTTTTTGGTAAAATAATAATTTGTCCAAACAATTGAAATTAGAAATTTTACATTGTTGAATCGATATTTGAAACATCTATATTTATTACCTATTAGAAAAATTAATGTTGGTAATTTTTCTAGCTTTAATAGTACCTTTCCTATTCCAATTACTAGTCAATTTTTTATGGCTACTATTTGGTTATAATTAATATGTGCATATGAACTAATTAAATATTTTTCCTGATTATTTTGGAATTACTTGTTTTTACTCGTGTAAAATCTAAGCCATTATTGGAATCGTATTGTTACGGGTTGTATCTCTAAAATAACGCTGGCAACACTTAAATATAACACTCGCACTTTATTTACACAAATTATTCACAACACGCAAATTATTCAGTAATGTCTCACAGAATAATGTAATAAAAAAGACAGATAAATCAATAATGTTCAACTAATAAAGAGTTTGCAATATTACTGTACAAAAATCAATCACTAAATGTTAAAAGGCCGATCTAATATTAAATAATAACTGTTAAATGCACTGTCCAATAATTCAAGAAGAATTTCTAAAAAGAACAATCAAACTTACGTAGCTCAAGTCCGTAATACAATAATAGCTAAGAGTAGAGTCCACTCATATAACAGGTAAAAGAATTCTCTCTAATACGGCGATAATCACTTTAACAACAAACGTTTGTACTATTAATGGAACTGCCACTTGTTATCTCAACAAATTTCAAACAAGGAATGACTAACGTTTTCCTAAGCGCTCGCTTTAAGTAGGTTTTATCATGATCAAGAAAGAACTGGATACCTCTCCATTTTTCTATCAAATTCTACAATAAACAGTTGATACATTCTACAACTTTTGATAAAATTCCATGAAGTTCTAATTGAACGTTCTAATGATATTTAGTTAAACTGCAAGGCAAAGAGAGTGCAGGGATAGTAAACATCACGCTGCTTAATGGCAACTGGAAAGTAACATTGACATAGATAATAATACTCTTCTTTCCATCCACAACAGTATGATATTACTCCATGCAGTTCCAACATCAATATAGGTACTCCACTGTCTGAATTTTAAATTTACTTACATCATGACTGTGTCAACATAATTTATGATACATGTCTCAGTGCTGTTGAGGCTGTAGATGAATAACATTGGAGTACTATTTCAATTTATTGTAGATGAGTCTTGTAACAACCACATTAATATAATCCACTAATCAAGTGCTTTACCTTCCAAGTTTCGTTCCAATTTCATAAACTCAAACTATTCTTAGGTTGCTTGCACAGTGGAGCATCAATATTTTATAATAATTGTCGCCATTGCAAAATTAAATACAAGCTGATGGTATTCACCATCATGCACTGTTAAGATGGTGTTTACACCAGTCTTCTTGTTTTCCACAAGTATTTTGTTCTTTTTTTTTACAAAATACAGCAACTTTTTCTGTCTTCCACTTGTGGAGAGACAAATCTTCCACTAAATTATGGTTTCCCATGGAGTGACGTTAAATACCAAAGAAAGTTGACAACTAAAAGTGGAATATTTGTTGCTGCACACTGTGCGCAAGCAACTTGTAGGAAACTAGCGAAGGGCTGTTCCCCCTTCACGATTGCTTGATTCTATGTCTGATCATTGAAATCAAATACTCTAAAGTCACTACTGGTCATTCTTATGAAGTTTTTGACACTCCCATCCACCCCAGGTTACCAGTCATGGGTCAACGTCATCACAGTGATCAGCTATCATGTCACTGCCACTAGCCTTCAACAAGGGTCTCATCCAATGTCTTCGGGAACCTCTTGTACAGTGGCTGGCTATGATGACACAATAATTACCTCTTCTTCATCCAACATCCTTGACACTTCTGCCTAAACCTTTTGCGCCAATTCTTTGGCAACAACTTTTCCACTTTATGCTCTAAATTTGAGAATTTAGCAACTTTTATTTTTCTACAAGCAATCTTTTGCTAACTTTGGTTTAAACGCGCCAATACACAGCATGTGTTGATTTTGCAATGGTGATTATCAGGTTACTATTGGTGAATATCCACAGTCTAAGCACAAGTGCATACAAAATTATGTACTGTACTGTAGATAAACTTTTGTGAGAAGAAACAAGAGGTGTTTGTGTACAGGGTGATTATTAGACTGTTTAAGCAAAACTATGAAAACAATAATGCTAATTCTAGCATTGATATAACTAAAATTATACTACTGGATGTGTAACATTGTGTAACTTGTTTAACAAGTAAAAAGTGACGTTACAGTCCGACCGTGTTTCACCAGGTGCGAGAAATCTCTAAATGGAAAATAATTTTCCCATAAAAACCTGTTAGCTTGGCTCTTTTGCCCGATTTAGCTTTTTTACACCAGAAGAAGTGGCTTCACTATTCCATAGCATTGAAGACTCGCCCAATGTCATCAACCCTTAACTCGCCCAGTGTCATTGACGCTTAAGGGTCGATTACATTGGGATAGTAGGTGAGCGAGTAGAAAAGTTACAGGCGACCGTGCTACAGCAACTTTGCATATCAAGCCGAATTTATAGAACAAACAGAACTTTCATAATTACCCCCATACTATGGAATTTCAACTACAATAAAAAATTATATTGCAACAAAAAATTAAAATATGAAGTTTACCAACCATTATTCAATAAAATTTCATCAAAATACAATATGTCTCATCTGAAGTGTTATGTTGGCAGCCTGCGCGGTTAAATGTCGGCTTTGATCACAATAATATTTTTTTTTTTTTTTTTTTTTGTAGATTACGTCTTGGAGACTCCAGTTAAGGAGTATAAGACAAGTCAGATCAACAATATTATACACTAGATACCATAATTACTTCAATTAGTTGAGGTGAGGCTTAATTTTGATGTGAAAGGAACTCTTGTACACTATAAAAAGCTTTATCAACTAAATATTTCTTCAATTGATTTTTAAATATTTCTATATTTTCAAGACTCTTCAAAAACTGCGGTAGCTTGTTGTAGAATTTCCTACCAATATAACTAGGTTTTTGTTTGAATAGGCTACTATTGTGACTCACCAAGTGATAATCTCCTCGGCTTCTTGTATTATAATCATGTACATCAAGATTTTGGTTAATATCATTCGTTTTTACATATAAAGTAGCTTCATACACATATAAGCAGGGTACAGTTAGGAGACCAAGTCTCTTGAACAACGGCCTACATGAATCTAATCTATTTACTCTTTCTATACACCTAACCGCTTTCTTTTGGATCTTAAACACCCTATCAAGATTTTGTTTTGATGAATTACCCCATACTAAGATAGCATACCTAATATGTGACAGTAAGAGCCCATGGTAAGCTGTAAAAAGTAACTTTTTGTCATTCAATCTAGCGAGCTGTCGCAGGACAAATACCCCAGATGAAATTTTACTACATATTTTCTCAATGTATGGAGTCCAGGTCAATCGTCTATCCAACGTAACTCCTAGAAATGCAATTTTTTCTTCCTGGTCTAATTGATTATCGTTTACAAACACGTTTATAGCCCTATCTTCATTTAAATTATGTTTGTTTTTGAATTGAAGGTATTGGCATTTTTTACTATTTATAGTTAATTTCAACTGGTTGAAAAATTGGACAATGGACTGCACACCTATATGGGCACTTATTTCTAAATTATCTAGAATGGAATTGCTGAAAATGAGTGATGTATCATCAGCAAATAAGAGGGCTCTACCACTAATTAATTCTTTAGGTAAGCGGTTGACATATAACAAAAAAAGCAATGGACCTAGTATTGACCCCTGAGGCACTCCAGCTTGCACCTCTAATTTATTAGATTTATTCTTTACTATACTATTACCAACTACTGTAGTTAGTTCTACACATTGTTTTCTCCCAATAAGATATGATTCAAACCATTTCAGTTCAACCCCATTTACACCTACATTTTGCAGTATTTCCAATAAAGTTCTATGATTAACACAATCAAATGCCTTTGACAGATCTAAGAAGATTGCAGTAGCTTTATCACCTGAATCTATTATATCTATTAGTTTTTCAACTAGAGAAACTATGGCTGTTTTTGTTGATCTCCCTTTCTGGAAGCCATGCTGTTCATCACAGATAAAGTTAGCTTCTTGAAGGTGCAGAAGTAACCTATTTAGAACTACTCTTTCAAAAATTTTACTTATTACATTTAAAATACTAATGGGCCTATAGTTTTCTACCTTTTCTCTATCGCCACTTTTGAAGATTGGCAAGATCTTCCCCTCTTTTAAATTATCTGGAAAAACACCTTGTTCTAATGAATGATTGATCAGATGAATCAAAGGGTCTAACAATTGATCTTTACATTCTTTCAGAATTTTACTGGATACCCCATCCATTCCTACAGTTTTTTTATTATTTAAACTATCAATGATATTTGACAACTCGTCTTGGCATACTGGGTGGAATTTTAATTCGTTCTGAATCCCCTCAGTATTCCTCATGTTTGCATCACTAATACCTGTATTAAGAGATTTTTGAAGATCCTTAGCAACCAGTTGATAATATCTGTTAAAGAAATTACAAATGTCTACACTATCATCAATATATTTTTTATTTTCGTTAATTATTCTGGGGACACTAGTATAAGCATCTACATGAGCTACTTGCCTATTTTTGTTTATTACATCCCACACTGCTGTGTTAAAGTACACACTATTATTCAAAATTTCAGCTGTTTTCTTACATTTCGCTCTTTTCACTTTTTTCATATAGTTTTTCTTTAGAGCTTTGTAATTATCTTCACTTAACATATTTCTAGATAGTTTGAATTCATCATATGCATCTTTAACCCTATTTCTTTCTGCAAGGATATCATCAGTTATCCACTCTTCAATCTTGTCTAATTTGTTCTTTACAGGGACTTTTTTAACTGGACAACTCATAGTAATATGAAACCTTAAAATATTAATGAAACTATCATATTTGTCATTTAAACTATTGCTATTGTAAACCCTACTCCAGTTTTCTTGTAGCAGATTCTGCTTCAAACAATCGATATTCCCCTGTTCACATTGTTGAATTTCTTTCATTTCTCTACTCTTTTTAATTGATTTATGACCTTGCAACCCCACCTCTAAGATTTGATAGTCATGATCAGATAGTTCCGAGCCGCCTAATCTTGTTTTAGAGTAATCTATATTAGTAAGGATGTTATCAATTATTGTTTGTGATGTTCTTGTGACTCTGGTATATTCATGAACTTTTATTTCCAAGTTATTCATGCATATAATATCCTTTAAATCTTCTGTCATTTTATTCTGTGTTGCAAAGTCTGTATTGAAATCTCCCGCTACAATAACGTTTGTAAAACGAGTAGTAGTAATCTCTAAAAGCCTATTGAATAGTTCACAAAAATTGTTCCATTCCCCATTTGGTGACCTGTAAATACCTAACACCGCTACTTCGAAATTATTGTCGATTTTTACTCTCAAACCAGTAACTTCTAAATCCATTTCCACAGCAAATTTCTCTACATATTCTAAATTAAATGTTTGCATATTCTTAGCATTGTATTTTGGTGTTGGCTACACTGCCAGATAGTAGCAAATTATCCAAAGTGACAGGCTCACAATATGGCTCTGAGCCTATCTATTTTGGATTTGCTACTATCTGGCAGTGAAGCCAACACCAAAATACAATATTATTGTGGTCAAAGCCGACATTTAATCACGCAGGCTGCCATCGTAACACTTCAGATGAGACATAATTATTGTATTTTCTGTGAACTGTTTTGATGAAATTCTATTGAATAATCGTTGATAAACTTCATATTTCAATTTTGAGTGCAATATTATTTTTGATTATCTTTGAAATTCCATAGTATGAGGATGATTCTGGAAGTTAATTTTTTACAATTTGGCTTGGTATTCCGAGCTGCTAGCACGGTCGTTCTATAACGATTCTACTCGCTCAGTTCAAGTAACGGCCTATTCGTAGATTCCACGAGTAGAATCGTTATAGACCGACCGTGCTAGGAGCTCGGAATACCAAGTCAAATTGTAAAAAATTAACTTCCAGAATCATCCCCATACTGTGGAATTTCAAAGATAATCAAAAATAATATTGCACTCAAAATTGAAATATGAAGTTTATCATCGATTATTCAATAAAATTTCGCAAGCAGTCTGACCACGGCCTAAGTAACGACGTCAGTCTTCACCCAACCATGGTGGCCCTGAGCCGCTCCCCAGCTAGTAACTATCCCAATGTAATCGACCCTTTTAAAAGTATGCACTGCCTACTGGATAACTCACATTGATATTCGATTCGAAAGCCTGCTTCTGGTCAAGTTGTTTTTACGGTCGACACAGTGTCGCTTGCGCTGTGATAGAAGCCTTGATTCTTTGCCTTTTACAGCGCATTCTGCTTGCCTTGTCGATCGTGAAAACCTGATTTTCCCTCCGACTATGATTACGTTGGCGTAGGTTAATTTCCATGAAATAAGGTTGGCTTAGGCGGTTTGTGCTTCGTTCTCGTGTTCCGTAACAGAAATTTGAGAATTGTTTTCGGTTTTATTATTTCCATTTATTGAGTAGCTGTTTTTATCGGCATTTATTCTAAACTATGTCCACAGTTGAGAATAATGCAGCACAGTCGGGACAGCCTAGTCTTTCGAAGCAGGATCTTTCTACTCTCGTAAGTGCCTTTCCATCATGCTGGTGTATTCAATAGAGAATCAAAATGCCTGGCTTCATTCAGTCCACTTAAATTGCATCATTAATTTCTCAATGTGTTCTCTATCTTTACATCCTCTCTTAACAGGAATAATTTGAAAAGTTTATAATCAATTAGATCTCGTTTAGTTTGTGATTATTAATTAATATTCTATTTTCAGAATTCGGCAATATAGTTTGAATCATTGTGACATGAAAGTTACAAAAATCACGAATAATTACTTGATTATTTAGTATAAGCTTCATTTATTTCACTGAGATACTTACCTTCTTAAATCCCTAATCATATCTAAAAGTTGATAGATGAGTCATAAGATTGTTGCCATTAAGGTTACGGTATGGTACGAAGTTCAGTTTTGCTTCAATGATCCCAATAATTATTAAATTATTCATAATTTCAACGATTATGGTATCACATTAGCTAATAACTTATTTGGTCTTTTGAATAACCTATGCACTTCGATTTCTATTTAACTTTACTTGTGTGTCACTTTGGCCCTGTTCACACGTGCAATGTTTTGCGGTGCTACAGCTTTTCCACTACGCGCGGCTAACGCGCTACAGCTTGCGACCAAAACCATTTTCATAGTATGTAGTTTTATGATTACTAGCCGCCGGCAGGCTCGCCTCACCCGTCTAGCCAGAGGCTGCACCCCCTGGACCATAGGAGAGGGGGATTTATTATCGAGCTGGGCAGGTCCATTCCATTTTTAGGTTCAAGTCTATTCCATTGCAAGAATTATTGTAATAAAAACATTGAAAACACTCAAGTGGAAATTGTGTCTCACGTTATGGGGTGACAGCCTTTCTCTCTGTTTAGGGCATCGTCAGACGACCCACGGTACACTGATTTAAGGCACGAGTTTGAGGGTTATGGATGTTGGAAGAGTGAAAGGGTGGGGGGGGGGGATGAGTAGGCGAGATATTTATGCTTCTTCCTACTTTTTTTATTGCTGATGATACCCACATGAGTCCGAGACTTGAGCGTGGGTAATGAGGTGAATGATAACACACATAGATGCCAGACGGAGGAGCGGGATTCGAACCCACGACCGCTTAAACAACAGCAAGCTGAAGTTACGACACCCCAACCAACTGCGCTAAGAGGCCCGCCATTGAGGAGGTAAAAGACCTTCGTAAGTCAGTAGATTATTTCGTCGAAAATAGAATGATGAGTACAATATTTTAATAGAAAAATATGTAACTTATAATAATGTTGAAATTTCTAAGGAAAAAGATTTTTAGAAGAAGAAAATGGTTGATGTGGAGTCGCAGTTATGTGAGTTACAGCAATACTATAGAGCAAATGATTTGGAAATTCATGAGATTCCGGTCTCTAGGGGAGAAGATGTAAATGCGATTCTCAACGGTGTGGCCAAAAGTCTCAAGATTGAACATAATGATGCGGAGATTGATATAGCTCATAGACTACCGACCAAGAAAGGAAAGGTGCAACCAATAATTGCCAGAATTGTGAATAGAACTAAAAAAAAAAAAATGGTTGGTGAACCATAGACGGCTTTTTAGAGATATAAAGAAGATAAACAATAAGGACGACGATAATGAAGGGGCAGCAAAGATGCTGACGATAATGATTGGGCCAACCCAGTAGAAAACAACACACAAATGAGCCACCAATGATGGCTGTCATGCAGCTAAAAACGTGGTGAAGCGCTGTGTGAACAGAACATGAATTTTTCATATAAAGCAATGCTTGCCATCAGCTGCCCGACCGATGCTCCACAAAAATCCTGTGTTTGCTCAAGTTACACACAGTCTCCAGGCCCTCAAACTCTTTATGATAGCCTACTATTAGGATGTAATATTTATTATTAGAGTTTAAGCATAATGCTCCTCACTTATTTAAAAGCTAAATACTCACTAACCAATCTGACCTTGTGTTGACCCAATGCACTGGTTTTTGTTGTTGCTGTTGAATAAGCTAGAGGGAGCGGGTCCTAAATGTTGGCTTTGAATTCAATCTTATAACGTAATTAATGTAACGTTTGAATAATCGTTTTTACGTTTTTTTTAACGAAATAACGTTTTTAACGTTTGAATAATGTAATTAACTTGATAAGTTTGATTTTTTCACAGTTGTATTCTAATCACAAAAGTTGATCTAGCTACTGATACAACCATTATGATGCAATGATAATTCATTAATTAATAATTTATTGTTTTTTTCAGGATGTCACAAAGTTAACGGCTTTATCTCCGGAAGTCATAAGTCGCCAAGCTACCATAAATATTGGTGAGTATTCATGTTTATGATATACTTTTTCTGTATTTATTGTAAATTTATTTGGTAAATAATTAATGGTTAATACCGGTAGACACATTCTATGGTACGGTGAGCCATAACATTTTGGACAACTCAATTCTGGAGCAAGGGTCTGACGCAAATATCGAAAATGAATAAGTTGTGTGATAACTTTTCAATAAATTAAATAAATAAGTGTACGGATTTTATTGGTGGGGATACCTTTATAATTAATTCAACCTCGCCGTTTGAGCCATGTCATGGGTCTCATGGTGGACCTACTATTTTAGGTGGGTTCCGAACAACCGGGTAAGTGATAATAAAGATTACATCATTGAAGCAAGGTCACCCATCCAAGCGTAGTCTTGAGCGCTCAATAAATTAATCACAATTAAATTAACGTAGAGCTGCTCATTTATTGTCCAGTTGTACAATGTAGTTTTAAATTGGATCTAAATAGCAGTACCGGTACATTAACAGAACATAGACAGCTACGTGACCTATAGGTGGTGCCATAGGCGTAGCCTAGAAATTTCTCATGGGGGTGTCAACCGAACCATCCTTGCCATCAACAATCTTTACCAGTGAAATACACGCAATGAAAAATTTGTTACTTGATAAACTATATATATATTTTTTTTAAATAATATGGAAATCTAGATTACTTTATGACTGAGGCCGTGTGCATAGTTGAGCGTCCGAGAGCAAAGAGCCTAGCGCATAGAGCAACGCCTCGAATTAAAATACATGCTGTGGTAATGCCATAGTGGAGCGTGAGGAGGCCTGAAAAGAGCAGAGCTTCGAATTAAAACAAGTTTGAATTCTTGGCTTTGCTCTCTCAACAACGCCAGCCGGTCCTGCCATTTTTATATTTAATAATATTACAAATTTAATAATAAAATAGCATTTTGCGCGGTTATTGACATAAATCTTTCCATTTCAACCTACATTATGGGTCAAAGAATTCTATCTAGAACTTGAGTCGTCGCCTATGTGTTGGCGGAGAGTCCGATCCCGGGGACCCCCTTGGCTACGCTCCTGGGAGTTGTACTTACTAAATAAATTATTATTCTATTCTGCCAAAAATAGTATACAATTGAAAGCAAAATAAGTTATGAAAGAACTATTAACTTTCTTGTATTTGCATCAAACTTTTATGCTGTAACATTCCTATGGAAGAAATAGAATAACACAAAACTGCTTCCCTAACATAGCACTAATTAGTGTTGGACTCTGTTATGTATTGGACTATTAAAACTTAACTGGCTCTTCAACGTCTATTTTATTATCGTTTAAATCCTCAGCTAACAGGGATAAAAGCTGCAATATTGTAAAAAGTGAAATGCATCATAGATAAGAGTAAAGGATATGTATATCGTCTTTGTAAGGGTGACCGATTGTATTGCCCAACAAAACAGACTCTGTTCTCTGCTTTAGAATTACTTCTCGGTGGTTCGGAACCCACCTAAAGCTGTAGGTCCAACTCATCAATCACCATTATCCAACTTATAACTCACCCACAGGTCTAAGACCTAAGTGGGTTTCATCCTCCGCATTTGCAAGTGCCAGTCATTGCACCAAACCAAAGCTCTCAGTTTTTTCTGAAAATTTATCTTCTGTCAGCATCCCTGCAATAATGGAACTGTCTTCATTTTTCCTCATTCGTAACAGTATATGTATGATTTCCGTTTAAATTATTTCAATAGTAGTTTGCTGTTATTATCAACAGCTTTCTTCTTTTCCATTACAAGGAAAAACCAAATACTTTATTTTTAGGTGGTTATCATACAGACCAAATTAATATCTATTGGTATTATTACTGCAGTACTTGTATGTTGAATGATAGAATGATGAAACTTGAATGATTTGCTTTTTTTAAAAGATAATGAAACTTCATCTCCAAAATCCTTTTTGTTTTTTATGGAGTTAATATGATACAGTTCTTTGAGTAATAACATATTCAAGTTGTGTTAGTTATTTTCGTGTTCAAATTTGATTCTTTATGTTTTTGCATGAAAAAAATACATTTTGCCAAAAATATAGGGGTGTTTTCTAGTCTTATCTATGTATTTATAATGAAAAATAAGACAAAAATGTCACAACCACATTTATTAAAACTTCGAGAAACTAGTTTCGGTTGTTACACCATTATCAATCTCAATCAAACTGAAAACTGAAGTACAGAGAAGCCTTATATATACTGTACATGGAATGATACTATTGGCTAAGAGGGAAAGAGGCTGACCTTAATCGGTCGTTGTGATTGGTTGTCAAGTCACGCCCCCTGGTGGGAGGAGTAACAAGCAAAAATGCGAGTCAAATCAATAACTAAACACTGTGAACATCAAGAAAGTAACAAAAAATTGTAATAAGGCTAGAATTTAATCAAATTAAAATTACATTTTTTTTTTAATTAGAAGCTCATTGAAATGCAATCAAGGTCAACTGAGAAATACAAATAAGAACTGCTTTTTAAAAATAGGCTTGAATTATAATGAAACCAAGTTAGTTGTATTGAATTGGTTAAAATAAATTTGGTCATTTAAATTAGTTATGGAATCGTTTTTTACCAACTTAGTTATCTCCAAAGCTTCTAAAATGTTCAATTGTCTGCCTTTGTCAATCAAATGCAGAAATTCAACATTTTCTTCAGCCTTGAACTTGTGTCCATTACTAAAAGGAGATTCAAATTTTGCAGAACATCTCATTAATACTACATCTCTGTCTGTCTCATCTCACTTCTCTGTATCACTACATTTAGGATTTAGAGTAAATACAATATCATTTAAAATAGCAAATAGATAAAACTGCTAAAACAAATCTGAGGAAAAACGGCCTGAATAAGTATATAGCTGTAGTAATAGCAGATTTACTGATGAACTGACAATTTTGTTTCAAAATTGTACTATTCAAACTTTGTACTATAAAATTTTCATCTATGGAAATATATATTGTAGACAGAAACTATTTAAAACCATGGATAGCTCCTGGTTTTATAAACTCCAATATAAAAAGATTCAAAATGTACAAAAAATTACAAGAAGATCCATAAGTTGTTAGACTAAAAGATTAGTACAAAAAATACAGAAACACTTTCAACGTGTGATATGATATGCTTTGAGCCTGTATAGGTGCTTCTGATGTTGAAAAGGTAATAAGGGAGTTGAAAAATAATTGTAATCCAGGAGAAGACAATATTAGCAATAAAACTCAGAAATATTGCACATCTTATATCTGAACCTTTAGCATTCATTGTGAATTTGTTTCATCACAGGAATATTTCCCAAGCATTTTTAAGTGACCAGAATTGAACCTTTTGTAAACAGGGAGATCCAAACATTGCTAGTCACTAGTCTATTAAGTAGCCTTTCATAAATATCCAGTTAATTGAATATATAAATACACATAATATTAAAGATAGATTTCAATAAGGGTTTCAAGCAAAAAAGTACTCGTTAATAGAATTTACAAACGATATCACAGAAAAAATTGAACTTTGGCTAGAAAGTAATGGCAATATTTTAGACCTGGCAAAGGCTTTTGACACTGTTCCACTATAAGGGCTGTTGAGTAAGTTGGATAAATATTGAATCAGTTTGCTAACTCTAGATGTGTTTAGAAGCTATTTAAAAAAGACATCACTAATTCTGAAAATTAATGCAAAATCAGATGAAAGATTATTGAGTGAGTTTGGCCTGCCTCAAGGAACAGCTTTGTCACCTATCATATTTCTACTGCATGTGGATTACATGTTGAAATTAAAATTAATGTATGGAAAAGTATATTCATTTGCTTATAACACTGACACTGCCATTATTTTTTCAAATGATAGCTGGGGGGTGAGTTTTTTGGAATGCGAAATATAATTTTTTTTAAATCATAGTTGAGCTTGAATCTCTACAAAACGAAATAGGCCTACAGAACGTTTTAAGCTAATGCTCTTGACCAACCATCTATATTTCATAAACTTAAACTTCATACTTCATGTAATCTAATAACTGTATCTAGAAATCCATTTTCAACTGGAAATATTAACTGCTCCTTGTTTGAGAATGTGAGCTTCACAAAGTATTTGGGTGTAATATCAATGAAAACCTCAAATGGGATACTCATATAAATTTTGTTGATGAGAAAAACTAATATTCGTTCATAGAAATTTTTTAAATCAAAATTCTTAGCAAATGTGAAATAAAAGTATATTTTGCATTAGCTTAATCAATTTATAAGATATAGAATCACAGTAAGGGCTGCAAGTTATGACTCACTTGAATCATTGCTTAAAAAGCAGTTCTCAAAACTATTCTTCACAGATCAAGAAATTATTCCCCACCCAGTTGGAGTTCAAGGACTTTGATGTTATGAGCATTAGGCAAATATGTTTTAAAAATTTAGTAAGATATTAATACATATTAGCAATAAGGTGTGGGATCAGACCCACCTTCATATGCATTCACACCTAATACAATAAGAAGATTGAAAATTATCAATATAATTCCTAAATACTTCTTAACTTATCACCCACAATGTACTAGGATAGTGAAATTCAAAAGTATGTCTACTTTCTTTGGACGATCGGACTGTGTTAGTGCTTCTTTTACAAAGTCAAGTATTATTCTAAATTAATATTCTAAAATTGTAAAGAACTAGTCATTGTTCTTTAAAGTGTAATTCCTTGTGAAAAATTGACATAACCTAACATTTGGATTCTTCAGTGTTGTAAATTTGTGAAGAAAGCAGTTGTGGGCAAAAGCCTGGGGGCTTTATTGGAGCGGCTCAGGGCCACCATGGTTGGATGAAGAATGATGTCATCACTTAGCTGCCCAACGCACAGGAGCAGCTGATGCCACTACATCGGTCTCTCTCATGGAATGCACCTCTGCAATGCACATGCACACTTAACTTGTGGAACTGTTACTGTGGCATGTAACGTAATGCCTAATAGTGCAAAATTAACTGTAACTGGTAACTGGTTTCCCTTCACCCTTGAAAACCAACAGCCAACCTCTAATAAATTATTACTAATTAACTTTCCATCTCTTGTCTCCTGTCACTCCTCTGTAGAATAAAGCGTGGGTTTAGGTTCTCAATTATAATGGCTCAAGTGCAAAACTCCTCCAGTTTTTAGGTGTACCTTTTAATTTTCTCAGTTTGTTATGATGTAGTTGTATTTACTCATGTTAAGTTAGGCTACTGAAAATTAAAGAGACTTTGACCATAACAAGGTTTTCAAATTTAATTAATAATTTAAAGGTTAGGTTAAGGTCTACTGGATTAATTAATTGAGTGTAACTGTAAGTTTTCCAAATATATATTGAGGTTATCAGGCTGCTGTACAACATGTTGCATTCTTAGGAAGTGAAGGCATAGAACAGTTAGGTTAGAATTATCATTAATGTGATTTTGCTCAAAGGTAATAAGCACCTAAGTATAGGCAGTATACAGTATACATAGCATTAACATATACTAATACTAGTTGGCCCATCACATGTTGGCGATCTCCTTGAAGAAATTCTCCTTGATTTCATTATTTGAAGAAATTGCATGTTAAACATTTATTATTTGAAGAAATTGTGTGTTAAACAATAATGTTACCATATTGTATAAACATTATTGTCATGTGAAATATAAATGTGTAATAGAATGAAAACCTAGAAAGCTGTTTGAAAGTAGTTGCACCATAGAATAAGGAAATCTTGATGGTTGGTCAATGGTTGCAAACAACATTGGTTGAGTTCATGGGAGCCTCACTGTTTACCGGCAAATGAAATTCCACTCTGGCACCTGGGCATCAGCTGTGAGGAATGCTTATGCAGTGACATTGATTGGGATGCTCCTGCGCGTTGGGCGGCTAAGTAACGACATCATTCTTCATCCAACTATGGTGGCCCTGAGCTGCTCCCAGGCTTTATATCTTTGCTTTATTTATTTTTGTCATGAATAAATAAATGCATAGGCCTATGCCATAACTATTTTCATCATTTAACTTTCCTCTAACATTCCAACTCTTCTTTTTTATATCTTACACTTTCCCCTTTTTTCACATAATTTACTTATGCTCCTCTTTGAATATTCTCTTTAACATAATAGTTGAATCATAACCATATACATTCATTATTACTACACTTAAATTGTCAATAGATAAGCACATAATATAATAGGCTAATGTTGATAATAATGACTCATCTAGCAAGCAATTTTTATTTTTGCTGGTTTTGTTTAACTTGCTTTTGTTTAAAAATATGTTAACCTTAAATGACTTGATTCAATTTTCATTTTTCAATCAATAGTTTACAATGCAGATTGCATTATAAAAACTTATCATGCACATAAATTTCAGATTATACATGTCAAGACAAGCTGGATTTGCCATTAGATAGATTACAATCTCCCTTTTGTTTCTCTTCTAACCATAATTTAATATTCTGCCAAAATCGGTATTTTAGTAACAAATCAAAACATTGCATTGAAGAAAATGGCGCAAAATAAAATTTTCAAATTTATTCTACTCTAGGACTTGATTTTATCATAAAGCACTTTCTCAAATCGAAATGTTTATGAATAAAGAAACTTGTTTTCAATGAACAAAATTTAATTCTGATAGAATTATATCTCATTTCTAAAAAGTTGACCATAAACAAGATTTAGTTGAATTTAGACATTTCTGGCCATTCTCATGAAAATAAAACTTACTTAAAGTTCCAGGTATTTTTGTTGTTCATGTTAAAGATAATTGTATAGTGTTTTCTAGTAGAATCAAGCAGTTTAAGCTCACATTTTATTATAGATTCTTTGATATTAGATTAAGATGGTCCTCACATGTCCAGTATATTAGAAATAAACTGAGGAAATTTATATTCATATTTGCAACTCTTAGAGGTATACTCACTTATTGTCTACTTGGACAAGTTTACTGCGCTCATATACAAGCAATTTTACAAGATGGAATTATTTCTTGGGGTGGTGCGTTCAAGTCAATACTTACACCCTTATCAATTATACAGAAAATAATCATTAAAACCACACTTAATCTTCCTCAAACATATCCTACAGAAAACCTTTTTGAAAATTTCCAAGTTTTTAATAGGGAAGTGATAGCCGCGAGCCGTAGCAGGTATCTGTTCAATCAGATAGATAAGCTGCGTAGGTCCTGTTCGTAACGGTGACCGATTAGATTGGCCAGCAAAAAAGACACTGTTCTCTGCTGAAAATCACTTCCCGGTGGTTCGGAACCCACCTAAAACTGTAGGTCCAACTCATCAATCACCAGCATCCAACTCATTACCCACGCACAGGTCTAAGACCTATGTGGGCTTCATCCTCAAAAAAAAAAAAAAAAAAAAATGTGTCACAAATTTACATCAAAACTTTAATCTTGTATATTTTCAAGCACAAAACAACATTATTTTTAAACATTCGGCATAATTATCAAACTAGGTCTGCCTTGAATACTGGTATCACCGCCCCCAGGCTTCTCAAATCGTTTACCACCTCTTCTTCACATTATAAGGCCAATATAATATTTACAAAATTACCTGATTACATAAGGAACCCTCAAACAAAAGAATTGGTCATTATAAAAATATAGTCAATAGCTACATCTTAGAAATAAACCGGGACGAGATAGATAATTACATAGTCTCAATATTTTCTGATAAAAGATAAAAAATTACATATTTTGTGTGGCAGTGATGCCCATTAAAGTATTGCATGCGCGTCTGTGTGTGTGTGTGTGGGCTGATCTGTCTGTCCATTTTAAGACAATATATAACTCTCTTTTATAAAAATTAAAATTACTCTAAGTATCTGCTATCTGTAGAGAATGTCTCCAATCTTTCTTTAGTTGTTGTATTGCTACATTACACTGCTTTTTATTTATGTGTTATGATATAAAATGTCATACCTAACGAACATGATTTTAGTATTTCTCTACTTTTTTTGTTACAATGCTGTATTTTTAGCATATTACAATTAATTAAGCTATGTATAGATTTTTGGTTTCATGGTACATAAATTTTGTATTGACCTTTCATGTATTCTGATTAGAGCTCGTTCCTCTTTCACAGGCTATTGCCCATTAGAGGAACTATTTCTTCATATTTATGATGTGTTTTGTTATTTATTGTAATGGTTTTATGAAGAAAATAAATCAATTTCAATCTGGTCACCTTAAAAAAAAAGAATTTTTCATATCACTAGTTAACTTATTTTGATTGGTCTATGAGATGCAATAGATTTTTGGCTAAATACAAAATGGCGGTCAACTAGAAAGGATTGAGAAAAAAACTCTTCTATACATTTTCTTATTGCCTGTTTTTTTCTGCTGAGTCCTAATGCATTGTCATTAGTGATATAAAATTCCCGAGAATTTGAGATTGAGGAAATATTTCCAGGGAATTTAAGGGAAATATTCCCAAAATTCATAAATTCCTGGGAATTTATGATTTCTGTGTAAAATGACTAAAAAATGCCTTTTTTATTACACCAAGTGGCAATCACATGTTATACAACAGTTATGTAATAAAAATGATTAGGATAAATAACTTGAAAACTGTAAAAAGTTCAAAGAATACAGTAATTTAAAGTTTATAGAATGATCATTTTCATGGAAGGTGTAATGAAGGAGAATGAGCACTCATTTCTAATTTTTCAATCATTTAATTGTATACCACTATTATCATGCTACATTTATGTCTTGAAGTTAAATCTGTTTTCCATTAAATGTCTGTCAGTCAGGTAACCATAGTCAACAAAATTTTGGTTGTACTTCCACTTGTATTGCACAACCAGTTTAATGGTGTAATTGAACGAGTGAAGCGAGTTCTTCCTTTTGACTTGAGGCTCGAGGCATTGTGTGTTTGTTTGTATGTTCCACGATAACTTTCGAACGCCTTTATCAATCAACTTCAAATTTGAAACACAGATTCTTGGTATCTTTAGACAGGTCAAGTTTGTTGGCCAATAAAATTAACCGACTCCTTCATCCTTTTAGAGGCGAAACAAAAGGATAGGTTCTCAGCCCTTCATTAATATATCTATATATTACTATATATAGAAAATAGTTGTTTTCTCCATATAGAATTCGCAATAGATTTTAAAATATATTTTGAGTTATCAGCTGTAGGTGAATAAATGCGATCATGCTTTTTATGGAATCTCTGTCAGCTGATATACTAATTTCATTTCCCTGATAAAATATGGATGAATAACAGCTGTTTTTTATGTGGTAAATATATCTACTCTATAGATACACTAATTTCATTACCCTGATATATAGGTCTATGGAGTGGCCGTAGCCGAGTGGGTTAAGTGCTGGTTTGCTAGCCCAAAGGTCCCGGGTTCGATCCCAGTTCTGACCGAAAGATTTTACCTTGGGCCACTCCCGTGTTTCGGAGGTCACGTTAAACTGTCGGTCCCGGCTGCCTAAAAACAGTCGTTGAGTCACGTCAGAGGCCCTGAACTTATTCAGGTGCGACCTGATAACTCTGACACCAGACCTGAGCCAGCCAGGTCACACGATATTATTATTATTATTATAGGTCTATGATCAGATATTTTCTTAGTTATTACATATATTACCTACAAGCTACATTCATTGCCTCTTGCTACAAAACTTGTCATGTTTTTTTTTCCAAAATTAAGAATCATTATTTAATATGATTTATAATACTCCTTTATTACTATTTATTATTATTATTATTCACTGTCTTCAAAAACTATATAGTTTTTATAGATGACAATATAGTATACAGCTACTTTACTATAATATATGTATAGTAATATGTTATATAGATAATATATGTATATATGAAATTACTGTCTTCAGCTGGGTTGGTTAGGGAGAAAGACAACACAAACACAACAAATTTATACGCATACTTTCTGTAAGATTAGAAACACCTTCAACCTTTTTTTAACATTGCGATTATCTTCAGAGAGAGAAGTTCATTCTGAGTCTGACATTCGTAAAATGATATAATCCAACTCGTTATTAATGGTTATAAAATTTCCCAAAGAGCCTCTCTACTCTCCTAGTCCTAAGTCTAAGTAATTGCTCTTTTTGAAGATAGTTGCATAAGACATAAACACTATATCAGTACAACAAACTAAACTATTATGATTACAATTAAGTATTATGATTATAAATACTAAATAATATATTCCAAATGATCAGATTATTGTTAATAATTGTTGATAATATCAATTTATAATATTGTGAATTAGTACCTTTTATAATGAAATGAATGAATGGACCTAACCTGAGGTACTTCTACTTTTTAAAGTGAGCAAAAATAAGCATATGAAAGGTTGTAGTACTTCTCTAATGTGATGAAAATGGTGATTTATTGATTATCACGTGAAATGTGACTGAGATTAATCAATTTGAACTATTTTTAAGCAATTTTATAAATTCCCATAAATTCCCAAAATTTCTTGGCCAGGGAAATATTCCCAAATCATAAGCTCCTTCCCACTGGGGATATTCCCGACCCACATCACTAATTGTCATCTACACTTTTAGCTTTAGGATATCACCTGGTTACCATTTTCACTTTTTATCGCCCTTACAAATATCTCTAGATGCATTTGTTCCATGCTTGTGAAAACTTGCATTATTCAAAGTCCTTTATTGAAATCTAAATTGATAATAATTTCTCCAGGTACAATCGGTCATGTAGCTCATGGAAAGTCAACTGTTGTGAAAGCTGTCTCTGGAGTACAGACTGTTAGATTCAAGAATGAACTGGAGAGGAATATCACCATCAAATTGGGTGAGTAGACATCAGCTTTTTATTGTACTCAATTATTTCTGTTTCTGTTTCAGAATTAACTTGAAATCCTGTTGGATGGTATCAGGGTGACTAGCGACCGGGAAAATCGGGAAAAGTCAGGGAATTTTTAAATTCTGGAAAAGTCATGGATTTTTTAAAAAATATCGGGAAAACTTTGTAGCAAATATATACCTAATAATAATTATATTAATTATAGAAACCCTCAAATGAAATTCGTTTTTCGATGGACAACCAGACAAATAAGCTAGGTAGGCTAACAAACATAAAAAAGATTTGATTATTTGCTAAGATCTTTTTGTTTTTCATCTATATAAAAGCTGATTCACTTATTCATTCATCAGCATTTCTCAAAAACCACATGGCTAATTAAGTTGAAATTTGGTACACATGTCCCGTTGGGGCTCTAGATGCATGCTAATAAAGAATTTTGAAAAATTCCCAAAAATATGACCAGAAGTGAAAATTTAAAAATAAGATTAAGAAATATGTTGTTGTGAATTGAATAACTTTGCCCATATCCATGACAACAGATAATAACAAACAAAAGTGCTGGATTGATTCACGATTTTGTACGAATTTTAAACCACCGCCTGGCTAGATGGTCAAGGCAAGTGAAGAGAGCCTGCCGGCTTGTACCTTATATTGGTCAGGGAAATTTTTTTTAAAGATCAGGGAAAAGTCAGGGAATTTTTGTAGCTTACTTAGCTAGTCACCCTGGGTATGTTTGTCAGACAGATTGGTTTCTACTTTCTTGCAGATCTGATGCATTGTGAGGTCGGCCTCCATATGTGGACAATAATTCTATGGTTCATCTCTATCCTAAAAGGAACCAAAAGGTTTCTTAATATCAATTTTTTCCTCTTTGAGTAAACTCAACTATATCTCATTAGAAAGAAATTGACACATCATAGGATTTTTATAAGACATTGTCTTTAATCTCTTTATAGAATATATTATGAAATATCATGATTACTTTCTAAACATGAGTTTAGTTTACTCTGGTAACATTGTTAAACTTGGATAGGAAGGTGAGGAAAACTGAACATAACATTAAAATGACCTAGTGTAGTGATTCATGCCGAGCCCAAATGGGATTTCCAAATATTCATTGCCATTTGGTTGTATGCACTAAGCTTCAGTCTAAATTTTTCTTTATAGTCTTCTCTTTCAATCCCTAGAATGCTATTTTGCTGCTGCAGTTTCACTTTTCCTGAGAAAATGAATGCAATAGTAGAGTTTCAAAACTAGGTTATCTAGTTAGATGTTATTTGTGTAGTTGAACTTGAAATATATGAATTTAGCTATGAATATTTTAAGTAGGTATTATCCTGACACAGGCATAGGGTTATATACTGGGAATGAATAGATGGAATCAGAAGAATGAAGGAATTCAATAATAGGTCAAATTCACAATAAAGGCACAAGTATTATTTATTGTAAGTCAATTATTAAAAGTATATTTATTGTAAAATTCATGAAACAGGTTTACATTTTTTGAAACTGAATTTTGCTGTTATAAAGCTTGGTTTTAACTCTGATTAAGTTTGCAATATTGTTGTTGGCAACAAACTGCCTGACCAAACGCCCACTGTTTCCACTCCACCACATTTCCAATGTTGTCTTTGATGTTTTTCTCCACTACAAAACTAAACAAAAACGAAGAAATTCTAAATATTTGAATTTTTAAATTTGCTATCATATTACAATTCTTCTTGTGAGTACTTAGCATTTTGAATTTCTCCTAGCATAAAATTCACTCATTTTTTTAAATTTATATTTCTGTCAATTTATACATCTTTTAAATTAAATCGTTTATAAAAATCTTTAATTTCATGGTGCAAAAAGAATTAGATTTGGTATGGAATCTAGAGCCAGTAAAATATTAAAGTATTTTGAAAAATTCAAGTATCTCAATTATTTTTTTCTTATTTACTGATTGAACTTATGCAAAGATCGAAGGGCCTAGCACTGGAGAAAAGGTCTTGTACCCAGATAGTCTGCCATCCATGTCTTACCTAGAATGCATCATTGTGCTGTCATTGTGCATGTGCAGAGAAGTGTTGGCAACACTTGCTGTTTCCACTCCAAAAAAACGAATGTTGGCAACTAAGTTGTGAAAATGTTGTGAATTTCCACTCCCAACATTGTTGGCAACAAATTTTGACAGTGGAATTGGGTCTTAAGGCTCTCAAAAGTCATACTAAATACTGAATCCATTTTTTAGTTATTTTATTGGCTTATATTTCTAAGACTTTCAACTGCTCAATTTGACTGTTTTGTTTTTATTTCAGAGTTGACATTTGATTGTTTTCTATCTTGTTGTATAATATGGAGTATAACATAATCATTGCTTGTTGATAATTTTTTGACCCAGGTGTTTGACCACAGGCATTGTTTTCAAAACCTAACTATAGTAACCTAACCTTCTAACCTATATCCTACAGTCCACATGAAGAAAGCATGCAGTTGTGCCTTCATTCTCAACAATTGATCTAAATTTATATGCAAACCACTCAACTTCCAAATTATAGTGCCATACATTAGATTCAAAGTTTATTCCTCACACTTATACATGATTTTTCTTTTAGATAATGTAACTGATTAAATCCATCTGGTTATTTTCTTGCTCATGCTTTTTTAACTGACTTCCAAAAAGAACAAGGTTACTGCATTCAAACTGTTTTTTTTTTTATGTTTGTACATCAATCATTCGAACAATATTGAACCGATTTCAAAGAATTTTTTTTTAAATGAAAGAGCATCGCTCAGCGGTGGTCCCATCCAAGTTTCGCAAGGATCGGCCCAATACTTAGCCCAATATTAAGCAAAAAGGAGCATTCTTCGATGTCTTCATTTCAATCAAGTTTGAATAGGATAGTTCCACACATAACCGCCAATCAGATAACTGGTGTCGTTTACCAGGCTGGTCATTGTATCATATGGAGCGCTTTACATTTAGATGGTTTTCGAAATCATATGATGCAATGCAATTATGCCTGGTAAACGACATCGGTTACCCAAAGCTGGTTCAGTGTGAAACAAGCCTGTAATGTGCCGTTTTGACCAATCATGTGAACTTAATTTGAATTGAGAATAAGAAGAATATAATATTTCTGTCCATATGTTCATATGAAAATTGTAAATAATTTAGTTAATGTTATTGAGTCATAGGAATAAGGTGGGTGGTGATTGGTCATGCGGTGAGCGTGGTGTTCAAGTGGTCGTGATGTTCAGTCACGACCGCTCAAGACTGCGCTTGGATGGGTGACCGTGCTTCAATGACTTGATGTTACAAGCTTTATTATCACTTACCCGGTGGTTCGGAACCCACCTAAAATAGTAGGTCCACCATGTTCCCCGTAACATGGCACAAACGGCGAGGTGGAACTACCCGTAAGGGTCTCCCCACCATTAAAAGCCATACGCTTATTATTATTATTATTATTATAGGAATAAGGTTATTTAGTTTCAATCATAAGTTGGAGAATTTGGAAAAACAGCTGATCTCAGAAGTATTTTTAGTTTCTCTGCTGTGATGGATTAAGAATATTTATTCGCCATTAAATACATGTGCATACAATAGGCTATTTTGAGGTTATGTTTAATGATCCTTTTGTATTAGCTCAAAGTTTTTGTTTTTTATATTAAAAAATATATATGACTAATATCATGAAAAATATCGTACATAACACGTCCGGGAAGATGTTTATCATACTCATGATAATACCGCACTCAACTCCTGCGTTAACTTATCATATTTTCAGTAAACACAATTTTCCACACTTGTAACACAATATACTATTTCAGCCTACTATTTCAGTGTAGGTATATTCTGAAAGGGACCACATCAAAATGAATCAAAAGCCATTTCACTTTTAAGAAGCCTTTTGCTATTATAAATTTCCTAAATACAATATTCCACATTAAATAAAACGTTGTAGAATTTTCCTTAGTTTATCTTTTCTTATAAGTGGATTTTTAGTTACTTAAGTTTGGATGTTATAAATTAATTATTGGCTTGCTAATTTGATAAATATTTCATAATGTAGGCTTTAAGAAATTTCTCATGTTTTCAAAGTTTGAAAATTCAACTAAAAAGTTTAAAATAAAACATATTTTAAAACAAAAAAGAAACCGACTTCAGTGAAATGATAAAATACTCATGTACTAAAAAGTTTAAAATAAAGTATTTACTTTACTTTGAGAAAATTTTAAATTTCATACAAGTAATCTTTTGAAGTCGGTGCCAAATTTCCCATAAACTTCTAAAATATAACAGAAATACTCTGTGATGTTTTCCATGACGAAATAATTGAACAATCTAATATCAAAACTGACACTGTATTTCAGTAAAAGTGAGTGTAAATCACATATTTAATTGAAATTCAGTGTTAGATTTGATATTAGATAGAATTTCGTATCAATTACTGTATTTCAGTAAAAGTGAGTGTGAATCACATATTTAATTGAAATACAGTGTTAGTTTTGATATTAGATAGAATTTCTTATCAATCACTTCCTGGTGGTTCGGAACCCACCTAAAACTGTAGGTCCAACTCATCAAACTCCATCATCCAATTCATTACCCACGCAAAGGTCTCAGACCTATATGGGCTTCATCCTCCAAAAAAATACAGTGTTAGTTTTGATATTAAATAGATTTCTTATCAACTTCATAAAATATTTGGCACCGACTTCAAAAGATTACTTGTATGAAATTTAAAACTTTCTCAGTGTAAAGTAGATACTTTATTTTAAACTTTTTAGTACGTGAGTATTTTATCATTTCACTGAAGTCGGTTTCTTTTTTGTTTTAAAATATGTGTTATTAACATGTGTTTTTTACAAGCTTGGGTAGTTAGGCCCATAGCCTTAACCCCCTACCAGGAGGACCAAGGCCAAGTAATGGTTAGGTTAGCATCCCAATTACAAATTATCCTTGGTGGAGGGGGGGGGGGGGAGGTTTTCAATTACAGTTCTCAGCTGAGAGAAATTATTGAAAAAATAAGAGTGCAAAATATAGTAAGGTTGAGGTTGTTTTATTATTGTGAGTGAAGATTGAATATTGCTCCCAGCAGCAGCAATACTTGGATGGGAGATGTTCAGGGTTTGTTTGGGGTAGTGCCAAGTCAGGTCTCCACTTCCAATCTCCTGGTAGCAATCCACAATGTGCTCAAACAATTAAATACAGTAGTATAATAAATTCGTTGCTGGCTTATATGGAATTTAAGAGCATGGGAGTTCTCTGGTCTGGGGTCAAAATTAGTGTGAACACATGAAACTTCAAAGTTAAATTTGTTATCAAATATAATGATATGAAGAATTTAAATATTGAAAGTTAAGTTATAACGAATTATTGAAATTTACTTGTCCCATATAGATTGATTCATAAGGATTTTATTTTAGCTCTAGAATTATTTATCAACACTTCCTCATGAGTCATCCTCAATAATCTGTTTAATATTTCAGAGTTTCTGGCTTGTTTTGTGGGTTTTGGTTTATATTAAACCCACTTTTTTGTATGCTTCAGTGTATATTAATCCCATCTTTTTTTGTGGGGGCTGTTTTAATTACCTACTTTTTGGCTTTGGTGCACATTAAATTCGCCCTCAAATAAATTATTAATAACATTTTAACTAATCTTTCTTTTGGATTTATGTGTAAGTTAATACCACAACTTTAATGTGTTTTGTTGTATTTAAACCACTTTTTATGGGTTCTGGTGTGTATAATTGTCCTAACTTTTTTTTAGGTTTAGGTACTGTACAAGTGAAATATTTTTAAGTTTTAGCCCTTTCTTGAGGGTTAGTAGATAATCTACACATACTCGGTTCGTTTGCTTTGCTTTTTTGTATAAAGTTACGCGTTAACCGTGTGCATATGAATCTAACCGTGAAGATCTTCATAAAATAAATCGCAATTTGTTTCCTTTGGACTAAGGACTCATCCCAACGTGATGCATTTAATACAGTTTGTACAATTTTGTACTATGCGCCTACTTGGATACCAAAGGATTAGAAGTCAAATTTTTCAACTTTACAACCTCAACAGCAGTTCAACATCAATCAATTGCTTTTACAAGTGCAAATAAATCGTCATGTGAATTCATCTGTACAATGTAACGGGATGCCAAAAGCAGCTTCTAATATGAGGAAAATGAAGATAATCATCCATCTATAATAAGAATATGAAAACTCATGATCATCAAAAATATAACAAAGATGCAGTTTGGAACTCATGATAAGAATAATAATCAGGTGAGACCATGTAGCGCTAATTATGTGTTATTTATTGTAAAGTAGTTTATTCAAATTTCAAATTATTATTTTTAAAGTTGCTTTCATGGTGTAAAAATATAATATATATTATTTATTACTATAATAAGACCTATCTATATTATTATTATTATAATTATTTCCTATATATTCATATAGTTTATGAAAAACGTTTCATCTGATTATATTGCTTATTTGATTTTATTTTCTCAATTTGTTTTGTCCAATGTCATGAGAAGTCAATCTGCTAGATATGAACAATAAGTTATATGAAATAGCTGGTTTTAATATTCATTAATCATTGCCTTTAACTAAATATAAAAATCAAATCTCAGTTACATTATTTGTTGTAGGGTGTAGTTACAATATAGTGTATAATATTGATTTTAATTTCACCCCATTGTCATTATATTTTCCTGCTTTTTCAAAAGCAGTTTTACTCTATTCAAAATTGAAATGAAAATGAAGTATCACACTTTCAATCAATTTTTTTTACAAGTGCAAATCTTTATGTGAAATTCATCTGTACATCCACAAAGGGAAGTGATAGCCGAGTGCTGTAGCAGGTATCTGTTCAATCAGAGATAAGCTACGAAACTCCTGGGCCATCTTTGTAAGGGTGACCAGTTGCTTAGGCCAGCAAAAAAGACTTCTCTGCTGTAAAATCACTTCCCGGTGGTTCGGAACCCACCTAAAACTGCCCATCCAACTCATCAATCACCATCATCCAATTCATTACCTACGCACAGGTCTCAGACCTATGTAAATATTAAAATATTAAATATTTGCTGCACTAAACTGGAAATCTTTGACTAATGAATAATTTCAACCTGTATGCAGTGGCGGCTCATGAAATTTCAGTTTGGGGGCTCAGTCTCATAAGTGACAAAAAAGTAATTCACATGGAAACAAGGCTGAGGGGGCTTAAGAACCATTCAGCATCAAAGAATTATGATATCTCTGCAAGGGTACTTTTATGTATTTTCTTGTTAAAACTCATAAACAGGAAATTGAACAAACTAGGGAAACGAAATCTATAATAACCTACATGAAAGCCACTGACTGATACACTGAGTCATTTTGTAACCAATTTTTGAGAATCACTTCAGCAAAGAAAAAATTAAAATTTGGTACACAGGATCAGTCAAAACCCTATACATGTGCTACAAACGTGTTTTAAAACTTTCTAATAATACACCCAAAATTGACATTTTTTAAAACAGCTATTATTTTTCTGCTCTTCTCAAATAATACACAAACAAAAAACTTGAAATTTTTTACACATGTTTTATTGAGGATCCAGACACATAGTGAGAAGAGAATTGTTTCCCAAACTATGCACAAAACTGATGTTTTGCTGACTTTTTTTGCAAGATCACCCCTTCCTCCTTTCCCCTTCTTCAGCTAATTTGCGACTTTGGGGGAATCATAACCCCATGACCCCCTGGGGCGACCGCCATTGGGCTCCAGTAAATCAATGGCTTCTTGCAGTGCCAAGTCCCAAAAAAGGTGATTAGAGAAAAGAGAATACAGCATTCACCCTGCAGACACCTAGGCCCTTATTTATGAATGTGACTTATCAAAGATCGACTTGGATAAGTCAGACTTAACGGCAATAAGTCTTACTTACACTTACAAGCTCATGACATTGCAAGCCAGCAGTAACACTAAAAGCCAACCCAGCTCCCACAACAAAGATCTGACTAACATTAATAATTTACATTAAACAACTTTAATTTACACTAATATAAGAATTTGCACTACATAAATGTTGCAGCAACAACTGGGTCTTCTTATAACCTCACTTTTCAGCTCGTAAAGTCACCCAGTATAAGTCATGCTTAAACTTCAGTTTGTATTTATGAACCTTACTTAAAGATGATCTTAACTTATAAGTTAAGTTGTGCTTATAATTGGTGTCTCAAAACCGTTCTAAGCCAAGCTAGACTTAAAGTCGTTCTAAGATTGTTGTGTTGTATCATATTTTGGCTTCATTTTTTAGTATAGCATCGGCTCATAAAAATAAAATAATCCTATTCAATTTTTGCACCATTGCAATGTAATTCTGGGGGAAGTGATAGCCACGAGCTGTAGCAGGTATCTGTTCAATCAGATAGAGATAAGCTGCGTTCTCATAGGTCCTGTTTGTAATGGTGACCAGTAAAACATTGGCCAGTAAAACAGACACTGTTCTCTGCTGTAAAATCACTTCCTGGTGGTTTGGAACCCACCTAAAACTGTAGGTCCAACTCATCAATCACCATCATCCAACTCATTACTCACTCACAGGTCTCAGACCTGAGTGGGCTTCATCCTAAAAAAAAATCACTGTATATTTGACATTATTTCTACTTATTTTAAAATCAAGTTCTAACCTATACATTTTTTTGGCAATAGGATAGAATTCTCTTTCTACAAAATAGAATGGATGAATTTCTTTGGTCTTCTGGCAGGTAGCGCTCACTACACTGCATCGAATGCTATATTTTTAAAATCCAATAACAGAAAATAATAATTTAAAAGATATTGGTGTGGTAATAATTACATAACAGTAACTGCAAATTTACATGCAGTGCAGTATCTTTATCTTTTCACATATGTTATTTTATGCTTATTAGTGCCTGATAATATAACAATTTCAGACTAGCTTGTGACCACGTTCAATGTAATGGAGCCTTTCCAAGTCGTTCTTAGATAAGTTGTGCTTAGATGAATGTAAGTCAGGCTCATAAATATGGGCCCTAGTGTCCATCTGATCACAGCAGTCTAGCAAATAGTAGTGACAATATCTTTTGTCACTAAGTTGTAAGAAACTAATAATAGCATTATTCCGTTATATGAGAGGAATAATACAGAAAAATAATGGCTTTTATCCACCGGATACCATTGAGACTTGGTGGGTCAAATGTATTCAGTCATTGTAAAGGAATGCACCCTCAACAGAAGTCTGACATGGACTCATAGCATAACATTCATTATTCTGAATGTCATGACAGGTATACCAAACTTGAAATTATCGATATCCCTTTATTAAAATTAAATTTCCTTGACATGGATGCCAGTGATAATATGATTACAAATAGGGCTAAAGTGTTAATCAATTATGCAGCTGTTGAATAGCCTCATTATAGCAACAGTATCATAGTGTGAGCTAGGAGAATACAGTTGTGAGATTAATATTTTGATTTAAATAAAATGTTGAAATTAAATTCATTTAAATTAACTGTTACACATAAAATAAAGACACTTAATAAAATCAATCAATCTTTCTTGCAAATTCCGATTTAGGTTTAACGATATAAAACTTTGAAGTACTGTACATGCAAAATCCAATGCAGAGAAAAAATGAATTGAACCTTGAAAAACTCATGTTGCATCCTGTCCACTAAGTGCTAGTTAAAACTCCGTACAAAATATTATGCCATCATTTGGAGCATATAAGTTATTTTATATAATTTAGGTGATTTTTATGGTTGAGTCAATGCACTAATTGCATCACTTGATTGCTGGTCAATCTCAGTCTTGTCTAGATCAATACATGCATTTTTATGTTATATTCATCAGTTTTTGAGACAAATGCCCTAGGTCATTAACACCTGTCTTTGTTCACACTAAATTATAAACTTTAACAAAAAGCAAGGGGGGGGGGAATAATTTACTTCACAGCTACAAATACAGGAGTTTTTCTTAAAACTCTGAATATTAAAAAGCAACATAGTTCTTTCCCTTTGGAAAGGCGAACCTACTTGATATTTTATTCACATAGAAGAAATGTATTGCAATCTTGCAATGTGAAGCAGCAGTTGAAACTGCGCAGTTCTTAAAGCAAGGCACTGAAAGCAACTTTGCAATGTAGCAGTTCTGTCAGCAAGGCGCAGATAGCAGAGACTTTGGAGTATTGGAAAAAGCAATGCAGGTCTCCATCCACAGCTAAATTGCAGTATTCCCCCACCTACCTTCATCGTACCCAGCCGATATTGATTGGTTCAAACCCCAAATTGAACTGACATAGTAATTATTCATGTCTCCTTTATGCTAGGCGCCAGTTCTATTTCAAGATTATTTATTGATTGAAGGATGCACAACATCTGATTCAGTTGAATTGCATGTTCACAGATGATGAATCAGCCGCCCAATCCTGTGAAGAAAGTGAGCATGCAACAATTGAGAGCACAGACACCTGTCACATTCCATGTGATAGTTCACAGTGCTCTGAGAGCTTAGAGTCCCACACCTTGCAATCTTGTGAACATTCACAGACCGAAGATAGTTTGCAATCTAGCGAGAGTCATCAGTCCCAACAGAGCATATCCTGTCAGAGTTCAGACTTTGATCAATTCTCTCTCAAGATTCCTCTCAAGGACTGTTATGTTCTTTTGACAAGAGGTAGGAGCTTCAACAGTTTTTTTATCTTTCAATGTGTATTTACAATACAGTAGGTGTTCTGGCTTGTCTGCCTCTCAATAATTGAGCTGCATTGTTGGGACCTTCAATTTACTACTAAAATGTAGCTACTCTATGGATTTTTAATGTATAAAATGATAGGGATAGCTGCCAACTTTCGCCATCTTTATTTCTGTAGCAAAGCATTTCAATACTCTTGTTTAAATTATTTTTCAGGTAGTGGGAGGAATGAAGTGGTGCAGTATGACAGATTTCTCCTGAAACCTCCTTTATAAAATTCATTTTTAGCTTATGATAACAAAGGATGCAATGGATGCTAGTTTTGTTTAAGTTTATAGACTAGTACTGAGGATAAATAACTGAGCAGGTCAATTATTCATCTACAGAATTAGTTTTTAATCTTGGACCATACTGGCATACTTCATCTACCCTTCTGTATCATAAATTGAAAATTATTTTTATACAGTGTTTGAGGAGAAATCTCTGCTATACTGCACCAACTCATTCCTTTCATCAAAAAAATAAAAAAGATATAAACACAACTCTGGAAATCATTAAAGAAATAAATATATGGTGCAAGTTAGCAGGTACCCCTATCAATTTACCTTTTCAAAGATCCCTAGACCTTCATCTGTGTGTTAAATTGAATAGATTTCATGTAGAATGAGACACAAAGTCAAATCAACATATTGAAAGTCTACAACTACCATAATTATATAAATAATCTGAAAAATTGCAGAAATGGTCATAAAACTTGCTTTTTCAAGTTTGAAGTGGTCAAACTGAGTTAATAGTCAATAAACCGGTAATGTTTTCTTACAAAAAAAGTAGATAATTCAATTCCAAAATGAAATTTTAATCACGCAGTAGCCTAAACTGTGTACTACGTTCATAAGTCAGTGTTTTATTGGATCAAAACACAAAAATAGTAAGTTTGAAGCACCCAGGCAAAAGTGCATCAGTGTAAATTGATCAAATAAAATCAGATTTTTTGAACTGCCATTAGGAAGTGCGATTTTGGCTATTGGGCTACACCTCATTTTATTTTAGAATTGAATTTTCTACTAACTCAGTGAGAAAAATATCTATTGACATTAAAAGTGTGTTTTATGACCATTTTTGTATACTTTGTAAAATGAAATGTCTCAGAAATTACGGTATTTACAGTCCTGAAACAGGCTTCATTCGACTTTTCAGCTCATTTTATCTCTGTAACAAAGCATACCGGAAATGCTTTGAACTTTTTTATTATTCAGATGAGAGGAATATGTGTGCAGTCAGACTTATTCCTCCTGAAACACTAAGTTTTTGAAATGGCATGAATAAAAGCCTTTCCACATAAAATTCATATTATTAAATTGCAGAAACATTGTTGTAGATAGCTCCATTCCTTTAATATTAGCTTCAAGAATGTAATTTTATGAACATAATCCTACTTATTCCAAATTTTCTCTGTAAACTAAACATAATTTTTCTTTATTAATTGTTTTCCCATCAATGTTAATGTGGGGGTTTTCCATCCAGCATTTACTACGACAGAATTGTTGTTTAATTTTTCTGATCTCATTAATTACATAACTGCTTCGTTTTTGTATAAGGATGGTCTTTGGAATTCATAACCTGATGAGTGAAGTTGAAAAAATGACTAAATAGAAAAAATAATTTTTAAATTTTGAATTATCAAATTTTTGTCAGTAGTTAAACCCCCAATCCTAATATTTTCTTAATAATTTGGAGTTGTAAAAACACCCTAATCTAATCAGACACTAAAAATGCAGGATAACTTTGGCCGTCTAAAAACACATGTTGAGGGGGCAAATGTTTTGTCAGTAGTTAATTCTATTATTTTCTTAATAATTTGGAGTTGGAAAAACACCCTAATCAAATCAGACACTAATATTTTGGATAACTTCTGCCCTCTAAAACACAGGGGGGGGGGGGATTTTTTTTGTCAGTACTTAAACCCCCAATCCTAATATTCTCTTAATAATTTGGAGTTGTAAAAACACCCTAATCAAATCACACTAAATATCTAGGATAACTTTGGCCCTCTAAAAACATATGGGGAGGGGGCAAATTTTGTCAGTAGTTAATAATCCCCTAATCAAATCAGACACTAAACATGTAGGATAACTTTGGCCCTCTAAAAACACATGGGGAGGGGGCAAATTTTTGTCAGTAGTTTAACCCCCAATACTAATATTCTCTTAATAATTTGGAGTTGTAAAAACACCCTAATCTAATCAGACACTAAAAATGCAGGATAACTTTGGCCGTCTAAAAACACATGTTGAGGGGGCAAATGTTTTGTCAGTAGTTAATTCTATTATTTTCTTAATAATTTGGAGTTGGAAAAACACCCTAATCAAATCAGACACTAATATTTTGGATAACTTCTGCCCTCTAAAACACAGGGGGGGGGGGGATTTTTTTTGTCAGTACTTAAACCCCCAATCCTAATATTCTCTTAATAATTTGGAGTTGTAAAAACACCCTAATCAAATCACACTAAATATCTAGGATAACTTTGGCCCTCTAAAAACATATGGGGAGGGGGCAAATTTTGTCAGTAGTTAATAATCCCCTAATCAAATCAGACACTAAACATGTAGGATAACTTTGGCCCTCTAAAAACACATGGGGAGGGGGCAAATTTTTGTCAGTAGTTTAACCCCCAATACTAATATTCTCTTAATAATTTGGAGTTGTAAAAACACCCTAGTCAAATCAGACACTAAAAATTTAGGATAACTTTGGCCCTCTAAAAACACAAGCTTTTTGCAAGTTTGTGATCTTTCTCTAGAAAATAATTCAAAATCCAATATTGCCTGATATATATATGATCAAATTGGCAACAGAAAAAGCCTTTAATATCTACCAGGGAGTGACTTTTGCAGTTGTAGAGTATATTATTGATTAGTAGTACGAAATATTCATATCATTTTTTGTCTGATATTGAGAGGCAAACATTCCAGGATGCATGAAAATAACTTTGATTTCTTTCACAGCTGAATTTTTCGGCATTGACTTGAAAATATCACTTGTGTAGTAGAGAAGCAAAGGAAGAGCTCATGAGTAATGAAATATGAGAAATAATTAATTGAAATACTTGATAAATCAGCAAATTATGCCAATGGTATTTTGAAGAACTCAAAAAATCGTGTAACTGTACTCCTAAATACAAATGAAATAATTTGATGTTACAAATACTAGAACTGGAATTTAAATTGAGGTGAATAATCATATATAATAATATTGAATTAATAGTAAATATTAATACATGAACAAACTTGAATAGCATAATCTTTGGTGTACAAATATTTGAACTGAAACCTGTTCACATCATCCAAATTATAAATTTGATGACAAAACTCTCTATCACATGAGTAACGCCAACAAGCACTCTCAGTTATTCTAAGGGAAATGAATTTTATTTTTTGTAATTAGGAATTTAGGAATCTTACACCTCCGGTTTCAATAGTGGAGTGTTTTCTTCTATAAAAAATCATAAATGTAATCAATATTCACTACATTAACTCAAGTACAAAAATAGATTTATCCAGTAGTAAGATAAATTATACCTCAATATGAACAATCCACTTTCAATAGAGCAGTAAGCAGAATATAATCCAGCTTTCAAACTATTAATTTACAATTTTTGTGAAAATAATTACGGATATAGAATAATCATAGGAAAGGAAATAAATTTCAGCTTTTATTGTCTTTAAATACAATCTAGCTTTAATAAAAAATTAGGCATTTGAATGTAAAAATTCTGCCTTCTGTGAAAATAATGAATAAAATATCAATAAATGTGAAAAATTGTTAAAAATCTTGAACAATTTACTGTACTCCACCCTTGAATATAAATTCAAAATGGAATACAAATTTAAAAATGTTATGGGTTTTTTAAGTCTTCAATGATCATAAAATCATTAGCAACAATAGGTAATCAAGAAAAAACTACATTTGTTTATATAATAGAACAGTGAATGAATTGAAGAATTGAAGGTCACATTCCAAAGAATAACTTTATGTATTTCAGTAGCAATGGTTTAGAGCAAAGAATGCTGTACAATTTAAGTGATAATTTCAACCATTAGTCAATCTTTTCAACTATTTTCCTCATTTTCAGACCCATTGGTGGAGAAATATACACCTACATATCCTAAAAAGCTTAGGATTAGAAAGTTAACTGTAGCAACAAGAAAAAAACGGCCCATAGAGCGAAATGCTTTACAAACGAAAAAGAAATCTAGAGTTGCATCTACTCAGGATGCTGATTATGTGGTTGAGGCAATTTTGGATCACACCATTTTTAATGATAGTCACCTGTTTTTGGTGAAGTGGGGTGGTTGGTCTGCTGCTTATAATACCTGGGAGCCATATAAGAATTTGTATAATTGCCAAACAGCATTGTGCCGGTTTTTTGATTCCAAGACCAAGAATAAGGATTTAAATAATGAAGTCGATAAACTTGAAAATAAGCTTAACAGAGACCTGAAAGGTAATACATTGACAACTTTTATTAATCAATTCAGGGATGAGAACAAATTTTTCAAATTTCCACTTGTGAATCCAGCAGAGACCGAATTGTTGATGAAAGGAATTGTAAATTATTCTATTGATGACCAATTATTGATAAAAGAAGTGCAAAAGCAGCTGCAATTAAAAATTGTGTGGGAACAGCGATCAAAGCAGCTGAAGGAACTGAAGGAATGGGAGTATGAGATGAATGAACTGTCAATAAATAAAGGTCTGCTTGCTGTGGAAAACAACTTTGACTTTGAGGGCCCACCAAAAGATTTCCTGTACATAAATGAATACATCCCAGGCGAAAATGTTGTGATTCCTGATGAGCCACCTCTCGGTTGTAATTGTCAGCCAATATGTGGTAAAAACAGTGTAAGCTGCTGTGGAAGGATTTGGAACCAGGGTTTCACTTATGGAGCTTACAACAAACTGAGACTGACTGTGGGAATGCCAATTTATGAGTGTAATAAACGCTGTCAGTGTCCTCCACAATGTCCAAACCGGGTTGTGCAGAAGGGCATCACAGTCAAACTTTGTATTTTTAGAACAAACAACAATTGTGGCTGGGGTGTCAAAGCCCTTGAAACAATCAAAAAAGGCAAGTTCATTGCAAACTATGTTGGAGAAGTTATAACCTTTGATGAGGCCGAACTGCGAGGTCAAAAATATGACAGAGAAGGATCCACCTACCTTTTTGACCTGGATTTTAATGACAAAGACAATGCACAGTATACAGTTGATGCTGGCAAGATGGGCAATATCGCTCATTTCATCAATCATTCATGCGATCCCAATCTTCAAGTGCATGCTGTCTGGATAAATTGTCTGGACCCAAATATTCCCCAGTTGGCTCTTTTTGCATGCAGAGACATTAAAAATGGTGAAGAGTTGACATTTGATTACCTTTGTCAGAGTGATGCCAATACCACATCTGATGTTGCTTCAGACTCCAACCCCATAAAAACATTTTGTCAGTGTGGCAGTCAAAACTGTAGAAAATTCTTATTCTAAGGAAGAAATTCATTCATAAATTACATTTTATGTGTTCAAACGATTTCATTGAAATATTTAGGCATAATGTGTTGGAAAATCATTCCTACTTCACTATTCAAATAATTGAATGAACAATTCTGCTATTATCATTCACACATATCTTAATTTCAATTTCTTGTGGTTTCATATCTTGACTAATTTACAAAATATAACACAAAAAATCAACAGACTTTAAGCCCAAAGCTGTTTCTATTACAAAATTTTTACTGAGTCCAAATCTTCATCAGTTAGTTCAATTTCACAGAAAAATTTCACATGATAAAATATTCTACTTTATGCTTTTTGGTATGAAATAGATTCATTTTAAAGTTTGAATAAACAAAACACTGAAACCAAAAGTTGACAATATTAAATTTTGTTTAAAATTTTAGAGAATGAATTTTAGTACATATTTACTCTACTACAGTTTTTTTTATTGTATTCATTTGTTTTGACTTGTGGTGGGAATTGAAGTGTGTTGTTATTGGTTGAGGATACTAACAACCAATACTAACAAACTTCCTTCCTCCAACACATTCACAGCAAAAATATGCTGCTACAGCAGTAAATTACCAAAATATGACACCACATTACTACCAAAATGTTGATTTGAGTGAATTAGAATAGTAGAATTATTGACAATATCATTGACTTTCATTTGTACACAATTTTGTATATTCTCATTGCATCTTCTGTCAAACAACGATTTTCTGTCTATTTTGCGAAAAATTGAGTTTTTTTGTCAAGATAGTTGAACTTATGAAATTTATATTCAAATGTGTTGGTTTGGCACATTAATGTCATTGTTATATTATTAGAAGTGTTCTTTTAGGGTAAGTGAACTATGGGAATTATTTCTTATTAGTTAAAGTAGTCAAAGTTATAAAATTCAATGTTAATTATTATTACCCTTAAGTTGATTAAAATAAGTGTAATAAGTAGTGCCTTAGTAAGTGGATTCCAACCTAAGCTCTTGAAGGGCTATTGCACTATTAAACATTTCAATGGATTACACCATTCAAAGGAAACACAAAATTGAAAAGACAATTAATTACAAATGTCATTTTATAAATACATTGTATGAAACATGAAAAGTGTATGTTATGTGCTATATTATAAGTTTTTAAAAAATTATCTTGTTTATAATCTATTGAAGCTCTTTTAATTCTATATATCTATTTATATATCTGAAATAATTTTTTATCTTTCTTCTCCTTTGTTCTCCTTTTTCCCCGGTTTCCTTATTTTCTCTTTTCTTCTCAATGTTCATCTTTTTTCCTTCTCTCCTTCATCTTTTTCTTTGTTCTTCTTTTCTTTCTCATTGTTCCCTTCCTGCTTCCATTTTTCCTCTTCTCCAGGCAAAAATCATATTTCATTCAAAACAGGTATTAGATACAGTACTGTATTATTATTATCATGCTCCATTGATGCATCTAGTTCATATTTTCGTCACATGGAGCACTAGAAATTTTGTTACAAAGGCCTCATAATATTGGATAATCAATTTGATGCTGAATTCAACTGATTTCAATTAGGACAGCTACCATTATTATTTAGTTTAGTCCATCACTGTTGATGGTACTTTACAAATACGTTTATGACAAAATCGTTTGGATGTTATTGTTGTTTAGGTTAGGTTGGTATCATACATTTTGAAATTCAATACAGCAGACTTAACCTGACTTCCCCTAAATGTTATTCAATAATTTATTTTTACAATACATACAATAATAATAATAATACAATTTAATACTCTCAAAACAAGAATCTTACAAATATGAGTGAAATAATCTATTATAGCCTACTTACACTAAAATAAAATAAGTTTGTTTATGACATTTATTATAAAATATACAAGAAAATACGATGAAAATTAATTATTGTTTTGACAGCCACAGTGGTGTGTGATCAGTTATAGTGCTTATCTCTAGCTGCTATTACTTGTAAATATTTAATGCCTTTATACAATTTTTTTTAATTCAATTTTTTTACAAGGACCAGATGCGTGGATATAAGCTAAGATTTCAGTATAGACATTAAATGCTTAGGAAATGTAGAATAGATACAGTATAGATAAAGTATAATACAGAATAGATACTATAACTTATATGTCTGTTAAATTGGACTGTAAAAGTTAATATAATAGTGAGAACAATTTTTAGGTTAGCATTCTATGAAATTCACTTTCTAGAACATGAATATCAATATTCAGACCTGTTACTGCTACTTCAATAAGAAATGGATAAAACACAAACATACATTTAAAAACATAAAATTTTATTGGAAAAATAAAGTAGAATCTAGAATAAATTTATTTCACTAAAATTTTTAAAACAATTGAAAATTATGATTCTGACAAAAAATAGAATTGAATTACTTCTCATACAATAAAATATGAAACTACAATTAAAAGAGCGTCAATAGATAGTTGGGTTTTGATTTTTTTACACTTGTGAAATCATGAAATGAAAAGTCTGTAATTTTAGTGATACATAGTATGTATTAAGATGTATATAATCACAAGAATCATTAAGACTGTATGTTGTTGTATTATGCAAGAGCGTTGCTGTTAATCTATACAGAATGTTGAATTAGAGAGTTCTCAATATTAGAGTTTTACACTCAATCACTTATAATTTAAATAGTTGTGAAAAGTGTTTGAAATTTTGCTCAATGTCCGTCCTTTTCTGTGCACTGTTTAATAATATTCTTAATATCTATGTAACTCACCTCTCACTTGATTATTTTGTCGAATTTCGTAATGCCACCATTCAAGAACCCACCTAAACTGTACTTTCATTACCCACGCACAGGTCTCACACCTATGTGGGGTTCATCCTCCAAAAAAGATTGATGCAAATCACAAATAACGTAGGTTTGTTCTGAAGAGTGACTGAATAATCCCAAACTTTTAGTCACAGTCATCTTCCAAAACTAACATTTTTGTTTGTCAATCTATGCTGGTGACCTGGCAAAACTGATCAAGTCAGCAGTTGTTTTGCACAAAGTTGTTATTATATGTTAGATACTGAAGTAATAGACTACTATTTCGATATTCACTTCATTCTAATTTTATCTTATGACCGAATCTTGTACACAACTATTCATTTTGAGTAAGATTCGCTGCAAATAATGAGACTATTTTCTTTATAATATTTCAGCAATAAGGGATTTATTTTAAAATTTTATTCTATTCATTTTTAATGGGATTTATATTATTAACTAAAAATATTTAGAATTCAAGCGACTGTCGTAAATTTGAGAATTTATTGTAAATTTCATTTTGGACATCATCAATATTTAGTAGTAATTTAAAAATGAATTATCCTTCTACGATGTAGAAGACTCCTGATTATTCAATTTTGATGAAATCAGTTAATTTTGGAGCCCATTACAAGGGCTCTTTGTTGTTTTCATTATTTGAATTATATCAAATATCAATATCAGATTCTAGAATTCTATTGTGATAAATTGTATGATTATAAAATTATTATACAGGATGTTATTATTTTTTATGTTGTATTCATCAAATCAATGTAGCATCAACAATATTCATACAGTTGACAACAAAAAATCTCTACAAACATGACATAGTCATAATTACAAAGAAAAGAAAATGTAAAATGATAGTGTATTATCTATGAGTATACTTCCAGTAATGTTGCTGGCAGTCAAAGTGTTCATAATTTATTTATAATAAATAATATAAACTTCATGGTTTATTCACACATGATTAGTTTGTTTTTTGTGAGAATAATATTTTGTAAATAAATTTTGATGTAATCATTCATTTTTTATTTGTCCTTATTCTTCCTAGATTAAGTTGTTCATGAAAACCTCTTTCACGGATGGAAAATTGTATGAATTTCCAATTTTGGAGTCTTCTTTGGAGGGCCCCCATCTAAAGATTTGGGGACCTTGTGGTGATGCTTAGGCTGCCACCGCCTAACTATGGACCAGGCAGAATGGCCTCCACAATCATGATCGGTGCCACACTAACGGCGCCTGTTGACAAGTTTTTCACATGTATGAATTCAAACAGCTGACTATTCATCAATTCAGAACAGTTGCTTCCAATCCCACATGTGAAACAACTTTTGTCAACTGTAGTGCCTTTAAAGCTCAATCATTTTAATAATAAAACAAATTAAAAAAAAAAGAAACCGACTTCAATGAAATGATACTCAAACATTAAATACTCACGTACTAAAAAATTTGAAATAAAGTATTCACTTTAAACTGAGAAAATTTTAAATTAAAAATCTTTTGAAGTCGGCGCCAAATATTTTGAGGACTTTTTTTTGAGGATGAATAATAATAATAATAATAATAATAATAATATATATTTATTTCCATTTTTGTTTTACAACAATTCAGACACGTCAAAAATATACGAAAAGCATTCGAAAAAATCTAAAATTAACAAAGTTTTCAGTGACTACAAAAAATAAATAATATCACAGATAACAATTACTATGTCATAAAAGTTTCTAGCTGACTACAACATAAAACAATATTAAAAATCTTTCAAGTTATACAAACATTTCTGAACCATATGCTCTTTAAGCTTTAATCGGAATTCCCTTCCATTGAGAACCTTTATGGTTCTTGGAAGTTTATTATAGACCTTGAAGCCCACATAGATCTGAGACCTGTGCGTGGGTAATGATTTGGATGATGGTGATTGATGATTTGTACCTACAGTTCTAGGTGGGCTCTGAACCACCGGGAAGTGATTGATAAGAAATTCTATCTAATATCAAAACTAACACTGTATTTCAATTAAATATGACTCACTTTTACTGAAATACAGTGTCAGTTTTGATATTAGATTGTTCAAGTATTTCGTCATGGAAAAATCACAGAGTAATTCGGTTATATTTTAGAAGTTTATGGGAAATTTGGCGCCGATTTCATAAGGTTACTTTTATGAAATTTAAAATTTTCTCAATTTAAAGTAAATACTTTATTTTAAACTTTTTAGTATGTGAGTATTTAATTTAATGTTTGAGTATCATTTCATTGAAGTCGTTTCTTTTTTTGTTTAAAAATTTGTTTTATTTCAAGCTTTTTAGTTAAATTTTTTAAAGCCTACATTATGAAATATTCATCAAATTAGCAAGCCAATATAACATCCATACTTAAGTAACTAAAAATTAAACTATAAGAAAAGATAAACTAAGGAAAATTCTACAATGCTTTATTCAATGTGGAATATTGTATTTAGGAAAATTATAATAGCGAAAGGCTTCTTGTAAGTGAAATCGCTTTTGATTCTTTTTGATGTGGTCCCTTTCAGAATATACCTACACTGAAATAGTAGGCCTATATTATGTTACAAGTGCGGAAAATGATGTACGAATATAATAAGTTAACGCAGGAGACAAAGTCGAGTGCGGTATTATCATACAGTATGAGAATGGTAGACATCTTCCCGGACGAGTTACGTATGATATTTTTCGTGATATTAGTCATATATATTTTTTAAATATAAAAAAATAAACTTTGTGCTAGTACAACAAGCATCATCAAACATAACCTCAAAATAGCCTATTGTACTAACATGTATTTAATGGCGAGTAAATATTCTTAATCCATCACAGCAGTGAAACTAAAAATCCTTCTGAGATCAGCTGTTTTTCCAAATTCTCGGTAAAGTGGCGAGTTTGACGAAAAATTAATAACTTGGAGTTAGAACTCCAACTCATGATTAAAACTAAATAACCTTATTCCTACGACTCCTTAACATCAACTATTATTTACAATTTTCATATGAACAGAAATATTATATTCCTCTTATTCTCGATTCAAATTAAGTTCACGTGATTGGTCAAAACGGGACATTACCGGCTTGTTCCACACTTTACCAGCTTTGGGTAACCGATGTTGTTTACCCGGCATAATTGCATCATATGATTTCGAAAATAGTCTGGATGTGAAGCGCTCCATATGGTACAATGATCAGCCTGGTAAACGACACTGGTTATCCGATAGGCGGTTATGTGTGGGACTATCTATTCAAACAAGATTGAAATGAAGCCATCGAAGAATGCTCCTTTTTGTTTAATATTGGGCTAAGTATTGGGCCAATCCTTGTGAAACTTTGATGTGATCACTGCTGAGCGATGCTCTTTCATTAAAAAAAAAAGTCATTGGAATCGGTTCAATATTGCTCGTATGATTGATGTACAAACAGAAAAAAAGGTCGAACCTTGTTCTTTTTGGAAGTCGGTTAAAAAAGGGCTCGACCTCAACATAATTGCATCATGGTCGATGTTTTTCTCAAATTATAGCTAAAAATTATACCTAAAAATTCTCATTAATTCCAACTTGGCGATATGCCCAAAAATCCGAAATGGGCGCCATGATGGGGCCCGAAATATTTATTTCACTCAATATCTCAAAAAGGGTTAGGTTTTATGAAAAAAATGATTTGCACAAATTGTAGCTTTTTTCAAGCTGACTAATTTACATATCAAATTGTTTCTGTCAAACTTACGGTATAACCGCAATTGGACCCGTCACATTCGGTCAAAATCAGAAACACCACTTTGTTGCCTTCAAATTAATGTGACCAATTTTTTCAGGTGGCCAAAAATGAACCGTCTATTCAAACCTTCTGAGGCACTTAACTTGTGAAAGAGTGATAGAATCTTATTGAATGAATATAACACTTTTTTGGAGGATGAAGCCCACATAGGTCTGAGACCTGTGCGTGGGTAATGAATATGACGATGGTGATTGATGAGTTGGACCTACATTTTTAGGTGGGCTCCGAACCACCGGGAAGTGATTAACAGCAGAGAACAGTCTTTTTGTTGGCCAATCCAAACGGTCACCCTTACAAAGAGCGCCTAGGAGTTTCGTAGCTTATCTCTGATTGAATAGATACCTGCTACGGCTCTCGGCTATCACTTCCCCAACTTCAAACTAACTTGTGATATAAGTTTTGTTGAATAGAAATCGACAGTTTTAACATTTTAAGCAATTTACAAAAAACTGCAAGATTTATTTACTTTATTTACTATTACATACTTATATAATTTATTCTTCTCAGCTCTTGAGGCGGTCCAAATTAATATATCAAATGTTAAATTTGGCCTAAGTTATGAAATTTCATTTCTGAGGTTACTTCTCATTTTTGCCTATATCTACAAAATGACTAGTTTTATTTACTTAAAAAAGCCAACTTGGAAACCGCAGGTAGAAAATTGAAATTAGTTTCAAATTGGACATTACAGTTATCTCTTCATATTTGTTGTATAGTATATGAATTCCTTATCAATCAATCATTTATTTACAAGTTCCAAATAATATCGGTATTTTCACTCCTAAAAAAGTTATGACTGGTGAACTTTCAGGTTAAACCTTGTGGGCTTTTCAGTAGGTTCCAACATAATATAAATATTACAAGATTACAAAATGGAAATCAATAATATAAAACAAATGAATATCCAAGGTAAGCAAACCACTTTGTATAAATCAACGAATCTGGCCAATAGTTGTGGCTATACCGTACGTTTGACGAATAAAATGTTGGCATGTAAATTAATCAGTATGAAAACAGCTACAAATTTGTGGAATAAATTTTTTTGTAAAACCTAACCAGTTTCGAGATAATGGCTGAAATGGATATTTCAGGCCCCATTATCGTGGCCATTTTGGATTTTTGGATATGTTGCCAAGGGGGATTAATTGGGATTTTTAGGGGAAGAGTGAGGGCGCTCTAAGCTATCATTTTCTTAAAAACCGGTAGTGTTGCAATTATGTTGAGGTTTATCACTAAAATGATTCCACTAATATTGCCTACCAGTGCATAGCCTTAATTATATAGAACCTTAAATTTTACTCCATATTTTTCACCTTGTAAAATAGCTAAAACTTATACGGTGATAGTATTGGGAATTATACAGAGTTAGTTGAAAAATCTAAAATTAATTTATTAAATTATTTGACCTAAAAACATTTCAAATTTAGAACAGTCCGCATAGAACAAGGTGCTCTGCTGATTAATATTGAGGTGGTGGGTGTCAGAATTCCTTTGGCACAGGGGAGGTCACAACAGCACTGTAGAATACCGTGCTAGTAGTACAGTGTGGCCTTGGTCAGATCCAATAGTTTATGATAATCGCCATCACAAAATCAAACAAATGTGCAATGGTGTAAATTTTACAGCAGTTTGAATACCACCATAGATCAGGGATTAAGTAAGATGGTTTGTCTATGATACCACCAATTTTGGATTGGCTTCGTGTTGTGACACTGGGTAACTTTCCATGAAACACAAATAAATTATATTTTCTTTGTAGTGGCAAAGGTGATATTGTGGAAGGTATCCATAATGAATAATTGGACGAAATTGTCACAACCGCATTTATTAAAAAATATTGAGAAACTAGTTTTGGTTGTTATACCATTATCAATCTCAATTAAACTAAAACTAAAGTAATCTATATATATAAAAATGAATGTCTGTCTGTATGTATGTTCCCTATAGACTTCAAAACTACTTGACAGATCGGCATGAAACTTTGGGAATATGTTGTGTGAATATTGGGGATGGTTTCTGACCATAAATTTCAATAGGGGAGCTAATAATTATTATTAATTAATCAATGTTATAGACCTAACCTACTGAACTTGCCGGCCAAACAGCTTAAAGGAACAGCTGATAGAAGTCAACAGTTTTTAATCATATGGCAGGCCCCTTAGCGGCGTTATTTATGCTGTCTTTGAACAGCAAAAGACTATGCACTTTGCGTGTAGGCTACCTTGCTGTCGGAGCATTGCAGTATGTGGGAAACATATGACTGGGTATGATGAAATGTAATTATGCCGGGTTGATGACATCTGTTAACCAATGCAGCTAGAAATTTCAGATAGACTTCAAAACTACTTGACAGATCGGCATGAAACTTTGGGAATATGTTGTGTGAATATTGGGGATGGTTTCTGACCATAAATTTTAATAGGGGAGCTAATAATTATTATTAATTAATCCATTTTATATACCTAACCTACTGAACTTGCCGGTCAAACAGCTGATAGAAGTCAACAGTTTTTAATCATATGGCAGGCCCCTTAGCGGCGTTAGTTATGCTGTCTTTGAACAGCAAAAGACTATGCACTTTGCGTGTAGGCTACCTTGCTGTCGGAGCATTGCAGTATGTGGGAAACATATGACTGGGTATGATGAAATGTAATTATGCCGGGTTGATGACATCTGTTAACCAATGCAGCTAGAAATTTCAGATAGACTTCAAAACTACTTGACAGATCGGCATGAAACTTTGGGAATATGTTGTGTGAATATTGGGGATGGTTTCTGACCATAAATTTCAATAGGGGAGCTAATAATTATTATTAATTAATCAATGTTATAGACCTAACCTACTGAACTTGCCGGCCAAACAGCTTAAAGGAACAGCTGATAGAAGTCAACAGTTTTTAATCATATGGCAGGCCCCTTAGCGGCGTTATTTATGCTGTCTTTGAACAGCAAAAGACTATGCACTTTGCGTGTAGGCTACCTTGCTGTCGGAGCATTGCAGTATGTGGGAAACATATGACTGGGTATGATGAAATGTAATTATGCCGGGTTGATGACATCTGTTAACCAATGCAGCTAGAAATTTCAGATAGACTTCAAAACTACTTGACAGATCGGCATGAAACTTTGGGAATATGTTGTGTGAATATTGGGGATGGTTTCTGACCATAAATTTTAATAGGGGAGCTAATAATTATTATTAATTAATCCATTTTATATACCTAACCTACTGAACTTGCCGGTCAAACAGCTGATAGAAGTCAACAGTTTTTAATCATATGGCAGGCCCCTTAGCGGCGTTAGTTATGCTGTCTTTGAACAGCAAAAGACTATGCACTTTGCGTGTAGGCTACCTTGCTGTCGGAGCATTGCAGTATGTGGGAAACATATGACTGGGTATGATGAAATGTAATTATGCCGGGTTGATGACATCTGTTAACCAATGCAGCTAGAAATTTCAGATAGACTTCAAAACTACTTGACAGATCGGCATGAAACTTTGGGAATATGTTGTGTGAATATTGGGGATAGTTTCTGACCATAAATTTTAATAGGGGAGCTAATAATTATTATTAATTAATCCATTTGATAGACCTAACCTACTGAACTTGCCGTTCAAACAGCTTAAAGGAACAGCTGATAGAAGTCAACAGTTTTTAATCATACGGCGGCGTTATTTATGCTGTCTTTGAACAGCAAAAGACTATGCACTTTGCGTGTAGGCTACCTTGCAGTCAGAGCCTTGCAGTATGTGGGAAACATATGACTGGGTATGATGAAATGTAATTATGCCGGGTTGATGACATCTGTTAACCAATGCAGCTAGAAATTTGAAATGCAGCCTCAGTGGGAAGTGGCGAATAATAAAATAAAAAACCTAGCTTCTACCCTTATAGTCGTAGGAGGTTTAAATTTGAAATGTTTCATCATTTAGAGGTGGTGATTAAGAAAACAAAGAAGCCTCTATGATCAGCTGGAAGAGCCCTAGTACTAACTTCTTTCCTAATTTGAAATGTAACCTCAGCGGGAGGTGACGAATAATAAAATCAAGGAGAATTTTTATGAGAATGCAGCAATGCGTTCATTTTTAAGAACATGCACAATTATTATGCTGGTCTTTGTTGTAAATACTACTACAACTGTTGACCTAGTTTGCGACGAGACGCACCAATGTGTGTGTTTCAGTTAGAAAATTGATTAGACAAGCGTGTATAAGGTGTACTTTATTTCTGTGTTCCATGAAAAGTCACCCGGTGTCACGCCTCCATCTCTAATTACATAGTGTAAGATACGGCCAAAGCAATCATCATCCAAAAAAAATTATTAATAATCGTTGCCTAAATCGCTACATAATTATATAGGCTTGGTTGATGCTGAACTTCGCCTATCAGTCAATTAGTGATATAAATCTGCATTGTCAGTTGTATTTAAATTTATTTCTTCTTGCATGTACAATACCATAGTATATTTTGCATTTTTTTCATATAAAAATGTTGCAATAGTGTAATAGTAGCAATTGAAATATGCAGTACCGTATAAAAATTCTAACCCAACCAACATTCTCAAAATAAATCAATTAAAGTAGGTACATTTGAATCGCATCACAGTTTTTATTTTTCCTACAGCCTTTTTTAAGTCCGGTGTAAGTCCTTTTTAATAATTATTTCTGACAACATCCATAATTTCTTCTGATTTTTTTCACTCAGAGTACTTCTCCAAACTGTAAAAGCCTGTCTGCATCCAGAAACCACATTTTCAGTTCATATTTGAATTCTTGTTTCTTGTCAATGCTTTCTAGATATGATGACAGAGTTTAATATTTTTACGATATTGGCAACACTAGCCCACGCCTTGTGACCGAGTGTTGTCTTGACCTGTCACTGCACTCTACTACACACAGCACCAACTAACAACGCTGCAATGTGTCTCCCATCTGCCCCGTTTGAAGAAGTATGAAGTATAGTCTCAAATAATGTTATATGAACCCGAAGTTTTGAAGATTTCTGGATTGGGTTTTATCTTGGAGGTATAAGGAAGTGAAGGAGCATAACATGTACTGCCAATGATAAAAAAGTAACTGGAATGGAAGCATAGTCCACTATGACATTAAACGACATGCAAGATGTCATTGGTATCACAGATTGTAATTATTATCTTTGCAGATTATGGTTTATTATTAACAAATAAAAGTTACAGAAATTGATAGTGGAAACATATACAGAGTGTTTCGGAACTCTCTACCAATACTTCTAGGCAGTGTTTCTGGACCACTAACAAAAGTAAAAATCTTAATAAATTTATTCTAGAATCCCCAGTTACTCACACAGCCGCCATTTTGTTTTTTTCGCTCATTATTTTTTTATTCAAACACCTCTGAATGTATAATTTTGAAATTTTGCATACAGCTTTATAACAATTAAAACACTCTAAAAAAAATTAATCAAAATTTTCCGACATCAAAAAACAAAATGGCGGCAATTTAAAATCTTTGAACAGGATTAAATTATGATATAAAAATTTGACTAGAATAACGTTTTTTAAATATTTTTATTGCAAATCGAACGATACCTCATTTTTTAAGATTGGCCAACAATTAACAGAGATATGCTACTTTTTAGGATGTGCGGTGGTTGAGAACGGGTTGCAGTTGTTCGCTTCCAACCACCGCACACCCTAAAAAGTAGCATATCTCTGTTAATTGTTTGCCAATCTTAAAAAATGAGGTATCGTTGGATTTGCAATAAAAATATCTAAAAAAAAGTTATTCTAGTCAAGTTTTGATATCATTAGCCATTATTAATTTAATCCTGTTCAAAGATTTCAAATGGCCGCCATTTTGTTTTTTGATGTCGGAAGATTTTGATTAATTTTTTTTAGAGTGTTTTAATTGTTATAAAGCTGTATGCAACATTTCAAAAATTTATTACGATATTTACTTTTGTTAGTGGTCCAGAAACACTGCCTAGAAGTATAGATAGAGAGTTCCGAAACACCCTGTATAGAGAACATGTGATAATGATAATCATGAAACTTGATGAATCATCACATTGATATCAGTGATACCAACACCAGTCCATTTCAGACTAGGCTCCTTCCTTGTTTCTTATACCTCCACGGGTATTATAATTATTAATTGTATTGATCAAGCTCCATTTCCTTTTGCACAAAATTTGTTGCCTACAGTTCTGCTGAGAGTGTAAACACACGTTTTTGCAACAAGTTGGCAACAAAATTCGTTGAAAACCGATAACTAGTGCATCTTTGCTGCCAACGTGTTTTCAACATTCATTTTTTGGAGTGGAAACAGCAACATTTTAGCGCATGTGCACAATGATGACATATTCTAGATAAGCTTCATCCTCAAGCCATGGTGGAGTGTGTGGGGAGTTGCCTTTGTCTACAGCACTGAACACTTTGATATTTCTTTTTCCAGTACAAAAGTGAAAAAACATGAAATTTGAGCTATTCGAATTTTTTAAAATACTGTGTTATCATATCCTATTAGTGTTACTGATTTCATACAAACTCATTTTTTTCTTATACAGTAAGCCTACCATTTAAGGTTTCTATAAATGATTCTAATTTTAAAGCTGTATAAATTGAAAAAAAAATTGATGGTGCACTATTGTCATGCTATGAAAAAAATCAAGTTGCTCGAGAAAAGAAGTAAAATTAATTACATTTAAAAAAAATCAAATATCCTAAATTTTATGTTTTTTTAGGTTTGTAGGGGAGAAAAACATAAAACAAATTACATATTATAAATTATAATTCTTATGAATCTGAAATCTTGTGGAGTGGAAATGGTGGGTTTTCGGACAGAAATGTTGTGATGAACTTAGTTCGAGTCAGAATGAGACTTTACAGCAAGTAAATCTGAGTCATCACATTTGAATGACTATACAGTGTTGTTTCTAATACTAATAATGTCTGACTTTAGGTTATGCAAATGCAAAAATCTACAAATGCGACAATGAGAAGTGTCCGCGCCCGGCCTGCTACATATCGGGCGGCTCCAGCAAGGATGACACATTGCCCTGTCTGCGGCCCAGCTGCACCGGCAAATTCCAGCTAGTGCGACACGTATCATTTGTCGACTGTCCCGGCCACGACATTCTTATGGCCACCATGTTGAACGGCGCCGCCGTCATGGACGCTGCTCTACTGCTCATTGGTCAGTCATCGATTTTATTATAAAATAATTAATAATATGACGATATAAATCATAACATTATAAAATGAGAAGTGAAACTCAAGAAGAATGAATAGTTAGGTTAGGTTATTAAGCTAGGTCGTTTGTAAATAGATGGAAATTTGTAAATGTAAATACGTCTTCTAAATTTGATCTATGGGCCTTCAATAACGTTACTCATATCAATAACTTGGCTTACTACACTACATTAATGAAATTTTTCGAGTTTTACTATAGACCAGCAACTAATACACTTATATTTTCTTTGATGAACCATTCATTATTAGTGCTTGCGCAGTGGAGCATCACCATGGCAAAACTCAACACATGGTTGGCTTCACTTTAGGTGGTGCTCCATTATAGCAGGCCACTAAGGCCGGGTTCACACGAGCTAAAATCGCGCGATTGTAGCCAGAGCAATTAGTGGCCAAAAAGACCTTCAAAAAATGTTTGATGAGTATTCGATGAAGTTGAAATTTACTGACTAATAATTTAAATTTTATTCATCACATATTATGAACATGGCTGATTTATTTAAGGAATCGTGATCAGTCAGTGGTATTTTTCATACATTTATGTTTCTAATGCAAAAACACATGCAAATATGCAACAGGCTATTGCCCACTGCTGCTTTCTTTGCAAATGTTCTAACTAAAGAATCTATCATAAAATGTAACCTTGCATCTATTATACATATTATGTATAATATATGTATATTATAGATGTGTGGAGTTCTGAAATTGCCACAATTTTGTGATATGATGGATGAAAAGACCCAAACTTGTTATTCACAACACTCAGCTCAAGTTTTCCAATCTGTCTTCTTTACGATTTGGATTGTAATAGGTTCATCTAAATTCTAGTCTGTGTTAAACTCAATCTTTTGGACAATGTAACTTATTCAAAATTTGTGAAGAGAGCAGTTTTGGACTTGAGTCTGTTGCTCCTTCACATTCATTGTAATTTTGTCACAATAAATAAATATGTTGAATTTTCTCTTCCCGCCTATTCTTGAGTTGAAATTTCAATTTGTTGCACTTTAATTTTCAGCTGGAAATGAGTCTTGTCCACAACCACAGACTTCAGAGCATTTGGCAGCCATTGAAATCATGAAGTTGAAGCACATTGTCATACTTCAAAACAAAATCGATCTTGTAAAGGAGGGACAAGCTAAAGAACAACACGAACAGATTCTGAAATTTGTACAAGGTAATATTTCATCGAATTTTAGTTTATTTTTTCAATTCAGTCGATTATTACAGCAAATATCTGCCAAACAATGTACTGTAACATCTTGTACTTATTTCTGAATTGTTTTTTCTTAGGTGACAAGCAATAATTATCTATTTTCTACATATACATTTTTTAATCGCCCCTTGTACATATTTTTAGTAAAGGGCAGTTGTAAATGTATATTTTGCAAAAAATAGGTACATGCCCTAACTCAGTAAATTAATATTTAATATTTCATAACTTATTCACTACTTTTTGTAACTGCTTCAATTCAGGTTTTAGAAAAACCTAGCCTATTCCACACACGATTTAAAGAATTTACAATTTGTGATATTATTTTGTAATGACTTGATTTTTGTGATTTTGTAATGACTTAATTTTTGTAATTTGGTAATGATATAATTTCGTAATTTTTTCGGTTTAAAGATGTGGAAATTAAGTTATAGCAGTTATGGAAGTGATAGCCGCGAGCCGTAGCAGGTATCTGTTCAATCAGATAGATAAGATGCGTTCTCGTAGGTCCTGTTTGGAACGGTGACCGATTAGATTGGCCAGCAAAAAAGACACTGTTCTCTGCTGAAAATCACTTCATGGTGGTTTGGAACCCACCTAAAAATGTAGGTCCAACTCATAAATCACCATCATCCAACTCATTACCCACGCACAGGTCTCAGACCTATGTGGGCTTCATCCCACTTATCTATTATTCATAATCAAGTTCAGTCAGTTAATAGCTCTGTACCAACACCACTTGGGCCTATTTCATAACAATGTTCATGTACATATTTCTATAAAATTTTGCAGTATCTACAAATACAAGTACGTACGAAAACTATTAGTTTGTTTTTTGCTGTGAAACAGGCTCCTGATCCCTAAAGCGACCGTGGCATTGCAGTTAATCATTTTTCTAGGCCTACTGCTTTTGTCATTTTATGCCCTTTAGTTTATTACCCAAAGGCTGCATGTTTAATAATAATTTTATCTTTCAAAACCAGCATAAAATTATTACAATTCACATTTTGGGTCTTACAAAATTGAAAGAAATACAGTTTGCCGAAGTTATGCATATATAAATAAATATTTTATATGTATATTAAGTATATTAGAGATGAATATAAGTTCCTTATTTCTTTTTCACTTTAACATAAATAATTTTCTTAAAATAAACTTTACCAGTGAATCCAACCCTTACTTATTTGTGTGACAGTCATTTCGCATTTTCATGCTTCGACATAAGTCCTAGAACTCATGAAAACAAGAGTAGGCCTCCAGCCGTGTCTGAGGACGCATTACAACAATGCGAAATGACCATCACACAAATATGTAAGTGTTGAGTTCACTAGTAAAGTTTATTTTTAGTAATTATTTACTTTTAAAATATAGTAAGTTTAATTTTAAGATTAAAGATGGATTTTTAATTATAAATTTGTCAAATTATCAATATAATATTGTTTACTATATACATTTTTTCCTACAACTGCTTGTAAAGAATTAGTTACTTGCTGAAAACTGATGAAACAGGTGTGTGCTGAGGAGCGAGCAATAAAGTACTTTTTGCTTGCTTACGCTTTATCTTGACTTTATGATTGCCAGTGTTGCCAACCTTTCAGTCTAGATTATCGAACCCGACGTCCAAAATTTATCAAATATTCTACAATTATTTATGTTTTAATGAAGAATAACTTTCTTATAATTATTTTAAAAATATTTTTTTGGAATGAAATTTCTTTGAAATTATTGTACAAAAGTGGAGATTGTAGGTAGCCAGATTGTACAATTATCTATGTTTCAATAAAGAATAACTCTTTTAATTATTTTAAAAATATATTTTTTAGAATGAGATTTTTCGAAATTATTGTACAAAAGTGCAGGTTGTAGGTAGCCAGATAGATTGTTCATTATACAGGAACCAAATTATCTTACAAGACGATATCTATCATATGGTTGACAACACTGAAGCTTGCCAGCTGATTATTGCCGGATGAATTTTTCATAACTTCAACTTCTCAATGATAGTGCATTGTGTATGAAAATGATAAGTTCAAACAATTATTGGAAATCCAAAACTTTAGTTGTAGGAAAAATGTACGTAATTTAAGTGTAAAATCACTCGCACAATTACCGTACGAGTCTTGTGTTGACTGTTTAGCCATTGCCTTCGAGGAACACTCGATGGCACCGGTTTAGCTCGAGTGATAAAGGTTGCTCTTCATGCTCTTAATACAAATAACAATTTTTATGCAGGAACTGTTGCGGAAGGCGCTCCAGTGGTGCCAATATCAGCCCAGCTGAAGTACAACATTGAAGTGCTGTGCGAGTACATAACGAAAAAGATTCCGATTCCGTCACGTGATTTCACGTCGGCGCCACGTCTCATCGTCATTCGATCGTTCGACGTCAACAAGCCGGGCTGCGAAGTGGAAGACCTGAAGGGCGGTGTGGCCGGTGGAAGTATACTCAGGGGTGTGCTGAAGGTAACTATGGCTAGAAGATACAATCAATCAATTTATTTGTAAAATTTTGCTACTCGTTCTCCAGCAATTGTCAAGCTGAATAAGACTGATGTTTTCCATACCACAGGACAGCAGTAGTTGTCCAGGTATAACACTATAAAAACACAAGAGACTATAGTTTAGACTGTTAGGTCATTATCAATCTCAATAAACTCTTTTTCTATTACTGATAATACCCACATGAGTCTGAATACTTGTGCTTATGATAATTCTGCATAATAAACTATCATACTCGTACGGTAAACACCATCTTACCACCACTGTTATGTAATATACTATTTTTTAATTTAGACTACTTTTTTACATGGTATCCGCTTACTCAAGATTGTGTATGTGTGTTTTGGTACAACTGTATTGTTTTTACTCTTATTCTGAAGAAAGTTTTTTTTATTGCGGATGATGCCCACATGAGTCTGAAGACTTGTGCGTGGGTAATGAGGTGAATGGTGAGAAACATCCATGGCTGAAAGGGATTCAAGCCCAAGGCTGCAGGAAATGAAACAGCCAGAGCCTCTTATCTTATCACAGACAAGCGCTCCAACCAACTGCACTACCAGAGCCGTCTCAGTATACCACTTGCATTTATTGAAACACGCGAGACTGTAACATATGAAAAACATGAATAATCGACACTTTCAACTTAACTTTAACAGATTGGAATGGAGATCGAGGTCCGTCCCGGTCTGGTGTCCAAGGACAGCGAAGGCAAGCTATCGTGCAGGCCCATCTTCTCCCGCATTGTGTCGCTGTTTGCTGAACAAAATGAACTCCAATTCGCTGTTCCCGGTGGATTGATTGGTGAGTAAACTAAATTCAAAATTGAATTGGTTTTAAGTATAATCTAAAATTGGGTGGTTTCAAATTGAATTAATAATTGGATTGGACCTCATTCAGAATCAATTGGAAGGGTTCCTTTTTTAATTATTAGCTATACTATGATGTTGAACATCCATCTTGTTTCCACTAATATGTATTATAAACTTAAAAAACACTTTTAAATGGAAATTGACTCACGTTATGGCGTGACGGCCGTTTCGCTCTGTTGTCTAGAGCATCATCAGACGACCCACAGTACACTCACAGGTCGTCTGATGATGCTCTAGACAACAGAGCGAAACGGCCGTCACGCCATAACGTGAGTCAATTTCCATTTAAAAGTGTTTTTTAAGTTTATAATTAGTTATACTCTGTTCACGGAAAGAAGAGACGATGTAACAACGATGCGCGTGCGAGTGTATCTTCGAAAAACAAGACCGATTCACAATTAACTACAGAAATACAATTACAGCACAGTAAGTGAACCGGTAAATGTGACAGCGACTGTGACACTGAACTTAGTGTGAACTAGTGGAAATTAATCGATCGGTCTACAGCTGATATGAGTCATCACTTTTTCACTCACACAAAAGCGATCTAAACGTAATCCTCTGAATCATGATATTAGACACTGTATTAGATATACACTTGATATTAGATAAAACTGGCGTTATAGATAATAGCATTCATTGAATTTTTGCATTTATATTTGTTACTGTTGTCGAAACTCGTATTCGTATTTCGAAACTCTTCAGTGCATTTGATTAAATTGAATTGAGAATTCGAAATTAATTTTTATTCAAATGACAAGAGAGTTGTCCACCATTGTTCTGTTGTAGCATCTTTGATTGCATGCATCGCTTAATTTATTCAGATAAGGAAAAATAATTTTTGTTAATGAATGTGTTTGTTTTGAAGGTGTGGGAACGAAGATAGAGCCGACACTGTGCAGAGCTGATCGTTTGGTGGGTCAAGTGTTGGGTGCCATTGGTGCTTTGCCCAAAATCTTCATAGAACTTGAAATATCTTATTACTTGCTTAAACGACTTTTGGGCGTTCGTATGGAAGGTGACAAGAAAGGAGCGAAGGTAGGTTGACAACGGTTTCCTTCTTGCAAAATTCAAATTTATTATTAAAATAGGATGAATAAGTAATTTTCTATAAATAAGTTATTGGTCTCTGGCTACACTTATGTATTATGCTCCAATTATTATTAGGCTCTGATTTCTATCGAGACTATTTTGTAATGATAGTGAGATTAGCTGCTTGATACTATATTATATAGAAGAATAGAAGAGAATAGCTGCCTTCATTTAAAATAGAAAATAGAAAGAAATAAAAGTAGATTTTATTGCCATTTTGATACAAAATTAACAAAAGCAAGCATCCCCTTCTAAATAGAATTACAATTAATTATAACATTTGAACTTTATCAGATGAAAGAATGAACCTCGCTTATTATTCCTGAAATATTGTCAACTAATACAGTAATTGTGAATATTCCTGAAATATTGTAAACTAATAATTGTACTATTGTGAACTAAATAATTGTTTACTTATTGTAAGTACTTATTAAGTAATTGCCTAGTTATTTTCTAATTATTAAGTTATTGTAAACTAGACGAATTATATTTCAAGATATCGCTAAAAAAGTTTTTCTTTTTAGTTTGTTTCTCCAGTAATTAGGTACTTGATCTCAGACATTTTAATACCAGGCTTGTTCATACAATCAATTATATTAATCGTAGCATTCGTAGCAAGATCCATCTAACACTTAACTACAATTTATAGGAACTAAGTAAGTGCTTACTTTGCGATATGAAGGACGTCCTCACAATAAAGCAAAAAAACAGTACTCACAAAAGTACGTAGTTTTTTCAAATTGATGTTTGTCATTAAAAATAATGATATTGTATGAGCTGATGACTCTGGTCTCGTGTCAGAATTATCAGGTCGCACTTGAACAAGTTCAGGGTCTCTGACGTGACTTAACGACTGTTCTAGACAGCCGGGATCGACAGGCTTTATGTGTCCTCCGAAACACGGGGTTGGCCCCAGGAAAAATATTTGGTTAGACGGTGATCGAACCCTATCTTGAGGATAGCAAGACACTTGTCTATGGTCTTTCCAGGTGTATGACTTGTTTATTAATAATATTAAGTATTTTTTAGCTATAAGTAGTAATCAAGTGTTAGTTATCTCTTGCTACTTATTGTTTCTAAAATTCAATTTCATAAATGCAAAGTTTTTTCAAATTGTCACTTTATACGCTAATGTTAATTTGTGTTTGTTTAGGTTCAAAAGCTAACACGTAACGAAGTTCTGTTGGTGAACATCGGATCGCTGTCAACTGGTGGCCGAGTTATTGCACAAAGGGCCGATTTGGCCAAAATCAGTCTCACCAATCCAGTCTGCACTGAAATCGGTGAAAAGATCGCGCTCAGTCGTCGTGTTGAGAAGCATTGGAGGTAAATCAATCATTAAGAAAAATTAATAGACAAAATAGAGTTTGGGAAAACTACGTTAACGATAACGCTATACTAACCTGACCAATCTATGCATCTGCCTGCTCTATAGAATCTTGCTTTTAAAGCAGGCAGCAGCAGGCAACCAACTTGAAAAAGGAAATTGAGGACTCTTAGTTAAACAAGCTATCAGCGATGCATAGCGTTATCGTAGATTAGCCCAAGCTTTCTAATTTAGCTTGACAATTTGACAGTTTACTGTCGAAATCTGCGGCATTATTTAAAATTATGATCTAATACATAATTTCTTTTTGTTTAGAGTTATTTCAGAAGAAAATTTGGTTGTTTTCTATTCTAAGGACTAAATTCTGTGAGAAAATACTTCCAACACAGACCAAGACAGCAAAGAGAGAGGTCCGATGCTCTTTCCCTTACTATTCCCCCCCACCAAAACCATAGCAGCATTCACTCCGGTTCTCACAACGACAACAGAAAAGAGACAATGCGCATTCTACTGTGCGCTGGTCCGACTCTTCTCTCTTGCTCACATCCTCCTGACTACGATACAGAGCATCTGTGGTGGTGGAAGATTGCTTCCCCAATTCCATGTCGGAAGTATTTTCTCGTGGACTTTAGAAAACAAAAATTATTTGCCATTAAATTTCTTTTCTTGAAATTGAATCGTTCAGTACATGAGAAATGTTTTGCAAGAAGACATTTTATGCATCTTATTCTTACATGAGATTTTGATGTATCTTGCTACAGCTAGATAAATAGAAATCAATGGATTATCATCTAACATCACGTATATTTAGGAAGTGGTTAACCACGAGCCCTGACAGTTATCTGCTTAATCAGATAAAATAAGAAACGAGCGTTATGGCTGCACTCGGAAGGGTCCGCTTTGGTTTGGCCAGCAAAAAGGACTGTTCACTGCTGTATAATCACTTCCAGGTGTTCGGAACCCACCTGAGGCTGTATTATCAATTCTTTAGCCAATTCAAAATTTTCAAACCTTCTCATTAGCAATTGCTTATTTAAAATATATAAATAGTTGGTATGTCTTGAAGTCATGATTGTTGAATATAATAGAACGTCTTTTGCATGCTGATTACAAGTATTAGTGCTGTCATCAGATGAAAATTGGGTTTTGTAAGATAGTTGTGGGTCTCATGGTTGTGCTCATGTTTGTGAAGAATTGCTAAATATTAGCAATATTGATGAGGTTGCAGAAAATACGTAAAATAATGACATCTATTATTCGTAGTTTCACTAAGATTTTCAAATTTTCTGAAAGTCACGAATATGGTTAACTTGAATAATTAAGATCATCTCATTCGCATTCTGAAATTCTAAATTGAATAATTTTATCTGATTTCAGATTGATTGGATGGGGTCAAATTCGCGGAGGGGAAACCATTGAACCTACCACATAAAGAGAACTTCCTATTTTTCTAGGCTAAGCGTTTGTATTTAACAATTATTCTTTTTGTTTGTTTCATAATTGTTCGACTACTCACTACAAAGCCTATTGGAATAAAGTTTGATTTATTTGATAACATTTGTTAATTCTGTTTGTAAATTATATGGATTTTTATTTGCTCTTGAGCAAACTTGTGTAAGTTGCCAACAAACGTTTCCCTCGCCAGTCATTAATGAGCAAGAATGCTTAATATGTCTTCCAAATTCAAAATTTTTTAGGGTGTGAGGAAAATGTGTAAACTGTATGAACTTTCCGAAAAAAGTTAGGCCCGGCACAAATAGAAACGCAAGCATGGTGACGTAATGCAGGACAATTTTGTTGGAACACAATTGAATTAGACTGTGTAAATAGAGCTAGGATATGGTTAGATGCATTTATGTTTCATAAGCCTGCTTAGATACTTGCATCGGGATTTGGGTCCATATTCATGTACCTACCTGAAAGCTTTCTTGTCTTGAGAGTGACTTTGAGAGCCCTTCTTTTGTTTCTCAAGTTTCCCTTGAGTTACCCCATCACTAGTGACAAACAAGAAGGCGAGTTTACACCATATATTTTAATTTATTATTATAAGCATTTACAGTTCATCTATCCCAATCTGATTTTGGATAAAAATGATCTCTCAATGATTACCACAAAATGTATGATGTTGAAGATCCATTTTGTTTCCACAAGTTTCACTTGCTGGGAAGCGATAGCTGTGAGCCGTAGCAGGTATCTGTTCAATCAGATAGAGATAAGCTGCGTTCTCCTAGGCACGCTTTGTAAGGGTGACCGATTAGATTGGTCAGCAAAAAGACACTGTTCTCTGCTGTAAAATCACTTCCCGGTGGTTCGGAACCGACCTCAAACTGTAGGTCCACTCATCAATCACCATCACCCAACTCATTACCCACGCACAATTCTCAGACCTGTGTGGGCGTCATCCTCCAAAAATATATACATATAATAAAAACTTTAAAAAACACTCAAGTGGAAATTATGACTCACGTTATGGCGTGATGGCCGTTTCACTCTGTTGTTGAGAGCATCGTCAGACGACCCACAGTACACTCTCAGTACACTCTGAGTGTACTGTGGGTCGTCTGACCATGTTCTTAACAACAAAGTGAAACGGCCATCGCGCCATAACGTGAGTAATAATTTCCACTTTGAATTTTTTACCATAAAATGCTTGAAAATCGTATCAGACGAGATTGTAGCACAATTGAAGCAAGTTGCTTCATTTCGCAGGTGCTGTATGTCGTAAAAGTTAGAGGAGGCAAAATTTGTCAAAAAAAAACTACGAATTAATAACCAAACATTTAATAAAAATTGGAAAATAGCATACAGTACCAAAAAAATATAAAAAAGAACACGTTGATCAGATCATCAAATAGATTTCCAAAAAATAAGTTGCTAAACAATAGTTCAGTCTACTTTTCAATAACACATTGAGCAGATCATTAAGTAATAAATTTCTAAAAATGAGTAACATGTACCGTATTGGTATTAAATTAATAATATGTCTATCATGTAGAAAAAAATATATAGAACCAACAAAAATAATAAATTTTAGTTAGTTTTCCATCACCTACTTCTGTAATTGTGTGGTTGAAACATTTTTTAGTTTGATATCGTTTTGTCACATGTCTTTTGAGAGCTGTTTAAGGAAGGAAACTAACTACTTGTTAAGTAATCAACTGTAGAGACGAATACCGCAACAGATCTACACGATGAGTTGATCATTCATCCCATGCTCCAGCTTCTATCCATTCCAGTACTTGGGGAGTGAAGTAAGATACGATACAATCAGCTCCTAAACAGAGAAGAAAATTTTCCAATCTGTGATGTTTTCCATGACGAAATACTTAATGAACAATCTAATATCAAAACTGACACTGTATTTCAATTTAACATGATAGCCGCGAGCCATAGCAGGTATCTGTTCAATCAGATAGAGATAAGCTGCGTTCTCGTAGGACCTGTTTGTAACGGTGTCCAATTAGATTGGCCAACAAAAAAGACACTGTTCTCTGCTGTGAAATCACTTCCCGGTGGTTCGGAACCCACCTAAAAAACTGTAGGTCCAACTCATCATTCACCATCATCCAACTCATTACCTAAGACCTATGCGAGTAAATACGACATATTAAATTGAAATACAATATAAACTAAAAAAAAACACAGAGTGTACTGTGGGTCGTCTGACGATGCTCTAGACAACAGAGCGAAACGGCCGTCACGCCATAACGTGAGTTAATTTCCATTTAAAAGTGGTTTTTTAAGTTTATATTACATATTAGTGGAAACAAGATGAATCTTCAACGTCATGAAATACAATGTCAGTTTTGATATTAGAAAATTTTCCAATTACAATTTTCAATGATTAAAATAAAGAAAGAAAATAAATGAGTAAAATAAAGAGTAGGAGATGGAGTTAAACATATAAATTAATTACAAATTATCACTGGAAACTTAATTTTCCTTGTGAAATATTCAAAGATCGCATTATCAACAAAGTTTTTCAAAAGAAAGCACATTATTATCTTTGATACTTTAAGACTTACACGGCAGTCAGACAAGTCAGTGGTTTTCTTGGCCTTACAAGGCACAATTAAGACTCATTTTGAGTGTCTAATAAATAAAAAAGAATTTCTTAAAACATTGAAAACATCATATGCTATCCATATTACTCTACTACTCAATCTTTAGTAAATTATCAGGTTATTCTTCAACTCACTAACCATAAATTTATGAATAATTTACTCACCCGCTCTTCTAAATGATGTTAGAGTTTCTCGAAGTGCTGATTTCAAGACCAGACATCCCGCTTTAGCAGCATGATAGAGCATCGCATATTCTCCAGATACCTAGAACCAACAATATCGACTACAATTCTAAAGGTTCATCGAAACTGCGAGAGGTTGAACAACAAAATTGCTTGAATCCAAAGCGTAGAGCAGTTTAGATTGCAAACGTCAATCACAGTAGTCACATTCTTAATCATGTATAATATTATTTACATTCAATTCAAGGGTCTTAAAAGTAGACATAACACTTTACTTGTAAATATCACTGATCCCAGGAACACCAATTCAATAATTGCCAAGATATGAACTACTTTTCAATCTAATATCAAAACTGACACTGCATTTCTATTTGATATATGATTTTCACTCACTTTTACTGGAGATATTGGAGGGATGTATCTTCAGTAAAAGTGAGTAAAAATCATATATTACATAGCAATTTGGCGGGCCGCTTAGCGCAGTTGGTTGGGGCACCGCAACTTCAGCTTGCTGTCGTTTAAGCGGTCGTGGGTTCGAATCACGCTCCCCCATCTGGCATCTAAGTGTAATCATTCATCTCATTACCCACGCACAAGTCTCGTACTCATGTGGGCATCAACAGCAAAAAAATACAGTGTGATTTTGATATTAGATTGTTCACCATGTATTTCGTCATGGAAAACATTACAAAGAACTTTTCAACTAGGAATGACTCAATTCGAGTAGATTGAGTGCAGGTGTGCTAGCTCAAAGGTCCCTCATTCGATCCTAGGTCAGGCCGTAAGTTTTCCCCCGTGCAGTATTTCAGAGGATATGTTGAACTTGCCTGTCCAGCTGCTAAACATTAGGGCCGTATTTTTTTCGGATGACGCCCACATGAGTCCGGAGACTTGTGCGTGGGTAATGATGAGAAACATCTATGGCTGAATGAGATTCGAGCCCAAGGCTACAGGAAACGGAGCCAGCCAGAGCCACTTATCTTATCACAGACAAGCGCTACCAGAGCCGCCGTATGAACGGTCCCTTCAGTGTCTCTTGACTCCAGGGACTCTTGCAATGTGCTAATGAATAATAGATACAGTATGATATAGATTTCTTTACGTAGGGACATTTTCACTTGAGTGTGAATTAATTTTCAAGGGGAATTGTTTTTTATAATGGGATACTTAATGAAGTTTCTGGAGTGTATGTCACTATACAATATTTTACTTCATACTTTTATTATACAGAGTGTTTCGGAACTCTCTACTAAGGGTACGTCCAAGATGCACGCTGGTTTTCTGAGTCAGGCGATCGGCGCCGATCGCCGCTGAGTCGGTGTGCGTAAAATTCCATGTTGCTAAGCGGGAGTGGCCATAATGCACCTGCATGCAGACTACCGGCGCGCTGGCTGTCTGACTCAGATTTTTACCGGAATGATTTGTTCATTCCGGTTTCAGACAACCTGCCTGTCGGAGTGATTTTCGTTTGTGTATTGAGTGTTTATTTTTATTTTATTCCGATGGATATCGAAGATTTTGTTTCAAAAGTGCAACTTAAATAAATAAATTTTTTATTCAACCAATCAAAATCAAAATGTACAATGCATTTTCATATGACACAATGATATTTCAAAATGCAAAATATATAAGCACCCTATACAATAAAATAAATAAAGTTTTATTTTTAAATAAGCAAATAAAACTGCCATAAATAAATGAAAAAAATTAAAATTAAATAAAATAAAGTTATGGAATATTTAAAATCAAAATAAATATAGGATATTAAACTAATAATTATTTTAAAATGAAAAAAAAAGATGGTTCACCCCTCTCTAAGCCAAGCTTGTGCTGAAGGGTGAGTCACTTAACCAAATAACTACTGTGGACTGAAAATATCTTTCAATAAACTAAAAAAAAATATTAAAAACTAAAAAAAAATTATCTTCTTTTCACAATATTATTAAAAAACAAAAAAAAAACATGGATTAATCAGATAAAAAAAAACATCATCCTTATTGATTGAAACAAAATCTCACTTTAACTATAATGACTTGAAAAAAAACCCTATAAAATCATTACAACTTTTCAGAAACGTGTACCCTGAACTGTTTGCTAACTCACTGCAAATCAACTATTTAACAAACCAGTGCACCCAAATAATATAAAAAATAATAACAATAAAAGAAAAACAAACAAAAGGCTCTTATGCTAAATCTTCAATTTTGTTTCATTTGAAGGAAATATCGGAGACTATTCTTGAACATAACAAAGTTTGGTAAAGTGGCCATTGATAGAGGAAGTTGATTGAATAAACGGGGCCACCTGGCAAAAGCATGATCTGCAGTTGCAGAAGTCCTGAGACGAGGCTCCTCCAGGGGCTCTCTACTTTGTCTTCGAGTAGCATGATTGTGAACTGGAGCCACAGGAAAAGCATGTGGTCTTAAATAAATAAATTTCATTAAGTCAAATTCAAATAATTTAGGAATGGTAAAAACCTGGAAATCTCTGTATAGATATTCAGAAGGGTATCTAATTGGTTTTTTCAGACAAATTTTTATTATTTTCTTATGTAATAAAATAAGCGGCTGCATAATAGATGTCCCACAGTTGCCCCAGCCAATGATTCCATAGCTCACAATGGACTGTATCAATGCTAAAAATACTATTTTCATGTGGTGAAGAGGCAACATATTTCTCAACTGAACAAATTTAAAAATCAATCCTCTCAGTCTGGAACATAAATATGATATATGACTCTCCCAACATAAGTGCTTATCTATTATGATACCCAAATACTTAACATTTTCCTGGAGTTCCAGTTGGACACACGCACACTCATTACGACCACAGCCTGTCTCATGAATAACAATATTGCATTCGTCAACATCAGTGGGAGAACCTGCAGAAGTTAGGGAGAAAGGTACAACAACAGTCTTGGCAACATTCATAGATACCAGACTATTGTCTAACCAGTCTTTCACTATAGACAGACCACTGTTAGCCCTCTCACAAGTTTCAAACCAACTTGAACCATGAAACACTGCCACAGAGTCATCCGCAAATGAGTAGAGGGAACCATGCTCAAGCTCAGTACTGAGAAGATCATTTATATAGATCAATAATAAGATAGGTCACAGCACTGTGCCCTGCGGCACTCCAGTACTCACCCCCCCGATACTAATCCCCCCCAGAACTTAATCCCCCGATATGGGATAAGCGCCTAAAAGAACACTGTTGATGCTTGTTGGAGGAAGATTTCTCTAGAAATGAAGATTGATTGTGGAAATAGGTGTTTGTACTCTCTGTAAACAGATCTCAATTTATTAATTGGATGTATTTCACTTCTCATTGGTTTTAACTTGGTTGCAACATTGTCACTAAGCAGCAATAAAGCTGCAGCCTGTTCACTTGTAAGTTCCATGGTACACTGGAGTCAGCTCTTTCTGCACTGGCAACCTGCTTGCATAATGGCCACATCCTCCTGCCACTCGGAGTCAGACAGTCGGCGCCGAGAAATCTGAGTCTGACTGCCTGCTTTTACCAGCGTGCATCTTGGACGTACCCTAATACTTCTAAGCAGTGTTTCTGGACCACTAACAAAAGTAAATATCTTAATCAAAATTTTCTAAAGTCCCCAGTTGCTCACACAGCCGCCATTTTGTTTTTTCACAATTATTTTTTATTCGAACACCATTGAACGTATAATTTTGAAATTTTGCATAGAGCTTCATAACAATTAAAACAATCTTTAAAAAATTAATAATTTTCCGACATCAAAAGACAAAATGGCGGCCATTTAAAATCTTTGAACAGGATTAAATTAATAATGGCTAATGGTATCAAAATGTGACTGGAATAATTTTTTTTAGATATTTTTATTTCAAATCTAACGATACCTCACTTTTCAAGATTGGCCAACAATTAACAGAGATATGCTACTTTTTAGGGTGTGCGGTGGTTGGAAGCTGGTTGCAGTTCTTTAAACTGTCATTGCAAGGCTTTCATTCTCATGATTATTTATTCTTTATAATTATCTATGGTGAATAAACTTTCATTTTATTCTTTGTTTGTAAGTTATTCTTTGTTTGTTCGTTCGTAAAACTGCAACCCGCTTCCAACCACCACACACCCTAAAAAGTAGAATATCTCTGTTAATTGTTGGTCAATCTTTAAAAGTGAGGTATCGTTAGATTTGCAATAAAAATATCTAAATAAAGTTATTCCAGTAACATTTTGATACTATTAGCCATTATTAATTTAATCCTGTTCAAAGATTTTAAATGGCCGCCATTTTGTTTTTTGATGTCGGAAATTTTTTTCAAAGGTTGTTTTAATTGTTATAAAGCTGTATGCAAAATTTCAAAATTATACATTCAATGATGTTCGAATAAAAAAGTAATGTGTGAAAAAACAAAATGGCGACTGTGTGAGCAACTTTGGAAAATTTTTATTACGATATTTACTGTTATTAGTGGTCCAGAAGCACTGCCTAGAAGTATTGGTAGAGAGTTCCGAAACACCCTGTATAGGCATTTCAGGATACCTCGAGTCAAGAGACACTGAAAAAAGTTCATAAATATGGGCATTACGTCACGTCAGAGTCCCTGAACTTCCTCAAGTGCGACTTGAAAACTAATACCAGAACTAACCTAACCAGAACAAGGCCAGCCATGTGGCTTGTATTATAATTACCAAAAAATAATAAACTAACGTTACCTGATAAACAAAGAGAGGGTACTCTGGATGAGCCAGCTTTGTTTTGTGAATGATGTCCAGATATGCCAAACCTGGTTTTACCATGAGCATATCACATCCTTCTTCCACATCACGCGCCTAGAAAACAGAAATAGATGAATGAAATTTTGTATTGTGAAAGTCAAACTACAGGAAACAGACTTAGCACGTGTTGCAGAAAATTCAAGAATAGCCTACATCAAATGCCACCAGAAAAGTGAACACGCTTTATTCTATTTTTAAACCAAGTTACAAACAATAATTCTAATTTACAAGCTAAATAGAAGTTCCAAACTATTTAAGTTACTAAACTAAACGTTTCAGAAACTAAACTCATGTGTAAATTCGTAGCTGAAATCCTCCGCCATCTTTTATTCTATAACGAAGCATTGGTGGACCCATGTTTATATTAAATCTTTTATTGTTTTCAGATGTGTTATTAGTTTCAGAAGCATGACAGGTTCCTTAATGAACTCTCCTCCAATAAAAGTCATAAGCATATTGTTATGAATTGAATCTTGATTAAATTAAGAAGGTATTCAATTATTTAACATGCAATGCAAGAAAAACTAAATTACTCAATTTGTTCAAGAGAAAAAAAGGATGGTTTACAAAATGACTGCTTCTACATTTAGAAAAGCCTTTTAGATCATTAATATAAATATGTGTCTTTGTAATGAATCGTATGGTTAAGTTCATGATTGATTTGAATTTAATTATTATAACTAACCAATTATCAAATTTTCAACCATTGATGAAACTGATTTATTTCGGCACATTTCTGAGGTTCTAGATGCCCTTTCTTCTGTCTCAATGTTGTATGACAACTATGAGCGGCTCTGGTAGCGCAGTTGGTTGGAGCGCTTGTCTGATATAAGATAAGGCTCTAGGTGCTTTGTTTCCTGCAGCCTTAGGTTCGAATCTCATTCAGCCATGGATGTTTCTCGTATTTCACCTAATAACCAAAGCACAAGTCTTCAGACTCATGTGGTCACCATCAGCAATAAAAAAACTGGCGATTTGGTGTCAATTACTATTCATTTCAAATATTTGGCGAAAAAATTGATAAATCCTCTAATAGTTCCGTGCAGAGATTCATTTAGGATTCTGCCAGGTCATTTTATTCACTTCTTGCCTGACATTTGATAAAAAAAGATACGTGGATAAGTAATGGGGTATAATGATAAATATTAATCGTACAGCAGCTCTAGCGGCAAGGCCGGCACTAGCCGGAGGCAGCTGGTAGGCCTTGCGATCTCCAAATGCAGGCGCAGATTTGGCAGCATCTCTGAATGGACCGTAAAAATTAGAAGAGAACTTGACTGCGTACGATAGCACAGATACACGTGATCCGATGCCAGCAAGAATCAGAAGCTGTTTAATGGCCCCAATTCGGCCGTCCATCATGTCCGAAGGCGCCACTACGTGACACCCTGTATAACAAAGTAAATACAGATTATAACTCTATTTAAGAGCGAGTAGGGGTGTGGTGTTTTTTTATCTTATGGATTTCACAAAAACAGCAACGAAATGGAATACTAAATTTGGCACAAATCTTCTAAACTCGATTCAGTGCAACTCAAAGCCCGAATTTTATTTTCCTTACAGAATTTTCACAATTAATTTTCAAATTCCACTTGAGTAAATACCGATAATAAATCTATATAATAAGAGCGAGTAGGGGTGTGTTTTTCATCTTATGGATTTCACAAAAACGGCAACGATAAGGAACACTAAATTTGGCATAAATCTTCTTCTAAACTCGATTCAGTGGAACTCAAAGCCCGATTTTTTATTTTCCTTTCAGAATGTTCACAATTAATGTACAAATTCCACTTATGGACACGATTACTGTTTCAAATTGTGTTAAAATGCAGGAAGATCATAGGACAGCTGATAACATAAATCATACGTCGATGTTCCTTGTCTTTGTCTTGAGCCAAAGCCAAAGCACAGATTAGCTCTATGCCAATATTACAGCTGGAATTACCCAGCGTCATGCGAGCTTACTTATTGTGTGTATTGAGCTTTTCCTGTAATAAATTATTCTAAAGAACTAAACAGAAAACTATGCAGGTGGGTAGAGCTGCAAAGTTGCTAAAATGGTAGTCTACTTATAAAGAACACTAAAATTTGACATCATCAGTGTCTTTTCAAATGTTTTTGACATCATAAAATGTTTTTTTTTTGCGAACTCCTTTTTACAAACAGATGAACAGTACTGTATAAACTCTGTATGGTATTTCACTCACCCTCCCCAACTTCGTAATTTTATGATCACTACCAAGAAAGAAAAATTCCAAACCAGATTCCAGGGCAAGACCGGGTAAAATTCTAGTGAATAATAAATGCAGTACTGGTTATTATTTTATAGGGATATTTTCACTTGTTATTTGATTTTCAAAGGGGAAATGCTTGTTAAATATGGGGAAATATTCACTTTGTTTCATTTACAGAGCGTTTACAATCTTAATGAAGTTTTTGGGGTATATATCTGTGTACACTGTACACTATAAAATATTTTTAACATGCTTTTTTGTAGTTTATTTTCTATCAGATTGTAGAAAAAGTCTGCAAAACAATATTTATTAACACTTTTTGTGATTTTAGAAATTTAATTTTGATGAGTTCTTGGTCTGAATACAAGACATTTTTCAAAGAAAGATAGTATTCACACTATTCTAAAAAAATAAATATTATTAAAAATCTTGTACAGTTTACATAGAATCCCTAGCGTAGGAATTCTCCAATTTTCAATTCTTATACTAGAGCTATAATATAAAAGTGGGAATAATTTACAATAGAATTAGGCTAATAAATAAAAAATTGTAGCCAAGAACACACCTTTTTGTATTCCAGTTTGTCTCAATAGAATTACGAATTTGTTGCAATGAAACTAGATATTATATTAATAACATAGATAACAAGCTCCAGGCACATTTCTCAATAAAGTAGTCATTGATAGTAACCATTTAATTTTTCACCAGACTATCGTTATCATAATCTCGACATTATAGTAAAGAATGAAATGGCTGCTATAGATGGCTCCTACATATATGTCTAACAACATGTGATCTACACAACTTAAGTTACATTAAGGAGCTTGATAGTCGTAGCAGGTATCTGTTCAATCAGATTAGATAAGCAATTCTCTCCTGGGCACTCACTGTAAGGGTGACCGATTGGATTCTCTGCTGTAAAATCACTTCCCAGTGGTTTGGAACCCACCTAAGACTGTAGATCCAACTCATCAATCACCATCATCAAACTCATTACCCACTCACAGGTCTCAGACCTATGTGGACTTCATCCTTTAATTAAAAAAATGTCCTTCATTGTTGAATAAGTAACTTTTAGAACACACATTGGAAAGGCATTGAAAGACAGGCATTGAAAAATTTGCCAAAAGTATGATTCAATAATTGTTACTTACTAACATTTAATATAATTTTTCAATAAAATAAAGAATAAACCTTCTCTTTACCAGCTTGAGCATAAGCTAAGGCAATCTGCGCAATCCTTCTTATGCTCTCGTCATTTTTCAAAATACCATCCTTGTCTAGAATCCCGCAATGGCCATGGTCAGTGTAAGGACATAAGCAAACCTGAAAAGATAAAAAAAATTATGCAGTATTATTTATACATTGTTATTGCACAAATATACTCAAAATCATTCTTTTTTCTGAGGATGAAGCCCACATAGGTCTGAAACCTGTGCGTGAGTAATGAGTTGGACGATAGTGGTTGATGAGTTGGACCTACAGTTTTAGGTAGGTTCCGAACCACCGGGAAGTGATTAGCAGTAATATTTTCTAGATTTTTATCACCTTATGTTCTTTATTTTTAAGATACTGCATGTTATTATGTTATTAAGAATGTTACAATCGTTTTTTATATATAATACCCGACTGAAAATGGTTTTATTGTGAAATATTATTCAAAATCTATTCTTTGTGACTTATCTTTTTGTAGGTCTTTTAATTAATTGTATCTCTTTGATTGTGGTATCTCTTTTGTAGCAATTTTTCCTGCTTCTTGTTACAGCTGTTGCTCTTGTTTTTCCCCTTATTACTAACCCTTTTAATTTGAATATTTTTAGAGTATTCCTTTTCAAATTTTAGAGAAATTGAAAACTGAAATTATCATAACAAAATATTTTGCACTATTGGATCTCAGCAATTGAGAATATTGAATACTCCTAAAATTTAAACTGCCTTGATTTTCCAAAGATAAGATTCAGATCTTAGTACAGATCTCAATTCAGATCTTAGTACTTGTAAAAATTTTCTGATAAAAACAACACAATATAAAAAAGTTTATTAACTAGAAATTAAAATAGGCACTCCTTACATCACAGGCAATAACCAACTCAGGGAACTCCTTCCTTAAGAGCGGAATAGCACGCATGACTGGATTTTCGGGTGAGTCTGCATGAGTTCCAGTTTTGTCCTGAAATAAAGAAAAATATCCTGAGATGATTCAAGTTCTATAACAAAATGGAAAACGCGATCTTTTAGTTTCAACTTTAATTTTTTTCGTGCTCATGATACCCACGTGCGCCTTAGACTTCTCCGTGGGTAATGAGTCAATGACAATGATGTTATGTAAGGTGGACCTACATTTCTAGGTGAGTTCCGAACTACCAGGTAAGTAATAATAAAGCAGATGTCATGTTTTTTCTGTCGGCAAAAAGATGTCACCCTTCCAAGCGCAATCCGAGCACTCATAACTGAACGTGCTGATGATTGCCCCGACACCGCGCTCGGCGAGCAGCTATTACTTCCTTCACTCTCTAGTTTATTGACGATTTCCATCTTGCAAACAGCCGTGGGTAACGCCACCGCAGCTACAGATTCAAGAATCCAATCTTCCCCTAAAAATGTTTGCAACAAATCATAAAATAAAACACTTTATTTAAAATTAAAACACAATGCAATCTGTTCCAACTACCTTTTTGTTTGGTTTCTGATGCGGTGGCATTAATACATAAGTACCCATGTTTTGAGATCAATGAATGTTTTTTAGGAATGAAGAAGAAAGTGTAAGGTGGGTTACAAAGTGAAAATTTACCTTTGGTAAGCGGTCGATTACTCCAAATAGTAACACCGACTTGAGACCACGTTTCACAAGGACTTTCAAATCCTCAATGAGTTTATTAATTCCATATCTTTTTACTCCCGGCATGCTAATAATCTCCGTTGAGCCATTGTCATCTTCTCTGTAAAAATTGAAATACAGTTAAGGTAACTAAGCAATACATAATTGCTACCGCAGTTTTGAAGTCTTGAAAATATAGAAATATTTAAAAAACAATTGAAGAATACAATTGTTGATAAGGCTTTTTATAGTGTAAAAGAGTTCCTTTCACATCAAAATTAAGCCTCACCTCAACTAATTTAAGTAATTATGGTATCTAGTGTATAATATTGTTGATCTGACTTGTCTTACACTCCTTAACTGGAGTCTCCAAGACGTAATCTACAAAAAAAAAAAATAATTAAGCCAACGTGCAAAGGAGAAAATCATTACAAACTCTCACAAGATTACTTACTGTAAGAATATTGGGTACATTAAATGAGTTGCGTCAATATTGGTGTCGGTCGAATTCCATTTCCTAAGTAATGGGTGGGAATAGCTGCTGTGTAGGATATTATGTGATTTTGGACACCTCATACCCTCCATAACAGTGATTTAAAGATTTTCACAAAAGGAAAATGAAGTATACGAGATCAAGCTATTATAATATGTACAATAAAAACTAGACTGAGGATTAGTGAGATTCTGAAAGATTGGAGTCAATATTATCAAAATTATATCGACAGGTAGCTTTAAATAATTAGATACGCTTATGTAATTTGAAGGTTTTAAACTTTTTGGCTCAAAAGTTTATAAGTAGGATAGCTAACTATCATCAGTAGTGAAAGCAATTAGCTTATATTCTGAATATAAAGAAAATCTATATCTGAAATTAGATTATTGGATTCGTGAACAGCAATTGAAAGTACTAATGATATTAGATTGAGGTTAGTTCGTTAGTAATATTTAGAGGTTAGAAAGGAGCTAGTTACGGGTGTATGCCACTTGACCGAAAATCCAGAAGACCGAAAATAATATTGTGACGTCACATAATGTACGTAGATGTACAATATTTGTAAGTAGTTTAACCTTATATTGTTTACATTGGGTTTGTACGAATAATTGATCTTCATTACTCTATTTTCTGTTAATTGTATGTAATTGATAACCAATATGGTTGGAGCCGGGCTTTGAGGAGTGCATAAAAGCTACACTACGACTCTAGTGTGATACACTCCTCAGAGCCCGGCTTCAACCAATATTTAAAATCAGTGCTTGATGAAATGTAATTTATTCAAATTATTGTATACTGTACTACAAATTCAGTTATATTCCATCTCCCCACTTTTTAGTCAACTCTATTCTTCCAGAACTCATACAATCCATCCTGTTAAAAATTAATTGGACTAATAATTATTATGACCATAATTTTTCTATTATGGAAAAGCTTATGCTTACCAAGCTACTAGAGAATGTCAATTCTGATCTTGAATGAAGAATTTCTAAAAATATTAATATAATTATCTTGACTGTCAGACCAGTAGAAAGTACAAAAAACAAAGTAAGTGGGAGTACCTCAGCACAATTCATAAGGGGAACTAGAGTTCACATAAGTTCTCATTCATAAGAAAAAGTATTCTTGAGTGCTATGGTCTTAGGTTCTACTTCTGAAAAGTAGTTTCACTAAGCTGGAACAATACAATTTGATACAAAAGTGTAATTTTCCAATTATAAATAATAAAATAATTTTATTACAGTTATTATCGATTAAGGGTTGATTACATTAGGATAGTTACTCGCTAAGCGAGCAGCGAGTAGGAACGTTACAGACCGACCGTGCTCCAAGTAAACAGGCTATCAACTTTGAATTTGGTCAAATTTGATACTCGCTGGCAGAGTAGCCAACACCAAAATGCAACATTATTGTGGCCAAAGCCGACATTCAACCGCACCAACATAACACTTCAGATGAGATATATTGTATTTTCTGTGAACTGTTTTGATGACATTTTATTGAATAATTGTTGGTAAACTTCATATTTTAATTTTGTGTTGCAATATTATTTATTGTCTTTGAAATTCCATAGTATGGGGGTAATACTAGAAGTTTAATTTTTTGACTGCGTATGCTAAGCTGCTGTAGCATTGTTGGTCAGTAGCGTTCCTACTCGCTTAGCGAGTAACTATCCCAATGTAATCGACCCTTTAGGAAAACTATCGATTTGAAATCGACAACATGCCACGTTGCCACATAAACAACAGCTGGGTAACAATCAGCTGACTGTCTCTTTTATAATATATTCATTAATGTCATATTGATTATTGATCATTTCGCGTTTGTCATCGGTTGAGTGTTTAGAGTATCAGTAGATTTTTTATTAAAACACAGATAATTATTGTAAATAAACTTCACTAGTGAGTTCAACACCTACTTATCATGCGATGGCCATTTCGCATTGTTGGAATGCTTCCTCAGACACGCTTCCAACAATGCTTTCAATAATGCAAAATGGCCATCACATGATATGTAACTATTCAGTTCACAAGTGAAGTTTATTTACAATTATTATTTATGTTTAAATATCAAGTGAAAAAATAATATGGGACTGCAGTATCAAGCTACATGTTTGAAGTTATCCATTGGATTCCAAAATAATTCATTATTTGTGTATGCATTTTCTTTTCTACAGTGTATTATAAAATTGCAAATTGTCATTAAATGCCTTTTATAGTGGTAATTTTAAACCAAATTAAGTATTCAATTTTAAAAGTTTATTTATTGGCAAACTTCATAATAAATTAATTATCAATTGAATAAAAATAATGTTGATAATATTGTTTAGTAGATTAATGTGTTTTTCATGACAGACGATGGAAAGTTTAGACCATGCTTATATATATGGTACACTATTTATGAGTTTCATTAATACAATAAGTTGCTTTGGGAAGTGTGACAAAACAATTGGATGAAGATTTGTGGTTTTATCAAAATTGTTGACAAGATGAACCATAATTATTTATGGCCCAGACTCACAATATACGCATTTTAAGTTATATCTGCCCTGTAGAAATTGTGGTAGGGAAAATAGTATTGAAAATACTTGTATTTGTTAAACAGAATTTATTAATTTCGAATTCCTTTAATTGCTATTAGTTTATACTAAAGACTTCCGCAATGGTGGATATTGACAACAGTATTGAATAGCTGATGGAAATTGATGAATTCGAAATTAATAAATTCTGTTTGTGTATATTAAATATTGTCAGTTTATTCAATTTTCAATCACTTCAAACTAACTTGTGTTTGTTATTGAATTTATATTATATAGTTTATTGAACTTGTTCAGAAATTTTAATTAGGTATTTGAAAAGCTTCTGAACTATGTAGTGATTAGATTGTATTGAACTTGTTTAGAAACGCCAACTGGAGTTTGATGATGTGGATCTTAGGTAGGATTTTTTAATGTTGTGGCCCATCAAGAAACACATTTCTAACGATCCACTACTAGGTAGGGCATGCATTTCTATGTTGTCTCAATCATTTGTAGTTGATCGACCAACATCTTGTATCAATCATTACTAAAAAGTTTCATTTCATTTAATTCAAACAATTGAAAAAATATCTAGTTGATAAATATTTTATAGTGCAGGCCTACAAGTGTTTCTCACTAGTTGTGTAAGTCTCAAATGTTGTAATTTTATTGATAGTGACTAGTGTAATATTGTTAATATGTGAACACTTTTTTTGTGTATTTGTATTGACTTGTCTTGTATGCAGCTGAAAGGTGGGAGGTCTAGGCTATGGGCTTCAACAGCTTTGTTCATTTATTAATTTAGATTATCAACATTTAAGTTCTTCTAACTCTCAAGTATATTTGAACGTAATACAGAAAGCCTCCAGTTTTTTTATATTTTATAGTTCATTCAAAATTATTTCTTCGTTTTTATTCATTTGAAAAAAATTTTACTGGGTTTTCTATGGTACAAACCGATGGAACAGACATTTTGAGAGGATCTTTTTGATTAACTTCTGAAGTTCTGTTGTCTTTGATGATGTTCCCATGTTGAAGTTTCTTTTTTTGGTAGGACGGTGGTGGTATGTTCTATTGTGTTGTTTGGGTTTGTAGAATAGTTTTTGGTATATATTTTCTGTGGATATGGGTTGTTTTGTCTTGTCATAGGCATACTGCAGAAAACACAGCAGATGAGATAGACATTAAAATGTATTCTTTTCATAACAGTTATAATTTATTCATTAAAAAAATGTGGTCAGGGGATGCTGTTTGGTTGGCAGGACAGAGGTGATCTCTGGAGGTACCCTAGGGATTGCCTCTCGTCTCCAACACTACTTCCTTCTGTTAAAGGGTTGTAGTTAAGAGCAGCATCCTCCCGGAAGGGGGGCAAGTCAACCTTACGCCCCTGAATGGTGTTGATGCCACACCTCGTGTGGGCTGGGAAACGTACGTCCTGGGTGCCCTCGGTTTGGTGTCATATCTTCACTGGTGACAGAGCAGAGATATCCCCTGACGGTGGGTGACCACAGTGACTGTGGCTGACAAGGCTTTGGCGATTGGCGAAGTTAGGAACACCCAAAGTTAGAGACAGATCTTTCTGCTACTAACCTTGGCAGTCTTTACAACCGTCTCAATTATAAATATGTTTCCATGTATATTCCCCTCTAAGGGGTGGTTATATATAAGTTTTATAAAGATGTAAGTTCTTCTTACGACTGAAACTCTTGTTTTTTTTTTAATAATTGTCATACCACTAATCCCAATTCCTTTCATAGAACCTTCCACCTCGTGTATTCATGGAATTTGTTGTGATAAAATTTGTTAGTTTGTTGCAATGGGATTCGTTCATTTGTCTTCTTCCGGACAAATCATAACGCTGTGATTGTACAGCTTCATAATTCAGTTCTACCCCACAACAGAAGATTTAACACTAGAGCAAGTCACGTTCGCAATGCAAACCTTACAACAGGACTACTGTATTATAAACGTGACTGTAACAAAAACATGAAACAAGAGTCCAATAATGTCTCCAATAATGTAAAGGTTTTAAAAGTCAAATTTAATTGCTTCAATTTTAACATAGTTTTATAGCAATAATGTTGATAGATTCTTGTAAAAGTCACCAAATGCATGATACAAATAATGATGTACTGTAATCGATGGTTCAAATTCATGTTCATGGTATGCAATATGAAAAGTACAAACTGAGAAAAATGAGTTAAATGTTCAACTCATAATTTCTTCACGTACTTTTTTGGTTTCCACATTAGTCTAGACTTATAAGTGGGTAGTGGGGTGAATGATTATACTGAGGCGCCACAAAAGTAATCGACAATAGAAATTGATGCACTATATTTATAGTCATTAGAATTTACCTTACCGTGATTAGAATTTGCAAAGTATCAAATTTTACTTTTCTGTGATGTTTTCCATGACAAAATACTTGATGAACTATCTAGTATCTAAATTAATAATACAATGAAATGCAGTGCTTTAGACGCATTTGTCACTGGAAAATTACATTATTTTTTTATCAATACAACAATAATTCTGTTCAGTCCAGTAATTAAACTTTCCTAAGTCTGGTTAGCTTGGATTTTTTAATATAAAAATTGAAACAACAGCACAATCCACAGTGAATAAAATAAAATTTAGTACACATAAACAAATGTTCATTGTTGGAGATGTTTCTGGAAATTTATTCAACCTAACTGCCAAATTACTTTCGTTCATAAAGAACGGTCAATAAAGTAGAAGAATTGGAACGACAATGGTAAATCTATATAACTTACATTGGAGCTACATGGCAATAGGCTAAAACAATTTTTCCTTATTTTTTCCAGTTATAAAACCTACTTTTAGACACAACATCGGAACCATTTGTTGAATATAAATTGTAGATTTAGAGCAATTCAAACTCTAGCTATATTTTGTGAAGACTTGAGCCACAGAAAAGAAAAATTAATAATTCCACTGTTTGTGTTTGAGCTAAACTAGTTTTGAGCTATTGCCTCAAATCAGCATTTAAATACGTCTTAAGCTGCGTCTCCACCAACCAAACATGTCTGACAAAAATACAAAAACGGTCAAACATTAAACATATGGGTCAACGAACATGTTCGTGAGTTCAATTAAAATGTTCGGTCTGTGAGTGAACAGTGACAACCAACAACAGGTCCCGCCATTACTCCCACCACACCGATCATAATGTTCGAGAAGGCGTCCACACCAAACCAACACCAAACAATGTTCGGCGACATCAGATAATTCCAGCGAACACTGTTCGCCGAGCTTGTTCAGTTGGTGGAGACGCGGCTTAAGGGTGCTTTTGTATAGTAGAACAAGCAATACTCGATGATAATCACCATAACAAAATCAAGCTCATGCTGTAGAATAGTAATGTTCATGCAGCTCTAATGTGTCACACACCATTCTATTATAGAGAGCATCCAAATTCATTCATTCCCGTATTTGATACAATTCAGTTAATATGCATGTGCATGTAAATATATAACAATTTGTATGAAAATACAATGAAGTGTAAATTTGAGATGGTAGCAATTGGATATGCTTTGATAGATAAGATTTAATTATTTGAACTAATACATTCAATTATTTTCCAACATAGTAAAGCACTTATCAACAAGTAGCAATTGATTCTCATCTAGTATTGGATGCTCCACTGTGCAAGCTCCCTAAATAATCCAAGGTGAATTAATTTTGAGGAAATATGAGTACCATGGTTGGCATATAACTTCTAAACTTTCTCATCCACTGTCCCGGCGTTAATAAAAACGCAAGATTGTTGATGTGAAGCAGGGTGACTTGCTAAATACAGAAATATATCTTGGTAAGCAAATTGAATCATTTGTTTTTCATAGTCACCCTGGACCCTGCGTTATGTCACCAAAGCTGCGTTTCTATTGCGCCAGTATATAGGCCCTTATTTATGAATCTGTCTTGAGGCTTTCGTAACCCAAAGAATATTTAAAAATCCTTTTGAGTAAATGCTTTTCAAGTCTCCTTTAAATTGAGGAAGGAGTATGTTCATAAATACATAGTAGCCTAGTTGATGAGATTTAAAAAATGAATTCATTTACAATATAATATAAATTCCAAGACCAGCAGTTATTTCACCTATGGAGAGATGAGATTTATAACTTACTAATAGGAATACAAAGGGACAGGATGCGGCCTGGAGCCTGCTGCATAACAATTCACAAAATACAGATATGTTTAGAACTAATAATAAAATTAGTGAATGAGTAGAATAGAGAGTATTTTTCATGTTCTTTTGATCCTCTTTTTCCAATAGTAACGTATTTTAGATTGATAGATATTTGGGATTAACTTATTATCAATTTCATGGTTTATTTCTTATTTTCTTGGAACTAATCAATTACTGTAATATAAACAATTATTCCAAGCAAAAATGTAATTTTATATAAATATAGGCTTCTAATCTCTTGTATTGTAAAGTAATTTTGCTGTTTTTTGTATCACTATGGGTCTCATTAGACCAATGGAAATTGATCAATTGTAATAAATAAAGTACAATTACTATTTACAAGTAAATCTGTTTATAAAGTTTTGTAGTACTGAAACTACAAACATAAGTACTAATCATTTACTACCAGATAATATAATAAACGCCCGAATGACATTCCAACTGAGAAATCTAATTGATGGTTGGGTACGAGCCAATAGCAATTTAGCAATATTTCAATAGATTCAATTCTTTAATCTCATAAATTTAAGTCATTTTTCCCTTATCTACTTCATTTCTTTTTTCTTTACTTTTTTCCTTTCCATCTCTTAATATTTTCATTATCCTTAAACCTAACAGCTTTTTTAATACGTTAGGCAAGGAAGCTGGAAGTCTTGTTCTATTTTTATTGTAACTCTATCCCTCGCTCAGACTCAAGTCTTTGTGGGATATTCCACTATTTTATTTTTTGTATCTAATCAAACATTTATATTTGTTTTTTCTGTGGAAATCATACTAGTTTATAAAGTGTTATGCAACAAGCCCCTGCTTGTAAGAATATTGTGTTATTTTTTTTAAATGTTTTATTAGGCTAATTATTATTTAGGTGAAATTATAAATTTAGCATTTTAAAAATTTAAGAACATCACCAACATCAAATTCACAGTTCAGGTCTTTGCCGATTAGCCTTTCTGGCTGGCCAGACAGGAATTTCCAAGAATGAGGAAAGAGAACTCTGTCACCGACATTGACCGGCAGCCATGTTGTAATAAGTTTAAAAAACTTGACAGCCAACAAATTGTTGAATCCATCAGAAGTGAAGCTTAGAAAAACTATAGCTGGCAATTGATGTTCAACACAAGCTGCGAAAAGGTCGTGTGTGAAGCCGGTTCCACAATGCTTCAAACAATAAGGATTACTAGTTGATGCTTCACTTAATCGACTGCCTTGTAAATACTGTTTCAATGGTAGATTTTCTATTTCCTGATGATACTGGTTGAGAAATTCTGGCGATTCAATGTAACGAAATTCAGCCGCACCAGATTTGTCATCAATTTCTAGAGGCAGTCTACAGTGATCGTACACCGCCGTTAAAACCAACACCCTTTTCACTTCCAGTCTTTTCAAAGTATCCACCAACTCGCGAACACTCGATTTAATGTCAAATTTATTAGCGTATGGCGATCTAATTTGAAAAATTAGAATGTCACTTGCAGTTTGATACAATTCAATCATACAGGAGAGATCTTTTGTCTGTGAATTGGGGTCGTTGTCAAAGGAGTCCATTCCCACATATGGGATGAATGCTCTGCTCCAAACCGATCCTACGCGTTTAGCTGATGTGTTGGTTATAACTAGATCCACTGCTAGTTGAGCAACGTTCGCCACAGAGATAGTAGGAATTATAACTGTTGCATTTTTGAACAGAGATAAATCACAATTCCACTTGAACATCTTCAATCTGATTTACAGCAGTTTACCTGAAAAGAGAATTTTTTTATTAAAATCACATAAATTTACTTAGTAGGTAATTTACGAAGTTACTTAGTAAGTAATTCTCAATAATTGTCCACGGAGGTACTATAAGGATTGATTTTATTTTTATTTTTCTTTTATATTGTATTTGAAGTTTGTTTTTTTGGAGGATGAAGCCCACATAGGTCTGAGAACTGTGTGTGGATAATGAGCTGGATGATGGTGATTGATGAGCTGGACCTACAGTTTTAGGTGGGTTCCGAACCACCGGAAAGTGATTTTACAGGAGAAAACAGTGTCTTTTTGCTGGCCAATTTAATCGGTCAGGTCACCCTCACAAAGAGCGCACAGGAGAACGCAGCTTATCTTTATCTGATTGAACAGATACAGACCGTTTCACGGTGCGTAGCGTCTCGCTGGTGGCAGGGGAGGCAGTGCGAGAGAGACAGAAAGTCTTTCCTACTACGCTTCCCCTCAAGCCATCAAGTACGGTTGTGTCAAATACACTCACTGCTGGACTTTTTAGCGTAAGCGGACTTAGGGAATATTTGAACTTGACTGTACTGTGAGGCAGCAGGTACAGTAGTGGGAGAAAGCGCTCAGCGCTCATGCTCCATCGAGACGCCACGCACCGTGAAACGGTCTGTACCTGCTACGGCTCACGGCTATCACTTCCCCACTAGTTTTGTTCTATATGTTTGTAATTTTTTGTATGTTTAAAAAATGCTGGTACTGTTTGCTTAATCATGAGTGAGAAAAATAAATTCATTTAAAAAAACAACTGGAGTTTATGCTCCCCCCCCCCCCCCACCCAATAAAATAAATGAATATGGCTTTAAATGATTGAAAAGCTCTTTCAGGTCATTTTTGAGGCATGTTATGAGAAACATGGTAGACCTATAATATTAGGTGAGTTCTGAGTCACCAGGTAAGTAACAAACAATAACGCAGATAAGATCAAGTCATAGCTGCTTGGACTCCTCCTATCCAGCACAGTCTTGATACTTCTTCAATCATTTGGCAGCAGGTGAAGTCGGTTGAGGCGTTATCTCTGATGAGACTGACTGACTGCTACTCCTGCGGTCATGGGTTCGATTCCCGTTACTCAGCCTGACATTCTGTGTCATCATTCACATCATTACCAAAACACAAGTCAACATGGCACAGACTCATGTGGGCAAGCAAAAAATGTAAACTGATAAGAAAGACTATTTTTTTCTTCCTGGATTTCTTGTTCCATGACGAACTGCGTTGTTAATATTAACTTTTCATGTGAAATTTAACGACTTGCAGTCAAATATTTGTTAAGAATAAGTATAACTCACTTAATCACTTCGAATCGATTCTAAAGTGCTCGGCCAGATTAAGTGAGTTATACTTATTCTTAACAAATATTTGACTGCAAGTCGTTAAATTTCACATGAAAAGTTGATATTTTTTTCTGTTGTAAAACCTAGTAAATTGGGTAAAAAACACTTTTGGGAAAAAATTCTTTACAATCTGTTTTACCTCACTTTTGACTCTTGTAAAGTTTAAAGTTTTTGACTCTTAACTGATCTTAAATATACTACTATTCATGTATTTATTAAAATCTCATTAATTTACTTAGTTGGTAATTCTCATTACGGAAAATTGACCACTGAGGGTACTATAAGGATTGATTTTGAGAACAATATTTCCTCTAATCGTTTCTCCAACTGATGATTTATATTTAGCAAAAATGTTGAAACTTCGACTTTATGAATATCGGCGTGATCCTTGGACTTCCGGTTGACTGTACCAATGATTTTTGAAATTATAAAATAAATTTTGAAAATTGGGAGTGAATGATCACATGCCAAGTCACGAACACTCCTGAATGAGCTTGGATTGGTGATCAAACAGTTCTGTGTTATCTCTTATCTAATTTATTATCACTAACCCAGTGGTTCGGAATCCACCTATAACTGTACCGTTTACCGGTCTTGATCCAACTGTGAGATGAAACTATCTGTATAAGCCTCCTCACCAAAAATTTAGTTTCATTGGCAGTTCTGAAAATATCAGGTGAAATACGTTTGATAAAATTGATGAATATTCTACTGCCTGTTACTGTTAGTTATAACAACGCTTCAAACCGTAATTAATTTTTTTTACTTTTTAAGATTCTGGAGAACTTCTCAACACATTCAAAAACAATTAATTGTCATTTCTGGTTTCTACGCTATCTACTAGAGGAGTAGGTTTATAATACATACAACGGTTTTTCTTCAAATGTTTATATTTTAAAAATATATTTACTGCATCCATTAAGTACTGTATAAGGTTATATACAATACGAACTGTATAGACTAAGCAATTTATAAATTATAATTACACTAACGATGTTGAAAACCCATAATCAGCAACTATTTCCATAAAAGATGACAAACATGGATTGTGCTTGAGTAATGAGGTGATTAATGAACCAATGATGTTATCAATGGGGAAACTACAGTTTTAGGTGGGTTCCGGACACCGGGTAAGTGGTAATAAAGCTTATAGCGTAACGTCATCGCAGCCGGTCATCCTTCCAAGCGCAGTTCCGAGCGCCTGCGACTGTAAATCACTATACCACGCTCGGCGAGCGGCCTACCACACCTTGAGTTGTACTCGTTTTGAACTTCTAAAATGATAACTGAGTTTAATATAATTCATTTACTGCAATTACAATTTTCGAAAGTAATTAATCTTTCTTTTAACGAATCATGAATGAATACTGCTAAAGATATGTGAAATCAATAGCTTACAAAGTTATCAAAAAATAATACACCAGCTAATTAAAAGATAAAGCCATAATATTTAATAATACGTGAATGCAATGCAGTATGAGTATAGTAATGGTATTAAACACAATGATGAATCTTCTCTAAAATATGTGAGATTTTATAAATTATATAGGGTACAATAGAAAAACAAATGTGTATCTTTTGTGAATTATTTTCATACAACTTTATGCAATTACTGTAATATAAAATCAAGCTCTAGTATCTGAAATAATTGATGTATCCTTCCAAAATAAACCTGTAAAAGCACTAGTACAACAGATTATTGATTAGCCACCAGTTTATAACATCATGGAAACAATTGAAAAGTTTGTTATCTATTATGAATATTCTTAGAGAACAGATCGATTAGAATTATGTTAGTAGGACATGACCTTGCCGTTTACCGGTGTTAATAGTGAACAAAAAAGAAGATAGGATTTATGCTGAATCGGCATTCAATTCATTATGGAAGCTGGTAAATTCTAAGTGTAGTGAAAACTGTGGCAATTTAATTATGGTGTGATAATTTTGGAATGAGTTGTTAAGATTATGTTGTCTTAGCATGAGTTAACTACTTTAATTTTATAATTCACAGGAATGACTGAAAGGTGAGTAGAATTACCAATTAGGTAGGCCTATATTATTCATGACGAAGGAATGACTCACTTTTCGTGCTAAACTGACTTCTAGGATGAGACTTCTGAATAGTTTCATCGACCTCTCTTCAGTTTAGAAGAGGTAAATTTAATCATATATGCCAAATTTTAGCGCCTAGAAATTTTATAAAAAATAAAACACCTTTCTATTTAACATTAATGGCGTCTAATATCTTTCATAGTGTATCTTGAATATAAATATAAAGTTTTATCGTCCAGTATCATACTAGAACGACAGGTAAGAGATAGAACGACACTATAAATAATTACATAAAGCTCAGAGCAATGATTGCTTTCGCTACTCGTCTAGGTAGAGTCTACTGTAAGTAAGTACTCTACTCGAAAATCCCGATTTATGTAGTTAGTTGTAATTGTCTAGTGTGTAGTTTTAGCTATTTGAACGGGCTCTAACTTATTCATTAGGAAATTTTCTACTTACACTTGGTAGCTTAGGCAAGATAGATTATTATGGAAGAATAAAAATTAGAAGATAAATGTGAGGTTGAAAACCGGTAGGCCACTGTAATACAGAATATTCAAATAACAAAAAAAAAAAATTAAAAATTCTTCCATTGACAGAGCTTACAAACTTTATAACGGTACTGGTCCCAAAAAGAAAAAACTATTAGAAATTAGAAAATTCAGGTTGTAAGGAGGTTTTTACAATTACCTGATAATTGATGAACACTATTCAGCACTAAAACAACCTTACATTTGCAGAATCAGCAATAATTATTCAGCATTAAAACGTGCAATGATAATATTAGTAATCACAGTGATCAGAAGTTCAGGAACAGGACTGCGGCTGCGGCAATACCTGTGTTGGCATGTCAATTCCCAATGAATTGAAGAATTGAATTAAAATGGAAGGATCGAGATATAGAACAGCTAGATAGACTATGTTCAGCTTGAGAAATGGGCGGATAATAGAGTGACTTTGATGAATGAACTAGGAACAATCACTTACACAAAATGATAAATTTCTGTATTTCTGAGCACTCTTTCAAGAAACTGAATTGCGATTTCACAATGAATATTTTTATTGTTATTAAATAAACTGCCGAGCTCAAGCAGTTGATCTACAACACAGCGCGTTAGCAAAGAGCAGCGATGCAGTATGCAGTGGTGGCATTTCTTTCATTTGGCTATGCGAAGTTCCCGCATTTATTAATTGGCTTTCGTATCAACAGTAAATAGTGATATTGAATATTGTGATGCTCAGTTTATCATAATCTGAATTTATGATGTTATGGATTCAGCTCATCAAATATTTTTCCATTTTCAAGGAATTTGATACCATATTATGACCGATATCGTAAGTTATTGAAAGCTTTATCCATGTTTGCATTTTAACCTCAATCTTTAATAGTTGAACAACATTGATAATTTATTTCAATTCATTAGACCTAGGCTACTTATTGCTCTCGAATATATTTTGTGGGAAATCTACAAAATTTAGTTGGTAATATGTTAGTTTATAGTTTAAACTTAGTAACTTGAATAATCATCTTGAGAATGCGAGGAGACTGCAAGGAAGTGCTTTTAGGGCCAAAGTTGATGCTTGGCTGAAGAAAAACCCATTTTACTCAGTAGATGAATATTTTGAGACTAAGAAGGACAACATAGTTGACTCGGCCATCTCATAATGCACAGTTAAAAAGATACTTAAAGTTCATGTTTGAATATTATGACGCCATCTATCCAGTCTGCTGGTCATGGATGAAGAAAGAGGAATTAAGGAATATTTGTAATTCAAATTTTTGCCTGATGGTTTCAGTATCCACAAGGAAATAGACGTCAGATTGCCACTATAAATATAGCCACGTTTATTATAAATAACTACTTCATATCACATCACTGTGATTGCGTTTTAAATAAGGTAGGCTACAATCATGTTTTTTTTTCTAGAATATAAACAGGCTAGAAAATTTTGAAAGGAGCCAGCATACTGCAACGTACCTGTTCACTATGATAGGTCAGTGAGTTCAAATGACTTCCTGAATGTAATCAGCATTTATTTATTGTGAAAAATTTACAACGAATGTGAAGGTGCAACAGACTCAAGCCCAAAACTGCTCCCTTCACAAATTTTTAATATTAAATAGGCCTATTACATTACATTTTTATTAAATTCTGAGATAATTAAATAATAACTTGTTAGTTACGTCTAAAACTCAGTACTGACATACGGCACAGAAAGTTAGTTCTAAGCTATGGTTATTCAATGAAAATTCTACTTCTTTTCTCCTTTCATGATTATCGCGATGATGATTTGATGATAATCTCCTTTGACTCCTTACCGTTAAACGTGTAACGTTCAGTACTTTCTAAAGTGTTAATTTTTTTGCAGGCAGGATAAACCACTGGAATGTTGAATTAGGCCTACTTCTTTTGACGTTTTAAAAAAGAATTCTCTTCAACAAAAACTATGATGGAAACTTGTGGTTTGAAGAAGGAGCATTCCTACAAGTACGGCGAGAAATTTAATCCTACAAAGAGAAAATCTTACTGTGGTGAGTATTACTTTTTTCTCTGCAACTTTTTTAATGTTAAACATTCTCAAAGTGCGAATCCAGAAATTTCGGGTGAAATTTTGGTTGGTCACCTAAGTAAATATGTGGGGGGGGGGGGTTGATATCACCTTTAAAAATGGCCCTCAAAAGATACAAAGCTGTTTTTAGTGTTTGTTGAGAATATCGGGGGATACCGTCCCTTTATTCCCCCCCCCCCCCCCTGGTTTCGTGCCTGTCTCGAAGAAATCATTTTTTGTCTGTTACCAACAATGTTTTTAAGTGAAAATGTGATATTTGTACCTAATTAGTTGAATAACAGCAAAAAAGTGGATTGGGACAAGATGTACCTGTAACATGATGTACTCACATATTTTATTAACAATTTTATTCTAATAGCTCAAATCAGATTCTATTTTACTATTTAATCTTTAATAGCTAGTTTAAAAACAACTTTTATTAAATTCACACCAACTTCAACGGGTAGAAAGTACTTGTTGGGCCAATCTTCGCCACATCAAACAAATTTAAAGCAAATTGAAATATTCTATGACTTATGCTTTTTTTTTCAGGAAGCTCGGGTAGCGGCAAGAAAATTTCAAATTTGCTGCAAAAGATACCGCTTCTCAATGAGCATTTCACCATACATCATAAAATTGGCGAAGGGACCTTTAGCTCGGTTTATCTTGCTAGTTTGAATAACAGCGATGATTATAATGGAGGCAATACCAAGTTTGCTATAAAACATCTTATACCAACATGCAGCCCCGAAAGAATCATGCAAGAAATACAGTGTTTGAAAAATATTGGGTAAGTTAATATTACTGTACATTAAACTATGTCTACTCAATTGAATAGTCAATAGTGCGGATATCGTAAAATGATAGTTATTTGTGTAACTAGTGCGTAAAGTAACTTTTTGCTGCATGAGAGAAATGCATTACGCACGAGCTGAATGCGAGTGCGGAAAACTTTCTTGTGTGCAGCGAAGATACTTTCAGCATGAGTTACACATTACATTTTTCCCACAGTTGGCACACCTTGAGTGCGACAAAGTCAGCTGGAGTGCGGCAAAGTAAAATAGTGCAGGAATTAGCTTTTTAGCGTATTATAATGAGTGCTTAAATAGCCACTTTGTTGGGTAACTGTAGGAAAAGTTAATTAATAATTGTTGTAATTAAAAGTGTTGTAAGTTGATTATTCAGATTATAAAAATGAAAAATTTAACCTATAATAAAATCGTGCTCAGGTCTGGTGTCAGAGTTATCAGGCCACACCTGAATGGTGTGAGGTCAAGACCTCTGACATGACTAATGACTGTTCTTAGGCAGCCGGGAGTTAAAGGCTTAACGTGTACTCCGAAACACGAGAGTGGCATCAGGAAAAATCTTTTGTAAGACCGGGATCGGACCCGAGATCTTAAGGTTAGCAAGGCAGCGCTTTACCCAACCCGTAACAGCCACTCCTAATACTACGTATTTTAGCTACATTTTGATGTTGACAAAATTATTCACTGAAATATAGTAGTTGTAAATACCTGACTGGAAAGTTTTTTAATAGAATCAAACTGTATTTTTTATTACATGGTTTTACATTTTTACAGGGGAACTGACAATGTCGTCGGCTTGAAACAGTTCATTAGGAATGATGATAACTGTGCTTTTATCATGCCTTATCTACCTCATCAAAAATTTTCTGTAAGTGCAGTATTTATGTTATTAATTAATCTATATAATAATAATTTTAATACCGTAGATATTGAGCTATTTATCTGAGCTATTGATGTCGGTAATTCTGTCTAAACTCTGTATATCTAGCCGACATTGTATCTCTTAAATGGTAAAGAATATTATCGAGAAATACAAACGTAAATAAATTTTCCTCTATAGTAACTATTTTTCTATGCAGTGTTATAACACATCAATTCTGCCAGATTTTTCATTTCACTTTGATTTCATCAAAATCGTTCAACAATGTTATCTATTTTTATAATTGTTTTAAAATGTAATGATGTTCTTAGAATATCCAATTTGAAAAAACTAAAAATTATGATTATTGTGGTTATTTATTTCTAATAATTCTGTTCATTTGTAGGCTAGTTACGAGTAAAATACGGTAGTGAAATTTTTATAGATATTTGATTTTGAATGGTGGCTGAGGAACTAGTTGAAGTAATTCCAACAATAATCAGTTAACGTATACAATAATATATAAATTATACTTTTCAGGACTATTTCATGGATATGGACGTAGAAGAAGTGAAATTATACATGAAAAATCTTCTTATTGCATTAAGACGTGTTCACTCTTTCAAAATAATTCACAGAGATGTGAAACCAGCTAACTTTCTGTACGATCGTGTGAGCAAACAGTAAGTAAATATTTTTTATAGCTCGCATCAAAATGAATAATTCTGTCTAAACTCTGTATGTCTAGCAATGTTTAATCAATCATTTATTTATTTACAAGTTCCAAACAAAGGTCCCGCTAAACCTTGTGGGTTTTTCAGCAGGTGCCAACATAATATGAATTACAAAATGGAAATCAGTTATATAATACAAATTACAAAAAAGAAAAATAGAGAAAATGAAGGTTATGATAGAAATTGAATATTAGTCTAATATCTAATGTATGTAAAAAAAAGAAACGAAACTAAACGGAAGAAAAAAGCGTAATAAATAAATTACTATAAAAATAATTGGTCGCTCTGATGCGGCGGTGGTGTGGTCATTTAATTTTCCATCAAACTATCACTTTAATACCAGGGACATGAATATTTCAGGGGCCTGAACCAATTTTAAATCTTTCAAACTTGATTTATCTAATCAATTGGTTAGTATCTGGATTTCGCAAATTAGGGCGAGTTTGGTGTTACAGTACTGAAATCTCTTATATTGTTATTGAAAAAGTTCTGTATTTATAATCAGTTTATTTACTCCAATTCCAGATACTAACCAATTCAATACTAATATATTACTAAACAATATTATTAGTCAGAATTTATTCTGCTTTATATTATGACAAATTCAGACGTTTGATGACATGAAGAAAACAAGAATCTCGTAAATTTAATATTTTTTCAACTCTCTTAAACAAAACTAATCAATTCTCAATTATACTAACAATTTACCTATTATATTAATAAACGAATGACAGTTTAATTGATTTATATTTCAGATTCCTCTTAGTTGATTTTGGACTAGCAGAGAATGCTGGAAAAAGAAAATTTTCAACAGATTGTGTACAGAGCTCAGTTTCTGAGAATACTCCTGTTGTGTCAAAAAAACGTAAACATTCTCATTTGGCTGATGTGAGTATGACTTTAAGACTACTTTTTTTGTTCTGCGGATTTGTAATTCCATTCAAATATTTAGTTTTCTACTTTCTACATAATATTAACTTAAAACCACTTTTAAATTGAAATTAACTCACGTTATGGCGTGACGGCCGTTTCGCTCTGTTGTCTAGAGCATGGGTCGTCTGACGATGCTCTAGACAACAGAGCGAAACGGCCGTCACGCCATAACGTGAGTTAATTTCCATTTAAAAGTGGTTTTTTTAAGTTAATATTACATATTAGTGGAAACAAGATGGATCTTCAACATCATACTTTCTACATACTTTTGCGCTTCTCTGAGGTACAGTACAATATATGAAAATGAAGTTAAAAATTATCTCATTACTCTCATGTACAGCTGAGACTATTTGAATGCTAGGTTTGATGTATTGCTGGAGCGTGAACCAATTTGAAATCTTTCAAACTTGATTGAATTTTGCATAAGCTTATCTTATCTTGTGTGTCAGGGTCAGGGCCTTATAATAAATTGAGCCCTGAAATAAATTCAGGGCCTATGACGTGATTGGATTGGCCAGCAAAAAGACTCTTCTCTGCTGTAAAATCACTTCCCGGTGGTTTGGAACCCACCTAAAACTGTAGCAGGTCAAACTCATCAATCACTATCATCTAATTCATTACCCACGCACAGGTATCAGACCTATGTGGGATTCATCCTCCGAAAAAAACGACTGTTAGTCTTAACCTATCTTCCCAGTTACTCGAGAAATAAATGTTCTTCTGGACAGACCGTGTTAGCACGCAATTTTAATTTATAATTGTGCTTAAGTCTTGAAACATAATTATAAATCAATATGTCATGTACCAATAATCATTGTATGCAGTACCTATTATTGATAATAATTATCAATAATTACATCATTAATAATTTAACGTTGGCTGTTAAGTTTGAGCTTAAGAAATTTTAACATCAACTATAATATTCTAAAAAGCATATATCTTCATTTAGTACTAGTTGTATCGAAAAGAAAACTTATATTTCTCATTCATCAGCTATTAAGCTTGAGCTTAAGAAATTTTGCCTCCCCAATTTCTCTTCCTTAGAAATTAAATCATGTTTTCTTTTATTCGCAGGAAAATGAGAACGGAGATCCACTAGAACAACATTGCAGAAAGAGAATGGCTCTTCATCCTTTGACAAACGTGGCCAATGTTCAAGACACACCTCCAGTGTTGCGGAAGGCTGTTGAATCACCTCCCAGTTTGAAAAAAGGAAAATTAGTTTCAAATGAAAATAATAGTAAAGCAGAAGAATTACAAACCAATGCTGATGCTCAGAAAAAATCAATTTCCAAACAATCTAACTTAGATACAAGTGTGGAGAATGTTATGCTTTCCCCTAAGCGTCTTCCTCTAGTTGTTAATACGGCTTCAAACATAATGAATAATGTTTCACCTAAAAAGCATATATCTTCGTTTAGTACTAGTTGTATTGAAAAGAAAAATTATATGTCTCATTCAATCACATACGATAGTAAATTCATTCCTCGTAGATTAGATCTGACTAGTAGAAATGCTAATGATAAAGTTTTTAAATCCCTTCTTCCTAAAACCAACCGTGAAGAAAAACCAACGGGACCTAGTTATGTTCGTGTACAGAATTCTCAGGTACGTTGTAGATATATCTTGAATTTTATTTACAAGTTTTGTAATATTTTAATATAGATTTACAGACTGTCCCATAGAAAATACAGCCCATTAATCAATCATAATATATAAAATGTCAATAGTCACACCTACTCCCCGACTCGTTACAGATGTGCACTAGTCCAACTTTCAAACATTGCGCTGACGTAGTAAAAACATCACAGATAGCGAGAAGAAAGCATTCCTAACCTTCTTTGCATTACTGGACAGAAGGTGATTTTTTTGCAATCGTGTTATCTGTCGAAGCTTGTGGCTCAGATATGGAGTATTTACTTCATATTTTGCGCTTATGGTCACCAATATCTTCAGACTTGAGTGCGTTACCTTTTTTCTTTGATTAAAAATAAAACCTCGAATAAAAATTTAACAACAAATATGCAACACTTGAACAACGAATGGTCAATGATGAATAAGCTGTATTAAACAGCTGTTTTGACTGAAAAATTATAGAAATGCTGTAAAAAAATTATTTATTAACGATGACGGTTGTCACTTCCAGCATTTTATTTCGAATTTTAGGTGGCTGATGTTAAATGTTGTAATGGATAGAATATTGTTATTCATTTTGCTTTTCATTAAGCTATGCTTAAATATGGGGCTGAGCTTTACGGGTTGCGTTTTATGTGGGACAGTGTGTATATGAAGTATATTTGTGCACTTTAAAAGCATGATTAAATGATCAGGTTGTTTTGCCTTTTATCAATTGTTTTCAACATTGAAATTGAAATCGTATATCATCTTATCAGTGGTTAGGTTCATTGGAACCCTACTGTTTATCTAATGAAGTTTCAAATTCAAATTTTTAGCGTCTGAATTTGAATAGACCAATTAAACGTGTTTCCTGTAAAATTCCATTTACCGGTAAACGGTAAGGCTCCCATGAACTCAACCATTGTGTTTATGGTGTGCTGTTGCTGAATGATGATACGGTACTGTCTTATGGAGTGATGTTACGCTACGATGCAATTTTGCATGTCTTGACGGGCCTTTAAAGTTTCTTTCTCACTATTTTGTAACTCACTATTTTCTATCATGGAAATATGTCATATATTTGGTAAATATATTATTATTATTATTATTATTATTATTATTATTGTTGTTGTTGTTGTTGTTGTCGTTATTAGGTACATGGAGCCACAAAACTTAGCAGAGCTCAGGTGGCTTGTAACACGCCATTATGGTCAAAATTGAAAACATTAAAACACTCCTCTATAGGGACTAGTCCATTAGAGTTTTGGTCAACAAAGATGAAAATTGCTTTTTATCTACCATATGATTCAATACTTTCAGGAAGACAATTGAAAAACCTGAGTCCTGAATACTGGTCCTTTATCAAGAAGAGTCAGCCTGTGCTGGGTACTGGAATAGACATTAAAAATACCTGCATTTTTTAATGCAAAACTAGCAACCTCAAGAAAGTATATAGCTGGAACTGTACGGCCCTTTATTATACAGAGCCACTGCAGTCGCAGTCGCGTAGCGCAATTTAAGCTAATTTACATCAGCTGAACATCTGACAAAACTCAACAATTTCAAAGTACACAGAGGCATTGCCATGTTTGAAGCTTTGTTGTAATCAAATTTGCACAGCTAGTGTAATTTATCCTTAATTGTGGCACACGACCGTGGCTCTTTATAATAAGGCTCTACGAAGTTATGCTTTCTAAAAATAGGCTTGCCAGGAAAAAAAGACCCCATTACTTCCATAACCCGTACAACTTTTTTTTGAATGAGGAAGACTAAATAATTTTCCTTGTTAAATGTTGATGAAATAAAATTCAATTGAATTGCAGGTGCAGCCCGTTTTCCAGACGCCCAACAGTAATTCGGCGGTAAAGAAGTCGATGATGACGTCATCAGGGGCGGCGCCAATAGGTCAGTGCCGCTGCGACGGCCGGCCTCAGGTGTGCAATCTGTGCCTTGTGCGACAGAAACAGTACGCGCCCCGCGCTGGCACTCCCGGCTATCGACCGCCCGAAGTACTACTCAAATACCAACAGCAGACCACCGGTAACCTCATTTAATCATCTGTAACTATGCTGAGTTAGATTTAATAAGAGAAAGTTGGGGCGTGCTTGTGTGTGTCAGTCTTACGGATTTCATAAAAACGGCAACGATTTGGAACACCAAATTTGGTACAAGTCTTCCTCTAAACACAATTCAGTGCACCTCCAAGCCCGATTTCTCATTTTATCCTTTCACCATTTTCAAAGTTAATGTTAGAATTCACAATTTTTGTAAGTTGGGTTAGATGCAGGAAACTAACAGGAAGTTATTTACAAATGTTTCTGTCTCATTTTTGATCGCTGATATTCAAACTTAATAGGCACAACAACAAGAAGAACCAGGGGTCAGTTCCACAAACCTAAAAGCGTATTGTAAATAACAATTGTTTTGAACAAGCCCTTGTAAACACAAGTTGTCAACCAGCGTTTCACAAAGAATAAGCTAAACTTGTAGACAACAAGTGAAATACTAAGATCCGATACATCTGTTGAAACTGATTACATGTTGATAAAGCTTTTGAATATTTAGTTGATAAAGCTTTTTATAGTGTACAAGAGTTCCTTTCACATTAAAATTAAGCCTCACCTCAACTAATTAATGTAGTAATTATGGTAACTAGTGTATAAGATAGTATAATTCGTAATCTGACTTGTCCTATACTCCTTAACTGGAGTCTCCAAGACGTATTCTACAAAAAAATGTTTTTCTGTTTTAGCTGTTGCCAGATTTTCAAGCTCTAACTAGGTTATGTACCCTGTTTCTGATTTCAGCCGTCGACATTTGGGCAGCCGGTGTTATATTTCTCAGTATATTGAGTGGAAGCTATCCGTTTTTCCAATCAAGAGATGACCTGACTGCCTTGACTGAAATTATAACTATATTCGGAACCTCGCCAGTCAAAAATCTTGCTACGAAATTAGGTAAGTCAACCAATAAATTGATGCACATTCATTATATCAAATGAGTAATCATAAATCGTTTTATTAGCAGCCTATTATTTATTCCTTCTCATTTCTTTCTCTCTTTTCCAGACTTGTCATTCTAATTAACTCTTTATTAGCTATTTTGTATAAACAAAAATGATTTAATTATATATTAACTAATAAAATTAGTAGAACTGATATTGATATTGTGAAATCTCTTCAAAATTGAAACAAAACAGAAGTTGTCACACACGAAACCATGGTCCTGTGACTCAAATTGTTAGTTTAGTGAAATTTGACTATTTCTGTTTTGTTTCAATTATCTATTAAATGTTATATATTTACTTCCTTTATCTGTCTATTCTCATATGAGATTATTCTTTATTTCTCTTCCTCTTTCTCCACCAGACATTTTTCATCCTTTCTTAATAGATACTGTGCCTTGAAAGTCTAATAACCGAAGAGTTGTTAGAAGACTTTCATGAAGACTGCGCTCAGCGCAGTTGGTTGGGGCGTCGCAGCTTCAGCTTGCTGTCGTTCAAGCGGTCGTGGGTTCGAATCCCGCTCCTCCGTCTGGCATCTATGTGTGTAATCATTCACCTCATTACCCAAGCACAAGTCTTGGACTCATGTGGGCATCATAAGCAATAAAATAAAATGTTGTAAACTTTCAATGTTTATTCTCTTTCAACTCATTCTAAGAACATTTCAAGCGCATTAATAGCTTTTGCATAATTACTTTTCACTAATTTCTGTCAATAATGATTTTCCTATTCAAATCCGGAAAATGTTATATTGTTTACTTTAGAATTGTGTCAGGTTTAGTGCTAAATTTGAAAGTGAACAGACAACATTTCATTTTATTCCAAATATTCACTATAAAATTCCAAAATATATCATAAAATACTAAGATATAACACAAACAACAATTTTCTTCCGTTTTAATGTTTACTGATTAATCTAATATAAAAACCGACACTGTATTTCAATTAAATATATGATTTTCACTCACTTTTACTGGAGGAATGCAGTATCTCTTTCCAGTATCTCCAGTAAAAGTGAGTGAAAATCATATATTTAATTGAAATACAGTGTCAGTTTTTATATTAGATTAATCAGTAAACATTAAAACAGAAGAAAATTATCTTGTGAAAAGAAGTTAAATACATTCCTCCAGTATCTCCAGTAAAAGTGAGTGAAAATCTTGTATTTAATTGAAATACAGTGTCAGTTTTTATATTAGATTAATCAGTAAACATTAAAACAGAAGAAAATTATCTTGTGAAAAGAAGTTAAATACATTCCTCCAGTATCTCCAGTAAAAGTGAGTGAAAATCTTGTATTTAATTGAAATACAGTGTCAGTTTTGATATTAGATTATTAAAGTATTTCGTCATGGAAAACATCACAGATTTTACAGATTAATTTGAAATCACTTATTTTCTGTTGCTAGGTAAAAATCTAATTTGCAGTGCAGAAAAGCAGCCACTTAACCTGAAGCAGGTCTGCCAACGTCTAAGAAGACGTAAACTTGAATATGCCACACTGTCGCATGACGTGAAACTGCATATGTGCACAACCTGCGACCACTTTGTCTTCCCTGTCGATGGCTGTTTGTGCAGCACTGACTTCAGAACTGACAGTGAATTTCAACAGCGTAGCGTATTCCCCGATTTAGCCTACGATCTCCTACAGAAACTGTTAGATATTGATCCAGATAGTCGAATTACTGCCGAAGACGCTGTGAGCCATCCTTTTTTCTTAGAATAATAAATAGTTATAGAATTTAGTTCGAAGATATCAAGTTTTTAGTGCCGCTAAAATAATGTAGTTTCGGTTATTGTAGTGTCTAGCTGAATTAAATTAATTACTTTTAGTCTGGGAATTTCCTTTTACAAAGTACAGTAGAACTTCGATAATTCGGACCTCGATAATTCTTAATTATCTGTAATTCGTAGTAAAAGCTCAGTCCCTTGAAATAACCTCTATAATTCGTAATTCTCTGTAATTCGTAGTAAAAGCTCAGTCCCTTGAAATAACCTCTATAATTCGTAGAAAAACAATACACATCGGTCCCCTCGATAATTCGTATTAATTTTGCAGCCCAAACGGGCGCTGGTTTTATCGTCATACTCTATAATTCGAAGTTATGTCGGTGAGAACATGCTATAATTCGTATGAGCTATGCATTTTTTTCATATCTGTCCATCATCAAGTATAATGTTGACTTTGCTTCAACGCTGCCTGATTCTTCAGTGCTGTAGTCATAATCTAAAACTAGATCAAATGCATTTTTACAAGTTCAGTGTACAATTCAGTTCGTGTTTGGTTAAACTGCATTTCTGCCAGTTGAGCTTTATCGTTTACAATTCAGTTCGTGTACTTCAGTTACCGAAAATGAGTCCAAAGCAATCACACTATAAGTGTGTCTCAGTTTTCGAGAAAAAACAAATCATAGAAACTGTCGTGAGTGGTGTGAAAAAAGAAAGATGTGGCAGATCGTTTCGGAATTCCTGTTTCTATATTGACTAGCATCCTCAAGAAAAAATATGTGCTAGCTGCTACTTCATCAACCGCCCAGTGGAAAAGACAAAAACTAAGTGAATACCCTCAACTTGCGCATTGCCTCATTTTAAAATGTTCCTATTGGAGGCCTTTTGTTGAAGAAAAATGCGAAATTTTTTGCAGAAAAATTGGGAATCAGCGGTTTTAAGGCAAATTGGATGGCTAGACAAATTTAAAAGAAGAAATTGCATCAAGTTTCACAAAATTGCGGTGAGAGCGCGGATGTTGGTGAAAGGTGTATGCAATGAGTGGAAAGAAAAACTGGTAGAGATGATTTCCACTATATAACTACAGTATCTATAATTCGTATTCTTTTCTTCACAGCCTTCCATAAATTCATAGCTTCGATAATTCGTTAACTTCCATAATTCGTAATAAATCCTTGGTCCCGTGAACTACGAATTATCGAAGTTCTACTGTAATAAAATTTCAATTTTTTATATGAATTTTAGTATCGCTCAAATCATGTATTATTGGGGGTTTTTTAATGTCAAGACGAATCAAACTGAAATTTCCTAGACTGGGAATGTCCTTTTACAAAGTAAAAACAGTTTCATTATTCTGAATAATTGCATGACCAAAATAAGAATTTTCGTTTTAGCGTGTGTAGTTGAATTGACTTGAAGTCAATTCAACTTGAATCAGATTGAAAATTTTCTTTTACAAAGTAACGCACAATTCTCATATTGTCCTTAATAAATGTCCTTGTTTTGATTAATGTATTGATCTCAAACTAGAATTATGATCCTATTTTAATCCAATGTACTATTATCGGCGAAAGAAAGCCCTGGAAGTCAGAGTAATGCAAAATTTGTGTTATTCAATGGCGTCTGTATTCGTCAAATGAATAATTATTGAAAAATAATCATATAGAAATTGTGTCGGTACTGGTATACTCATGTATCCCTCTTCTAGTATAAAAGAATTTTAGATTATTTGATTTACGGCTAGCAATACTATTACCATGATAATTATTGCACTTTTACCCACACGTTTTTAGTAATTATTTTCCTACATTTATCTAAAAAAGGGGTTATTTATGCAATCATTGTAGTACGCATTACTTCATTATTTTACTTTGTCGCACTCCAGGGGTGCCAACTGTAGGAAAAATGTAATTTGTAACTCATACTGAAAGTATCTTTGCTGCACTCAAGAAACTATTCCGCACTCACCTTCAGCTCGTACGTAATGCATTTCTATTGTGCAGCAACGAGCTACTTTGCGCATCATTTAACAAATAACTATTTTAGTCTTCAATTCTCTTCAATTAAAATTGAAATTTCGGATGGATCCTTCTATATATTTTATATTGTTTTCTCTACAGACACAATATATTCAGAAAGAAACTAAAAATTCGTAATTTTTCATCTTTCAAGGCGCATTTTAATAACATTTTTAAAATTAGATTGTTCCCAATTCCCAAACAAATGTGTTTCCGCTGTAGTGTCACTTTCGAAACAAAAATGTCTTTCATATTACTTTTAGGCCTTGACCACAATGCGAGCGGCAGGACGGTAAAACGGCACCGCTCACCGATTACTCTCAACATTAAATTTTTCTTTTGCCGCTCATGGCTCGTATTGTGGCCATGGGCTTAAAGTGCTGATAACAGATCTTTTAACCTAGTGCCATACTTTACGATTTATTCCATTGTTGTGAGATGTGTTAAGGTATTTTAAAACTGGTTTTATATTTGATTAGAACAAGCTATAAATAATATTTTTGATATGTGAACGCACATGTTTTTAGAACGTACGGTAATACTCCTTAAGTTTATGATTATGTCGAAGTGAAGTATATGAGGCTTAATTTGTAGAATCTAGATGGTTTTACATGTATGCAAACTCAGGATATTAAGTTTTTCACCCACGGCTCGTATCGTGGCTGAGGTCTAAGAAGTCTGCATTAATCAAGTGCTAAAAGAAGATATTAAAATTACATGTTTGAACATTTTTTGTCGTTTTCTGTATCGTTGTGTTGTAACTAATAGTACTAAAATAGATAGAATAAATTTGTAATGATTTTTGCCTATGTAATTCCAACAAAAATATTCAAACTCTCATTTAAGTTCTATAGATAGAAATATCGAAAAATATTCCAAAATCTATTTATAATATAATTTTATTTTTTATTTATTCATGACAAAAGTACAGTAAATGTTTACTATAATGTTTGAATTAGATCCATAATATTATTGATGTAGATCAGACAATTTCATTCCTGGATTTCTTGTTCCATGACGAACTGCATTGTTAATATTAACTTTTTAAGTGAATTCAACGTTCGGCCTACAGTAAATTCTACTTATTCTTAATAAAAATTTGACTGCAAGTCGTTGAATTCACTTGAAAAGTTAATTTCATTCCGTAATCTAGTCTTGAAGTAATGATAAGTTACATTGCTAAAATTACATACAAATAGAAATTTTTCTTGGAAAAAATCAAAATATTGTTTATGAATTATTGTAATATGTACAATGTTATTTACCACTTCAAGAAGTTTTATTATTTCTATTCTTTTCAAATTTTAAAGAATTTTTTGTTGTGATTATAATAGTTTGAGTTCCACTTTGTAAATTAGAAATTTCTTGTTATTTGTGTTTTAATCTAGTATATTCCTCCTTATTGACAGTAAACTACGTATATTAATTATTATTCAGATATTAAATTATTATCAATTATTATTTATTATCTAGAATGAATTTTATTTAAACATAATTACTATTCAATACATTACTATTATTTTTTTTAAATATAATTTTTTTGTCCAAGAATTTGGGACCAAGCGAATTGCGTTCTTGTGAAGTAGCAAAGTAGTATTATAGAACAACAATTCAAGTTGGATGGTTAGTCTATGGTAGTATTATCATTTTTTAGTATCCTCAACTGAATATTGTTTAAAAATTGATTGTTCTTTCAATATGTCATCTGTTTTCATTTATCATTACAATCATTCATTGAATTTCTAGGACTTGGTAATTTGATTCAAAATAAATCTATTTCATTTTTGTAAATGAGTATTTTTATGTCCATTTACTATTTAGTTGTATTTTTTATTCTTCTTGATTACTGTTTTTTCTAACCGCCATATAATCTTGAAAACTTGAAGATTATGTTTGTTTATCAGTAGCTGAACAGCCTCTAGAGTACAGTAGAAACAATTAGTCCGGGCGCGCGGCCATGGCGCGGGGAGTGTTTATCGCTCATTTCTAAAAACATGTGGCCCGTGTGACGCTGCAGATGTCTTCAAGGCCACCATTTGAGCCGTCAGTGGAGCAGTAGAAAGCAATGGAGTGAGCGAGTCAACTTTTACAGGACGGCTAGTAGTGAAACCAGAGCCACGCGCCCAGAGTAATTGTTTCCACTGTAAACCTGCTACTTGTCAGTTTAGAATTCACTTGCACTTTCTAGATACCTTAATAATTTATTTCAAGGCTTCAAAGGGAGAAACGGCCTTGTAGAAAAAATCTATTCCATAGGCAATATCACAACAATAACTTGAACTTCGATGTTCTGACTACGAACTCTAATACAATGCGAGATCCTCTATGCTGTTTGATCAGAATCTGTTACAAAAAATAATGACAATAATTTAATAAAGATCCGGATTTAATAAAGGAGTATTAAGATAATGTTACTTATTACAGCATTACAAAAACTATCCATCGAACAGAAGGACCGGTACAACGATTTAAATTTTGTGCAAATATTAAACAGGAAATTTCTGTGTCACAAGACTGTTCTTTATTGACTTGCCTTTATGATTTCTCATATTGAACTATGAAAAACTACGTTATAAAGTACATTATAACAGGTTGAAAGTGATGTAAATACAAGCTGCTGTGTGCCACTTTTTATCAAACGAGTGCCTTAATGAAGCTATTTTAACATTACTGTCACTTTTTAGCACAGGAGTTTAGACCAATCAGAACATTATAACAGGTTGAAAGTGATGTAAATACAAGCTGCTGTGTGCCACTTTTTATCAAACGAGTGCCTTAATGAAGCTATTTTAACATTACTGTCACTTTTTAGCACAGGAGTTTAGACCAATCAGAACTCAGGATTTTTTCAAAACAGTGTCAAAATTAATATTATTATATGTAATAATATTACACATACCATATTATATTATGCAACATCAGCTGATATAAACATTACTGTTGACAACAATCGCACATTGAGGTTATGTTATATTTTGGGCAAGATATTGGATTGATATAAACGCAATTTATTGGTACTTTGGTTATCGGATTTTGCCTCAAAGCAACTTCTAAGTTAGAACACATGTTCGTGTTCTTCCTTACATTTCACTCGTTGCTCAAAGGCAGTCGTAATACAATCGTTGCATAAAAGTCAAGTTTACAATAAGTAAGGCCAATCCATCCAATTATTGCACTCAGGCACACAAAAATAACTTAATGAGAAGTAGCCACTCATCCGAATCGTCAAGTTATAATGTTACCGCTTAAATAATGGTTTTGTAATGCAAAATAAAATTATTTTTATAAATTTCTCTAGGAGTAGATTTATTTGATGTACAGTATTAGAAATGTTTTACTTCGGAAACTTAGTTGGCCACAGGTAAAGTAAATTCGTATGGCTTTTCGTGGTGGGGAGACCCTTACGGGTAGTTCCACCTGCTTTGGCTTATCAGACCAGCGATAAGCCAACTCGGCTACGCCGACTCCAAGGTGAGAGCTGACAACAATGGTTGAGCTCATAGGAACAGGTGCCGGTTACCGGAAAGCCTCCTATGAACTCAACCATTCTTGATTGTACAAATAGTTCAACAAAATACAGTATATTAGGCTGCAGTTAGGGTTAGGTTAGGACTACTTACAGTATGATATTATTATTTGGCCTCAGTTTGCTATTCCGATAAATGAGCAAGACCTACAAATTTTGAGTCCTGCCTGTGTGTGTGAAGAACAATATTTAGAAAATCGTCTAGTTTTATTTCATTGAGACTACTAATTCCAAATTTCCTAATTGGTAGAATGTTCTACAATTTTTATAACATTTCCAAAAACGGAGGAAATCCTATTAAAGACAGCAAAAAGTACGGAGAAGACAGAGAAGTTGGAAATGGCTCATATTGTTATAAATGTGCGTCACGACATTCCTCATCAAACGGATGTGTGTCATCGACTTATTGCACAAACTGCAATAAATCAGGACATTTGACGAAAATGTGCAAATATAACAAAGGCTGACGAAGCTTCTGTTCAGGAGCAAAAGCGAAAAGTATTCCTCCAGTTTCAGTGAGTAAAACATTTCAATTACTATACCTATATTAATTTTTTTTATTAATAAATTTAAGTATCAACAGCTTTTTGATCTAGAATGAACTTGGAATATGATACTGTTACGAGTTCTATCTCTAAAATAACGCTGGAAACACTTGAATTTATCACTTGGACTTTATTAACACAAATTATCCACAACTCACACTGTTCAGTTATTTCCTTCACAAAATAAACAATCAAAAACAGATAAATCGATATTGTTCAACAGATAAACAGTTTTCAATATTACTGTACAATCACATGTACAAATCAAATGTCAAAATGCCGATCTAATATTGAATAATAACTGTTCAATAATTCAAAGAGAAGCGTCTAATACATAACAGTTGAAACTCTATAAGCACTTACAAGTCACTGTATAAACTTTCAAGTAAGCCTGAATAATAATCTGTCACAAAATACTGCAATTAACACTACAGACAACGAAAGTTCATTATCACAGCTTGTAATACCGCCAACGGGATTGCACTGTCCTTATTAACAGAAACGGGAACTGTCACATTACACTGCCACTTGTTATCAATGTAGAATAACAACTGAACTGAACTCTTACAAAAGTCTCTCCTATTTATACATTTTTCCATGAACTAGATATCTCTCCATCTTTCTTTCTATCAACTTCTAAAATAAACAAGATAAGAAATTCTTGCATTTTCCACAGTATTCGATTTAGCAGATAAATTTCTATAAGGTTCTAATTTAATGTCATAAAAGTATTAAAAAAATAAACTACAAGGCGAAGAGAGTACAGTAGGAACAATTAGTCTGGGCGCGTGGCTCTGGTTTCACTACTAGCCGTCCTGTGAAAGTTGACTAGTTGACCTTGAAGACATCTGCAGCGTCGCATGGGCCACATGTTTTTAGAAATGAGCGATAAACACTCCCCTCGCCATGGCTGACTACCAAACGGCCGTGCGCCCAGACTAATTGTTCCTACTGTACAGAAGAAGAGTTATTAATTGCTTAGACCGGAAGACTTGACACAAGCAGATGACACCGAAAATCACTATTTATTCTTTCCGTATCCACAACAATATAATAATGTTAAACAGAATTTATTAATTTCGAATTCCTTTAATTGCTATTACTTTATACTGAAGACTTCCGCAATGGCGGATATTGACAACAGCATTGAAAAGCTGATGGGAATCGATGAATGCTACTGTACACAAATATCAGTCACCACCGGGAATCGAACCACGGACCTCTCAATTGCCGGTTGAGCGCCTTAACCACTAGACCATGGAGACCTTTCTGCACAGCAGCATTCATTTTCAACTTGGCCATATCGGCTCGTATCTCACAAGTTAGTTTGAAGTGACTGACAATTGAATAAACTGACAAATATACATAAACAGAATTTATTAATTTCGAATTCCTTTAATTGCTATTACTTTATACTGAAGACTTCCGCAATGGCGGATATTGACAACAGCATTGAAAAGCTGATGGGAATCGATGAATGCTACTGTACAAAAATTCAATATCAATATCCGCCAAAAAAAAGTCAATATCCGCCATTGCGGAAGTCTTCAGTATAAAGTAATAGCAATTAAAGGAATTCGAAATTAATAAATTCTGTTTATGTATATTTGTCAGTTTATTCAATTGTCAGTCACTTCAAACTAACATATAATAATGTTCCTAAGGCTTTTTATTTGTGTGTGTAGTTTCCCTTTTCTGTTTATCTATGTTAAAGGGAAATAATGGTAGCATATATGCTACAAAAAGTAAATGGATTCCGAACCACCAGGTTTAGTCAGCGTATCGCGGTTACCCATTCAAGGAAAATTATGGATATTTTGTATAATAGCCTACTATGTATTATGTTGTAAAACTGACATAAAGGCTACCGGTATTCTCAATTTGTGTTGATGAAAATCTGTTTTCTTTTCCAATAACATTTTAATTTTAAGATGAAACTCAGTTTTGAAAGTGGGCATAAAGGTACAGTAATTTGAAAACATTTTGTGTATTTATTCCCGTTTCATTTATTGTTTGAATTTGATGCGGAAATGAATAGGCTATAGTACATGAAATTTGTTCCTATCTCACTAAAAGGTCAGTTTTATCATTTGTAAATTCAGTTTAATAAATTGTAATATTCTTGATTATTGTAAGCCCCTAAAATCAATTCATAAAAATAAGTAACCTACATACTCTACAGAATAATTAAATAAATTAGTTACTGTAAATGTGTTAATTATTATAAAATTCACTACATTACAAACTGAATGATTTGCATTGTTTTTTCCTGAAGGTACTGTAGTTGCAAATCATATAAATAAATTTAAACTTTTTATGGTAAATTCAACGACTTGCAGTCAATTTTAATTGAGAATAAATAATGACTATTTTCACTTACTTAGGCCAAAAGTTTACGAATCATACAGATGAAAAAAGATTCATTTTCAAAGGCGTCCTTTTTCATAAATGAGTCTCGATGATTCAAACTGAATGTATTATTCATTCTCAATTAAAATAGACTGCAACTAAACTAGACTTTAATATAACTACAACTAAAATAGACTTTTTAAATAGAATTCACAATAAAAAGTTAACATTAACAACGCAGATTGCCATTGAACAAGAACTACAACTAGGCTATAATTTATTAAAGTTACTCGCCTAGACCTCAAATATAGGCCTAATTAACTTAGTTAATAAATTAGGTTTGCAGGATTACCGACACAATATTGTCGGTAATTTTCCAAAAATATCATTTTTTGTAAGCGTAGTTTTGGCAATAAAATAATTTATTTATTATTTAGATACGGTAACTTTTAAAATGAACTAAAATTCAATCTACGAATGCTCTGAATTAAAACATTCTATCACCAAAAAACGGGCGTTTTTTATGGAATGCGTATAGTTTGAGATATTTTTTGAAAGATTTCCGGTCTTTGATCGCCAATTCTAATTTTTATTGATTCAGGGCGTATAATTTACCTATCAAAAATCTTAGAATTTCTTGTTCTTGATGAATTCAATGATCAGTTTAGTCAAATACCATTCATGCAATCAATAGTTTCTCGAAATCAAAGAACCTGAACAGTGAGTAGGAATTAAGTCAAGACACACGCTATTAATTTCCAAGATTTCTGTATTGCTCATAAATCTTTACTTCTGAATCAATTCGTTTGTTTATTATAAACGTTGATTTTGGCACAGTCATAGCTTTAAAACGCTAGCATGTGAGGCTTTAAAGCCGCTCTTAAATCAATTGACCGTGACAAACCCCCCTCCCGGGTACCACGAAATTCCCCCCCCCCCCCCAACCCTCAGGACTCCCAATTGATGCTCTGTCACAGCGCTAAACAATTTGGTAGAAATAAATGATTAACAACTGGAATTCTACAAATTACCCTATCTTTGATACAGTATTAGTAAAATGATGTGGTAAACGTAAATATTACTGGTAGAGAAGCTGAATGCCTAAAAATGGTAAAATTTAACTATTAATCGCCATTTATTGTTTTGAAAAAATTTGACATAATTTTTTACTCAATGTTTAACATTTGAATAGCTGAAATAATGCATTGAAGTGGGTTGTTTTGTTTTACTTTTGCTTTTTACTAAGATATAGCTCGAACTTCTATAATGTACTTCTAATGTATTTCTAGCCTATGTGTTCCCGGTTTTTGGTTCTAGATTTTGACACTACCAGTCTGACCAACATAACAGGCATTACAATGAACGCAATTCAATTTATAAACTCCAATTTTATCCCAGATATCAATGTTATCTTTACTACTCCCGAACAAGCTCTTTAAAATAGGTTTTGTTTGAAAAGCTGCATCAAAGCCGTTCTTTTTCAATTCTTTTACTAATTTATCAGTTTCTGAGCCAAGATAAGGAACCGTTATCCATTACCTTTCTCCAGTATCAGTTACAGCAAATTTATTTTATTTTTTTAAATTCTCCAATTCTAGCCTACTTGTGTATTGTTCTTGTTTGTTACTTTTTGGTTCTTGCTTTGGCACTGATTATCCCTTGATTCTCCTCCCACCAGTGTGATTGGCCTTCAGCCAATCACAGACCTTAAATGAAGGTCAGCCTATTAGAGGCACTTTCTCCCTCAGCCAATAGTCTCATTCCGTGTTTAGTATATACTCTGTACTTTAGTTTTAGTTTGATTGAAATTGATAATGGTGTAACAACCGAAACTAGTATCACACTGTTTTCAATAGATGTGGTTGTGACAACTTCAAGTTTTATTGTTCATTATGGTTATCTTCCACAATATCACCTTCGTTACTACAAAGAAATTCTAATGTAGGCTATTTCACATTAATTGACATAATATAATAATTTGATACTGTTGGCATAGTCTTATAGTTTTAAATGGCCATCTCAAAATAACTTACTATGAAAGAAGAAAAACGTGAAAAAGAAAAATATGTGTAAAAGAAAAAGATGAAAAATTAGGATAAGTCAAGCGGGCAACCACAAGTTCGGTTTGTTAAGCAATTTCTAGAAGTATTTTGAGTCAGATAACATATGACATATGAGTCATATATCACATATAATTCATAAATTACATAAATAAGAGTTGCATAATCATTTTTTTTTTTTTTTTTTAGATTACGTCTTGGAGACTCCAGTTAAGGAGTATAAGACAAGTCATATCAAAAATATTATACACTAGGTACCATAATTACTTCAATTAGTTGAGGTGAGGCTTAATTTTGATGTGAAAGGAACTCTTGTACACTATAAAAAGCTTTATCAACTAAATATTTCTTCAATTGTTTTTTTAATATTTCTATATTTTCAAGACTCTTCAAAAACTGCGGAAGCTTGTTGTAGAATTTCCTACCAATATAACTAGGTTTTTGTTTGAATAAGCTACTATTGTGACTCACCAAGTGATAATCTCCTCGGCTTCTTGTATTATAATCATGTACATCAAGATTTTGGTTAATATCATTCGTTTTTACATATAAAGTAGCTTCATACACATATAAGCAGGGTACAGTTAGGAGACCAAGTCTCTTGAACAACTGGCAGCCACAGTTGTGTAATCGGTTGGGGTGTTACCTCTGATAAGACTGGCTGTTACTACTGTGGTCATGGGCTCGGTTCCCGTTCAGCCTGGCATATTTTGCATTATCATTCAACTCACCACCTACGGACAAGTCTCAAACTCATGTGGGCATCATCAGCAAAAAAAATACGTTTACCACCCAAATTATGTTCAGGCCTACTCCTTTTTAATTTATTCTTTCTTGAGATTTCTCAGAGAAGAAGCGTTACGTTTATAAAATTGTGTCACCGCCCTAAGGGCTGAATAATAATCAAACAGCCACAGAGCTGAGAGAATCAACAAGTTGCATCAATTAGTTTCAATTTATTTTTTATGCTTGTTTTTCCTCAGTAAGTTTTCTCATGACACTAGTAGATCCTTTCGCATCCTTAACAAGGGAAATTTGTTCTGCAGGTATTTCTACGATACAGAAATAGCTCGTTAATTATCTGGTTGAAAATCAAGTGTCAAGTGACCCTCTGAAGAAGGATTTATAGCACTCGTTCGCCGTGTTTGATCGGTCTTGTTCTTGAAAAAATGCATAAAACAAGCAAAATAAAAAAAGAACGAAAGAACGAAAATAAAAAACAAGAGGGCAGTAAGATTCTGCATATCGATCTGGCTGTTCGTCTGTTATTGTTATCTAGAGATTCCTATATTGCTTGCTACCCTCACTGCTTTTTTAGTCAAGGCTTACTTATTTGAAAAAATAAAATGAACAGAACTTGAGCTGTGCACAATTTTTTTGCCCACAAAACCTACATCCTCATTAACAATCCACATTCAGAAAAAATCATTTATTGGCACAGATATGTAGATGACATCATTGTACTGTACAAAGGTAACACCAGACAAGTTCACACATTTCTCACCTACATCAACAAAATCCACCCCAATCTCACATTCACCTTGGAAACTGAAATTCATAATTCTCTCAATTTTCTTGACCTCACAATCACCAAAACAAATCATCACCATACATTCAAAATTTACAGGAAACCTACCTCCACAGACATGATTATTCATAATCACTCCAACCATCCAACCCAACACAAACATGCAGCTCTCAACTTCATGATTCACAGACTCATCAACATACCCATGAACTCCACTGACTACCAAACTGAACTCAATACCATCAAATACATAGCCTCAAAAAACGGATGTCCATCCATCATTGACAAAAAACTCCATAGAATCATTCACAAACAACAAAAATCCACACAACCCCTACCAGACTCCAAATACATCATATTAACATACATCAATCATACAACACAAACAATAGCAAATACCTGCAGAAAGCTCAACTACACAGTTGCATTCAAAACCAACAACTCCTTAAGAAAACTCACCACCAACTACACCACCACCACCTCCAACATTCATAATCATTCTGGCACTTACAAACTGACATGCAACGAATGTGACAGCTTCTATATTGGACAAACTGGCAGATCTTTCACAACCAGATTCAAAGAACACATAAAAGCCCTCACCCAACCACAAACAAAATCAAATTATGCTGAACATCTACTCACAAAAAATCATTCATTCACCAACATTGATGAAAACCTCCACATCCTTCACATTGCCCCCAAAAGTCAAAAACTCAATACTTTTGAACAATTCGAAATTTACAAACATTCCATTTCACATTCTCAATTCATACTCAATGACCAACTTAATTTCAAATCTCATACCCTCTTCAACATCATCACAAACACCTCCTAAAAACACCTCCACCACACCTACTTCCCCCACCATATCCACTCCTCCCACTACCTTCCTATGACCACCAGACCTTTCATACTAGAAAACTACTCAGTCTGCAACCAAGCGCCGAAGAAGAACAACATAGTTCGAAACGCGTCCGCCGCGACTCAAAAAGGTCAGTTCTGCACAGCAACATATGAATAGAAATTTTTTTAATATAAAGTTCCACATTTTTCTGATGACTATTATTATATCTGGTCGTAGCTGGTGTCATGCTATTATAGATGTTGTCATTGCAATTATTGGATGTTTTAATATCAAAACTAAATCTAAATTCTTATAAACTGATTCAAAATGAATTTACTTTGTTTTACGTCTTAGATGCTTTCTAGTTTCTTCAATTAATCACTATTTTAAGCTATTGAAAATTTACCTAATGTACTAAGAAGAAAATTTTAACGATGATTTTGTTAAACTTCAAGGGGTTGTTATATTATTTCCATTTTTCTCTCTTTTTTTGAAAGATTACTTTTTCCTGCGAGTTGATTTACATTCTAGACATTTTTATTTCAATGTTAAAACTATCAAACTAGGCTAATACTGATAGCTACGAGGGATAGGGGGTTTTTGGTTAGGTATATAGTCTACTGGGAGTAGCGTGTGAGTTACAAAAAGCATAGAATAAATGCCTTAATTCTGTGGATTAATTATTTATTCCAAACTATTATTTTTAAATTATTTTTAACTGAATAATTGTTCTAATGTTCAGTTTCTTAGTCGTTCAATAAACGTTTATCGGTTTGACAACTTTATCGATTCCATGAACATTATAATTGCGTTTCTAGAACACTATATAAATCATTCTATGGAATCAACAACTCTATTGATAAACTACAAAAATATGCAGTCTATAATATTCATCTGATGTATAAATTTATTATTGTTATTGAATGATTTTTATTATTATGATAAAGATTTTTATTTTTCTTGTAAATTCTTATATTTGTAATAATTATTATTATAGCAAAGAAATATTTATTGTAATGCTTATATATATTCTTTGGCAAATAAAATAAATTGAATAAAAAAAAATCTATAGAACGACTGAAAAACCGGGATTAAATTCATGAATAATTATTTATTTATTTATTATGACAAATTTACAACGAATGTGAAGGCGCAACAGACTCAAGTCCAAAACTGCTCCCTTCACAAATTGTGAATATAATTTTTTTACATATTTTTCTATTATATAATTATTCATAGATTTAATCCCGGTTTCTATAATAATTTGGAACTTAATTCTATGCCTCAGGGCTTTAAAACACAAGTTTTTCAGGAGGCACTTCAACCAAACATGAATTCTAAAATTTGCTATTACCCATTGCTGGGAGCAAATACCTGCCAAATTACATAGGAGTTCCAGTGTATTGCGACAAAATACGTACTTTCATTTAAAACACATTGCCTGATTGTGACTTGAGGTGAATGAAGTTTTGTTCATCTCAGAAACAGAAAATCTAATCTGATGCTTTCTAAACACCTTTGTCCTTGGACACAGAAGTAGCGCAGAGGTGTGCTAGATAGTATACTCACTCACCTGTGTTACCAGATTCTATATATAAAGATGAGAGTGTACTGTTAATAAGCATAGAGATTCATAATTTGTTTCGGTGGGCTTGGCATACTGATAAAACTTAGCTCAGAGACAGTGGCGTAGCCAGGATTAGATTTCGGGGGGGGGCTCACCAAAAGGGGGGGTCTGGTTTATAGGAGGGTCCGGATTTTTTTAAAAATTTAGTGGTGTAAAAAGCTTATCTAGACAACTTGTTGGGCTCTACAGTTCAAAAGAAATTTTTGAAAAATTACTACCCAAGAACCTAGGTGGCCAGGTTTGAAATGATAAGGTTTGGATATACTAATATCTGTGACTATTTTGAGTCAAAACCCTTGAATTGGAACTAACCATACTTAACTTATGTACTGAATCTCAAAATTAATACAATTATAATAAATTGCATTTCAAGTTTATAAAAATACAACTCAAATATACATGAAGAAAGCATACCTTTTTATAAGTTTCATATAATTTATGTCATTAGCCTAAAACGCACCCAACCCAAAGTTCATGAAATCTGAATTTTTTTATCATAGCACACTGATTTTATACGCTTTCATAGAACTTGAATTTATTTGTGTATTTTCATTTATAAAATCCCGATTTCATGAAATTTGGGTGCGTTTAGGCTAGTGCTGGGTTATACTGAATTTTAACTTCAAAACTAAATTTTCTGCAAGATGAGTTTATTCAAAAAGGTGATTTATATCAATAAATTAACAAAGTTAATCCACTTCAACTTGAAAAAATGCGTTTTATTTCATGTAATATTTCAATAATTATTATGGTATTCATAGTTTCTAACATGTTTTATAAGATTTCTTAGCTCATTTAATTCAAAATTATCCATTTGAGCACCTAACAAGTTTCTATATGAGGAAATATTTGAACAATGCATTAATCTGACTATAACTGTAGCTTTATTCTATTAGACAATCAGGGTTTCTGTATTCTGTTCGTTATAATACTACAAAACAGATAGAACCCTTCGGATTTAATAAGTCCTTATCTATTGGTTATTTGAGAATTTTTTATTTTTGAAATTTCGGGGGGGCCTGGGCCCCATGGCCCCCCTCTGGCTACGCCACTGCACAGAGAGGACTGTAATCGCAACCTACCTCAAGTCCCGTTTTGTATGCTCTTTGGACATTCGAAATCGGTTATAATAATAATTTCTCTGGATGATACTGCGAAACATCCAGAGGAGTTTATTCAAAAAACAAAGATACAGATATTAAGGAGAATCCCGACTCATAAAATTGCTACTAAATAATATAATTTTATTCCTAATTATGATACCCCACTATAATGATATGTGTCGGGGTGATCATAATAATACATTTAATAGACAAAAAACAAAACGTTTTTAAGGTGCTTATACAATTCTATTGGTCCAGTGGGAATCGGACTTCGGCAGTGGAAAATAATGATAGACACTACAGGACAAGAAACACGGATAGGTTCTGTATTCCCCGACCATACAGCTCATTTTTTCAGAAATCTTTTTGTTTTCTTGAAGGTAAGTTTCTTAATAGGTTGCCTCAGGAAATACTTTTCATTCCCACTAATTCCATGCATATTTTCAAAAGGAGACTTAAGAATTTCTTGATGGCTCGTGAGTTGGATGAGATTGAGAGTTGGTTCCATGTTATTCAGTAGGCCAGTAGCCTCTGTTTTAATCAATAGCCTCTGTTTTGTGCTGTTCTCCTCAGTATATTATATATACAAAACTAATTTAAATTTATAATTGTTATTGATAATTTTACTAGAATGTTCACTATTCAGTTATTAATCATTCAAGCAAACAATTGCTTCTTGTTTATTTTTAATGTTTTTTCCTCATTGAAAATTAAGACATATAACTCCTGGGCGCGGACGGAAAAATTCATTTTTTTTGCGCCCAGTAATTTTGCCAATGATTTGTAATTAGTAAGATCAATGATATTATTTTGTTTCATCTGTACTTCGTTATGTATTTGTATTGATTTTTTGTAAGTTCTTTTTTGGCAATAAACATTATTATTATTATTATTATTATTATTACCTCTTTTCAAGTAAAGAAACTGAAATTCTATGGAGTCTCTTTGGAGCTGTAGTCTATTTTTTAATATTTTTCGTTTCCAGGCAATTTGTTTGGCGCTAGTGTAGAGATGACAGAAAATTAGATGTTAATTAGTGGTGGGAGAAGCTGTGGTAGCGGGGGAACACGTATCCGTTTAACGATAAATCACGTTACGCCCAAAACAAACAAGCTGTCTGTCCCTTGGGATTTGGAAGAGTTAGTTGGGTTGAGGGAGAAGGGTTAGAGGGAGAAGGAGTTGTGGGGTGGGGCTGCTAGCTGATTACTAGGATGTCATCAAGCAAATCTGTCTGTCCACCGTGCTTTACTCTCTGTAACTTGTCTCCTGCTTCTTTTTTATTTATCTGTGTTTTACTGTATTACTATCTGCTGTAGGCATACTGCTGCAATGCATTTTTGTTGATCATAGTCTAGTTTTTGATCCATGGATCAGTCTAGTTTATCGATCGAGGCATTCCGTGCACGGGACGTTTGGCATACGAAATTAAATGTAATCGGAAATATAAATAAAGGTTCAAATACCTGCGTTTTGATATCCAATAATTAGAGATTAACAATCGGTAATCGGAAATTAATTTAAAAAATTGTTGAATAAACATCCCTTCAAATTAAATCTAAACGGAAATAAATTTCAAAAATTGTTGAATAAACATACCTTTTTATTGTATTTAACTAACAGTAAGTAATTAATGTATTTTAAACATTTCTATTGTTGGTTTTAAAAGGCCCTAAAAAGGAACTTCTCTTTAAGGTCATTTTAAAGGAATTTAAAAGCTCCAACTACTTCAATTTCAATTTATATAATTTTTAACATATATATATATATATATATATATATATATATATATATATATAAATGAATGTCTGTCTGTATGTATATAGGCCTATGTATGTTACCTATAGACTTCAAAACTACTTGACAGTTGGCATGAAACTTTGGGAATATGTTGTGTGAATATTGGGGATGGTTTCTGAGCATAAATAATTTTAATAGGGGAGCTAATAATTATTATTAATTAATCCATTTTATAGACCTAACCTACTGAACTTGCCGGCCAAACAGCTCAAAGGAACAGCTGATAGAAGTCAACAGCTTTTAATCATATGGCAGGCCCCTTAGCGGCGTTATTTACGCTGTCTTTGAACAGCAAAAGACTTTGCACTTTGCATGTAGGCTACCTTGCAGTCGGAGCCTTGCAATATGTAGGGAACATACGACTAGGTATGATGAAATGTAATTATGCCAGGCTGATGACATCTGTTAACCAATGCAGCTAGAAATTTGAAATGCAGCCTCAGCGGGAGGTGGCGAATAATTAAATAAAAAAACCTAGCTTCTACCCTTATAATCGTAGGAGATTTAAATTTGAAATGTTTCTTCATTCAAAGGTGGTGATTAAGAAAACAACGAAGGAGGCCTCTATGATCAGCTGGAAGCTAACTAACTTCAGCTAGGACTAACTTCTTTCCTAATTTGAAATGTAACCTCAGTGGGAGGTGGCGAATAATAAAATCAAGGAGAATTTTTATGAGAACGCAGCAACGCGCGTCTGGCCAGCTAGTTTATTATAAAATTTGTATATGTTTCATAAGAATCTCTGTCATCAATCACTGGGTTGCGTGCTTGCATCTGTTTTAGGAGTCTAGACGTCTAGACTGTGTATAAGTCCGCGCAAACCTTACTTTGCAGTATGGAATCTTATAGCAATTATTATTATTTTTATTATTATTTATGGCGTTCAGTTGCACACCTGAGCGGAGCCCAAACAACATGCCACACGTCAAATACATCCATATCAATTATTATAACAATATAAACAAAATTTTACCGGTTTAGTCAATTATAAAATTATATATTATGTTGCACGTGCTCCCTGGCACCCCGGAGCAAGTGCAACTTCGTCCAGACCAATCTACAGGCTGATTGACAACCCATTTACAATCACATGAGCCATCAACCAGCCCGCAGGTCACAATCTAAAATTGACCACTGAAACTCGCCGAACAAAATGCATTTAATCCTCCAGTTCCATTCTGGAAAAAACAAATGAACTGGAGGATGTCATGGATGGAAAGCATGCATCTGATTCATCCTCTCAGGTACTACGACCCGCCAATGCCCTTATTCCTTCCTCAACACTGTAAGGGCAGCTACTAACCAGTATCTGTGACACCTTGCTCCGAAACAATCTTAAGTTGGTCTCCATTTTTAAATTGTTATTAATGGCATTATACATTTTTATACCAGAGTAAAGAGCCCCTCTCTCATATGCTGACAGTCTATGTTTAGGTATATAGAGGTTATTATGGCGCTGAGGGTATCTGTGGACAGGATGATTCAGTGCAATGAGTCCATCATTCTTTTTAAAAAACATCAATACTTCTGCAATGTACAAGGCGGGAATGGTTAACAGTTTAAGCCTATGGAAAAGGGGCTTGACCGCTTAATCAGGCTTTCTCTTGCTCTGCTACTATGCAATTTGGCACCACTGCACCCCATAAGCCTAAGCGTAGGCTAATACTGCAATCTAATCTAAATAATTTGGATTGCACAGCAGTGGCGTACCGATAATGGAGCGAGTGGAGCAGTCGCTCCAGGGCGCAAGGCTCTGAGGGGCGCACCGTTCTTGAGAGAAAATTACCTTTTACTTACAAAAAAATTTATTACTATAATGAAGGCCAAAAGGGTGAAATGCAACACAATTTTAAAAAACCGTATGTAAACATCGCTGCGCATGACTAAAAGGAAAATTCATGTCAAATTCAAAATAAATCGGTTCATGCGTTCAGCCGTAAATGCGTTACAACCAGACAGAATGCAAAACGGTCGAGTCAAAGGTAGCAAATAGTCGAAAGTAGCAAAGCCAAAACAATTTAAATTGGGTGGCAAAAGGTAAAAAAATTCAAGTAATTGAATGAAGACTTTGAATTTATTCTGAAAAAAAATCCACAAGAAGTTCAATGGTTTTTATATTAAGAACAGTACTGAAATACTTCACTTTGAATCCTATTTCCAAAATATAAAAAAATTTCATAAGGATGACTTGTAAAATGCGAAAAAATAACTGCAAATAAATTTATAGAAAAGTGAAAAAATCCAAAACAAGCTGTTTGGAAATTGATAAAAGCAGAATCTGGCCTGGCGAAAAATCATCCTTAGAGATTCGCATCTCTAACAAATACGGCATAGTTAGAGGCGGAAAAAAAAGCCGCTGGTTCATTAAATGACCACTATATTAATATCAGCCCAATCGGGTGGTTGAGTGTTAGACTGATTTTGGGGGGGGGGGGGGTCATCGTTAGACACTTCCGCTCCAGGGCGCTTACCTCGGTACGCCACTGTTGCACAGACTATGTAGGTGGTTTCAATCTTGATTTGCTCGAGATAATACAATTTATAAAGAATTGAGATTGCTTACGGCTACAGTACATCACCACGTAAAAATTTAGATTGCTTACAGCTGCATCACCACGTAAAAATCAATCAATTTATTCTGTGCAAATATTTAAATTCCAATTGAGCTGGTGAAAATAATAGGAAATCAATTTCCACTCATAAATCCGAGGACCTAGGTGTACTATGCTTGCTAAGCAATCTTTACTTGATTGTGTTTTGTAAAAAAAGATAGATAAATTTACTTTGTAATCAAATCAAATAATTCTGAGTGGCCTAGCCAGTTAGCGCTGACTTGCTAACCCAAAGGTCACAAGTTAGATCCCCGCCTGACCACTTTTACTGAGGCCACTTCCGTGTTTCGGAGGTCACGTCAGAGGCCCTGAACTTGTTCAGGTGCGACCTGAGAACTCTGACACCAGACCTAAACCAGCCAGGTCACTCGATAATCGATTATATTATTATTATTATTTTTGAATAAAATATATCTCCATTTTACTGGGTAAAGAGGGTGGCATTGGCTAATTTAGCAACATGACGCCCTTTCTATTTTGGAATATTTAGGGAGCTCCTTACTAATGATGTTGTGCACAAAAAGACAGCTTTCTGCATTAAATTTTGCACCCACACAGGCAGTCTCAACTTTTTCATCCTCTCAGGCAGCTCTTTTGGTATTACACCTGTAGCTGATATTATCAAAGGCATAATTGCCACTCTCTCTTGCCTCCACAAATCTTTTATCTCCTCTGCCAAAGGCAGATATTTGAGCAGTTTCTCATCAATGTATTGCTTTACATTGTGTGTGTTTGGTATGCCTATATCTATTAAAAATGTGGTTTGGTTTTGTTTGTCAATTAATATGATATCTGGTCTATTGTTGGCTATTGTTTATTATTATTATTCCTTATTCTGACAAAAATTCGTAAAATACATAATTTTCATCATATTAATATGTAATACACCACACCATTAAAGAATAAAAAAGCTAAAATTAAAATTACAACTTTTTAAACTTAAATCATCATTACAACATTTATGCTTACCGTATACCATGAATTACAATTTTTTTCAGAATTTAAGTCAAATAAAGAGTAAGGCCTACAGCAAATTGATCAATTTGCTCACAAGCAGGAAATAAAATCAACTAGTATTGTGATTTATACAGTAGACTGGAGTACTGTAGACGATTAGTATAGCATTTATACTACTATGCTACTATATTGCTAGTATAGAATGGTGTAGTATTTACACTGGAAACGATTTTTTACATTTATACTACTTTATACGAGTTTTTACATTTATAGCATTTATACTAGGCTACTATGCTAGTATAGTGCTAGTATAGAATGGTGTAGTATTTATACTGTTTACGATTTTTTAAATCTAGTAAATAAAAACGTTACGCCGTCTATTATTAGAAGAAATTTACCTGCTGCAAAATTTAGCAACTCAGACAGTTCAGTGACAGTATAGCAGCACTTTAGGGGAGGTGTGCTGAGGAGGAGAGTCTAGTGAGTGAGAGTGACGTGCAGCCCCCTTCCCCCTCCCCACCGACCACCGAATAGACCACGTGGTCTGTGATGACAGAGCGGTGGAGTGGCGGTGTAGTTGCCGGTAGTTGGCGCGGGAGTGCTCGTTGGTCTCTCGGAGAGCTCAGAGTCGCGCCGGCCCGCGAATCGAAAGCATCTGCTCCTCTGAGGAACGCGGTGATTCTTTCAGCCGGATGATTTGAGAACGCGCGGAGTCCGTCAGTGAGAATCTGTCTCATCTACTGGGAGACACACGCCGTGTAATGATGACCAGTGCAAGTGCAGTGTTGTGACCAGTGTTGTCCATATTGCTGTGTGGTGCATCGAGAATTATTTTATTTTTGTGGTGTTTTATTGGTGCAAAAGGTTGATACAGTGTTTTTTGAAATTTAGAAAAAAAATTATTTCTGTCTTTCAACTCTTATTTCTTTTTATTTTATAAATTTTCTCTTCCTCTTCTTATTCTTCTTATGTTTTTCTTCATTTTCTCCTTATATTTTATAACATAATTTTTTTTCCTATTCTTTTACTAGATAATTTTCTTTTTTCCTTTTCTTTTTCATGAACATAATTTTATTTTTTTATTTTTCTTGTTCTTCCTGTTCTATTTCAACTTTTCATCTTTTTCTTCTTCTTTCTCCTCTTCGTCTTGTACTTTTTCTTCTTTTTCAACTCCTCATATTTTTATTCTTCTTGTTTTTCTTCTTTCTGTTCTTCGTCGGCTTCTTCTTCTTCTTCCTGTTTTTGTCTTCTTTTTCAACTTCTCATATTTTTCCTTTTCTTGTTTCTCTTCAATATCTTCTTTTTTCTTCTTCAACTTCACATATTTTTCTCCTTCTTGTTCTTCTTTTTCTTCTTCTTCCTGCTCTTTTTCTTCTTTTTCTACTTCTCATCTTTTTCTTCTTCTTTCTTTTCTTCTTCTTTCTTTTCTTCTTGTTCTTCTTCCTGTTCTTTTTCTTCTTTTTCAACTTCTCATATTTTTCTTCTTCTTGTTCTTTTCTTCTTTTTCTTCATCATCCTGTTCTTTTTCTTCTTTTTTAACTTCTCATCTTTTTTTTTCTTCTTCAAATCACATATTTTTCTCCTTCTTGTTCTTCTTTTTTTTTCTTCCTGTTCTTTTTCTTCTTTTTCTTTTTCTTCTCCGTTTGCTTCACAAGTTCCATGTTCTTCTTCTCATTCTTTCCATTTTGGCCTTTTTAATTTGCCTTTTTATTTCTTCACCTTTCACGGCATAATAATTAATTTTAATCATTAAAATAAACTTTTCAATAATTAAAAGTTAAACATTAGATTTAACATTTCAATCGCTATTGCTACAACCCCTAATAGTACATTTACCAATTTACGACAACGCTATGTTCTTTCTTTTCCGTATTTAACCTGTCCCATATTCTACTAACCACTTCCACTTCAACCACAACTAATTTATAATATTGGTTCTTTCTAGTAACTGCAGTTATAAAAACAAACGAAATTATTTGAGAGATCTACCAACAGTGTGCTTCTAAAAGTGGTACACAATTTTATCTTTTTCAAAAACTAAAATAAAACAGAAAAAATTGAATGAAGACGGTTTACAACAGTGATTTGCTATAACTACTACTACTATAAATATTTTTCACAGAAACGATAATAAACAAAAACGAGATGTAGTGAGTGCATTTCGCAATAGTGTCCTTCAATTTGAAAACTAACCCTTTACTTCCATTTCTTGTAAAAACTGTACAGAAAAATTAATTCAGTGGTACAAGGGATGTTTGTAAGTGTTCCTACAACTAAAACAAACCTTTTCTTCGTTTTTTGTTGAATTAAGTGTATTGATGCAACAAGCTCAGTGACTCGAAGAATGTTTGTAAGTGCTCCTACTACTAAAAAAAAACTTTTCTTCGCTTTTTGTTGAATCAAGTGTATTGAATCAACGAGCTCAGTGATACAAGGAATGTTGTAAAGTGTTCCTACAACTAGAAGAAACAACCTTTTCTTCGATATTTGTTGAAATAAGTGATTTGATACAAGGAGCTCAGTGGTACAAGGAATGTTTATAAGTGTTCCTACAACTATAGTCAACCCTTTCCTGGATTATTGTTGAAATAAGTGTTGAAATTAGTGAGGGTGGGCGAGGGGCGAGCGGCGTTTAGCAGCGATGCGGTAAGAGCATGCCGCGTTGGCGAGCTGCCGATAGAAACGCACTGTTGCAGCAGCTCAAGGCGGTGTTAGTGGTGGTGCTAGCACTGGCTGCAGCCCTTGCAGCTGGTGTTACAGACGCGCAGCCCCTGCAGTCGGCAGTCGATGAGCAGTCAGCCCGCAGCGAGCGTTCGGCCAATCTGTCGCACATCACGGGTCCCGCACGCAAGATACGCATGTACGTGCGCCACGGCTGCCTGCAGCTGCAGCCCGACGGCTCCGTATCTTCATCCGCCGATCACATGTCGCCTTACAGTAAGCAGATATTCAGTTTTCAATTTTCTATCTTTTAAATTTATTTTTGTTAATATTTATGTAATCAATCAATCATTTTTTATAGTTGGAAGGACTTTTCAACTCCACACACATTTTTATTTATTTATTTACTTATTGAGATAGAAGTAAAATCAATGCAAAGATGCAACAGACATTCCAAAACTTCTCTCTGCTAATTTTAACTTTGTAACATTTTCCAAAACATCTGAGATTATTTAAAAAATAATAATAAATGCCCAATAATATTAGTATTAATATTCTCCATTTGAATCAACTCATCCGAACAATCAAATTCAATATTGCTTTTTAAATCGTCTTTCAAAATTTGATATCATTATAACACCATGTATAATCGAACTCAATATTTGGACCATTTAAAATGTTATTTTTTTGTTTATTTGATGTTTTATTAGAATATTTCCACCTCCACATAATGACTTTTTAGTGCAACTCCAACCAGCGAACAAAGATATATCTTTTTTCAATCAATCAATTTATTTCCAAGACAAATACAATTTATACAGTTTAAAAAGTTTGTAATAAATTACAACATTTCAACATTTATTGGAAAAACAACATATCCGTAAAGAAAAATCTGTGCGCATTTACGTAAATGTTGAATTTAAAAATTGAAACCCATGTCCGTATTTTTATTTCTCGAAAAATTCCAGTAGTGCCATTATCTAATAATTATGCATTTTTGAAGACAATAAAAATATAGACGTGACATTTTTCTGTGTTACGAATAGTTTTCTATGGTCCAGGTTACACATCAGCTCGAATGTCTTTGAAAATGTAATTTCTCCAATGGTTCTTCTTGTGATATTTACTTAAAAGAAGTCTGAATTTTGTCTAAAATAATTCGATTCTGAATAAATAATACGATTAACTGTTTTTGATTGAAAAAAAATAATAGTCTACCGTGGGGCTGGATCAGGTCTAGGGTCAGAGTTTTCAGGTCGCACCTGAATAAGTTCAGGGCCTCTGACGTCACTCAACGACTGTTTTAAAAGGCAGCCATGACCAACAGGCTCAACAGGAAGTGGCTGTTCTTGATATAATCAATTAATTTTGAAGTTTCATTGATGAAATTAATTATAAAATCATAAGCATTTTCCATTCAAACTCCATTCATTTCCAATCATCTGTATGCCGTTTTTACAGTAAAGTAGGTCAGTAGGCCCTGATGTATTACATTTTCAATTAAGGTGATTTGAAACGTTTGCACTTATTAAATAAAAGGTTATTGATAACTAATTTGAAATTCTATCACTATCGTCATCAATCGCTCAAATAAGCTGGAATATTAGAATATTGAAAATTGAGATTCCAGTTCCAAAAAAAGATGGGTTCGTTAATTAATTAGAAATTTTCATATTTTTTGTAGACTAATTAAAGGCATTTGGACAATATAAATTTGAGATTTCAGTTCTAGAAAAAGTCTGTTTGAAAACAGATTAAATGATTCAATTTTTTATAGTATATTGTAATCAAATTCATTTGTCTAGACGTCTAGACGTGAAAATATAAAAATGAATATAAACGTTAATGAAATGTAAATAATGTAGTGGAAATAATGTTCACATTCTATTAGAAGTAATTCAATTGTTCTATGAATTTGTCACGGTGATTCATTATATTTAACTGTTTAAATATCGCAATTGAATAGTTTCATATCCATTTCTCTAATCAGGAGCGCCAGTTTAGTTTAGGGGGGCAAGCGGCAAAGATCGATCAGATTAGTTGAAAAATCTATCTAAATTGCTTGAATTTTGGCTCAATTATGCTCCTTATTACTGTTTTATCAAGTTAATATGTTATTCCAATGAAGACATTCTGTTCAATATTATAGTATTAATAACAATACAAACATTTTCGTCATTTTTAGAAAAATTTGCCACGGCCACTCCTGCCCTCCCCAAATGTCGCCCCTGTCTATAACAATAACGCTTTAAATCATATTCAATTCAATTCAATTTATTTAACACACTAAAAATATACACAAAAAATAAAAACAAAACAAAAAAAAATAACAAACAGACATTTACAAATAAGTGGCTCCATTGTGGGGTGTGTAGGAAAACGAAACTTATCCAACTACGGCAAAGCCATGTATTAGGATAAGTGAAAAAGGAAGGGGAATTTGAAAAAGGAGAAAGAAACTGGTATGACAAAGGGAGAAAGTCAATTAAAGAAGAAAGAGGTAAATAAAGAACATGTAAACAAGAACATGTGAAGAACAAGATATGCAAACCTTGTTACCTTGTTTATACGATTGAAAAGTTAATTTAAGATTGTAAAGTGCCTATAGCTGGGTAAAATTGTTACCGCCGTAGCCGAAAATTTCCTACAGCTGAAAATTGATAAACTGTTATAAAAGAATCGGCTATTGTACATCTACGGTGCGGAATCATTTTCAATAATTCGTGTCAATGATCTGGCGTGAACCGAGACATAGCTGACATACTGTTTTCTATTTATTGCATTCCGCACGGTCAATAATGTGGAGAAAATTCAACAATTTAATCAGTTTCAAATGAGTTTCGTAAAATAAGTTTGCATTGTTAGGTTACTACTTGGAAAAATAAAAATGCCGGGAAACATCCAGGTCCGAGGTCCAATTTCGCTTTCACTGCCCTATTTACAGTAGTCCTGCTGTTTTGAGTGCGAGTGTAAGAAAATGGTTCCTTATTAGAATTTTTAGTAGTTCAATTTTGAAGAGATTCAGGTTTATTAGTCTAAAATATATCTTTTGAATGGTTTCGTGTTCTTTGAGAGTCTCAGTGCTCTTGGATCTTAGACTCAAAATCGTAGCTTTGAATTTGACGTAGCTAAGTTTCAGGGGATTAGATTAGATTACTTTATTCATGGTAAATTTACAACTTTTTTCAAATGTGCGCGTACATACAATATTTTAACATTACATAGAAAGTAGACCTGGTTGACACTATTTACATTTTGTTGGAAATATTAAAAGTGATCTAATGGATAGAGCTAATGAAATGAAATTCTAAGTAATGCATTTACATGAAAAGGCGAAGTTTGGACAAAAATTCGTCCATTCGAGCACTTAACCGTAGGGGACTCGGGGGCAGGAACTGTATTCGGAATCCCCTTTTTTCAAATGTAGGTCTTTATTGGGGAAATGATAACCGTGAGCCGTAGCAGGTATCTGTTCAGTCAGATAAAAATAAGCTACGAACTCATGGACCCTCTTTGTAAGGGTGACTGATTGGATTGGCCAGTAGCTAGCAAAAAGACCCTGTTCTCTGCTGTAAAATTGAAATTAAAATATTGAAATTATATTCATTCTTCTTCATAAATATTACAATTTGGATAACATAACATGATTCATTGAAAAAGGTCATTGTAGGTGGCCCTCACATGGGCCACCGGAAGATCACTTCCCGGTGGTTCGGAACCCACGTAAAATGTAGGCCCAATTCATCAATCCCCATCATTCAACTCATTAACTACACACAGGTCTCAGACCTATGTGGGCTTCATTCTTGAAAAAAAAAACATTTTTGCAAGTTGCCCCTTGTTAAGCAGCCCCGGGGCACACTCCCCGGCTGCCCCAGCTGGTTAGGTTAAGATTAGTGCACTTTCAATATCCTGCAAAGTGATAGCTGTACCAGATTTTCCGTAAGTTAAAATAATATCAATATATGAGACGCGGGAGTAGGCCTTACATTTAACATCGACACAAAGGAAGGACCACGGTAATTCTATTCATTGTTGTCCGAATTTGAAAGGCAAGATTTTGGTAAAACCGTCCGTCTGGGTTGTACATCCAAGACTGAGGTTAGAAGCCGTGAGCCGTAGCAGGTATCTGTTCAATCAGATAAGCTGCGTTCTCCTGGGTCCTCTTTGTACCGGTGACCGATCAGATTGGCCAGCAAAAAAAAACACTGTTCTCTGCTGTAAAATCACTTCCCGGTGGTTCGGAACCCACCTAAAACTGTAGGCCCAACTCATCAATCACCATCATCCAACTCATTACCCACGCACAGGTCTCAGACCGATGTGATTCCAAAAAAAAGCTCCCACTCCACTGTTAGAGAGAGAGAGAGAGAGAGAGAGAGAGAGAGAGAGAGAGAGAGAGAGAGAGAGAGAGAGACTGAGAAAGGGATAGTGAGTGAGAGAGAGAGAGAGAGAGATTAGATTAGATTATTTACTTTATTCATGTAGATTACAAAATGCACAGTCTTAGATTCTAGATTATGATAGTTAAACATAGATAAGTACTGTAAGTATTGTTCTATGAATTTTACAAATCTAAACTAAAGAACTAATCAACGATATGTATACAATATAAGATGCAATTTGATAACGATAATATTATTGTGATGTATCTACATGAAACGGCGAAGTTTGAACATATAAATGTCCATTCTTGGAAGAGGATATTCAAGAATATCCTTCTCATCAACACTTGACCGTAGAGAGAGAGAGAGAGAGAGAGACTGAGGAAAAAATAGGAAAGAGAAGGAGCGGTAAAGAAAGGTAACAGAGGTTGTAGCATGAATTGGGCGGAATAGTAATAAAATGAACTATCTCCTTCATCAGGCACTAAACAGTTCAAATATAGGTACTGAAACAATCACAATCAATTTATAACGAAATAAAAGAAGTCAATGCTCATTGTCATCTATAACTTTTCAATTTTTTTTTATTGTTGATGATGCCTACATGAGTCCGAGACTTGTGCGTGGGTAATGAGGTGAATGATAACACATAGATTCCAGACGGAGGAGCGGGATTCGAACCCTCGACCGCTGAACGATACGAATGCTTATAATTTGTCTTCTTCTTTAGCTTCAATTATTATTATTATTATTTTGACTTTATTTCTCTGTTAGCTTAGCGTTTCAATTATTGTTTATGATTTCCTTGTTTGTTTTGAGACAATGAAGGTATTCTATGAGGTTTGTTTTGGCATTTACTGTGAGCATCTATTATTTGTAATTTTTATGTATGTATTTAAAATAAATAAATAATTGGTTGGCAGCTTTACATTTAAATCAGTCCTTGTGTTTTCCAGGCCCCACAATAGTGTCAGCCCCATAACAGTTGGTTATCTGCTCCAGTTAGTTACTGCAGCCGGGATCTCACCCTAGTATAACATTCTATCCTATCTTAAACTGTTATCCTATCTATAATAAAGTAACATATGTGTCTAAACAGTTATGAGCCTGGAGTAGGACTTAAACCCCTATATATTGCTTCTAAAGGGATCATTCAAGTTGACAAAAAATCATTGAAAACGGTTTAACGGTGGCGCCTATGACATACGACACTGTATATAATGATGTATCGATATTTACATTGTCAGCTTCTGGGAGAATGTTAACGTTTGTCTACCCTTATGTTTACGGTCCGCTTTGAAGAAGCGCCTCTATACATGATTGTATCAGCGAGTAGCTTAAATAAGTAAACAGGAACGGTAAAATAGACCAGCTGGACCACCTAGTGCTTCATTTTTCGGGTGAATGAAAGATAGAAGTTAAAGGCCGATTCACACTTATCGGGCACGGCAAAGCAAGGCAAGGACTCGGCAATGTCTGGACTCTAGACCATTGGTTCCCAAAGTGGTCCATGTGGATCTGCCAGGGGTCCATGCTAGTGAAAAATAAGATTGGGGGTCCATGATATGTTAATGGGGATTCACGATAGCGAATGCCTTTGGATCGGGTGATCGGGTATAATGTAGTATATAGTATATACAGGCCTACTTTCATAATACTGTTTTATAAATGCTGTCATTAGTAGTAGACCTACTTACCAGCCATCAAAAGGACATTTTAACTGATGAATTAAGCAAAAAAATGACATTTATGCAGGGGGTCCACCTAAAACCTAAAATTACGGCAAGGGGTTCATGAGGCAAAAAAGTTTGTTTCACAAATTATGTTCTTTGCGTCTTCCTCTTGCGATTTTTATCGCCAATAATAATAATAATAATAATAATAATTTTTAATTTTCTTTTATTAAGGCGTTTTGCCATTTGACATGTACATGAGCATGAACTATTGGCTAAAACCACCTCCAAACCTAGAGACCGCCTGGAACTGGTCTATTATTATAATATTTATTATTATTATAATCTATTATTATAATAATAATAATAATAATAATAATAATAATAATAATAATAATAATAAATAATAAACAATAAACAATAAACAATAAACAATAAACAATAAATAATAAATAATAAATAATAAATAATAAATAATAAATAATAAATAATAAATAATAAATAATAAATAATAAATAATAAATAATAAATAATAAATAGGCTAATAAATAATAAATAATAAATAATAAATAATAAATAATAAATAATAAATAATAAATAATAAATAATAAATAATAAATAATAAATAATAAATAATAAATAATAAATAATAAATAATAAATAATAAATAATAAATAATAAATAATAAATAATAAATAATAAATAATAAATAATAAATAATAAATAATAAATAATAAATAATAAATAATAAATAATAAATAATAAATAATAAATAATAAATAATAAATAATAAATAATAAATAATAAATAATAAATAATAAATAATAAATAATAAATAATAAATAATAAATAATAAATAATAAATAATAAATAATAAATAATAAATAATAAATAATAAATAATAAATAATAAATAATAAATAATAAATAATAAATAATAAATAATAAATAATAAATAATAAATAATAAATAATAAATAATAAATAATAAATAATAAATAATAAATAATAAATAATAAATAATAAATAATAAATAATAAATAATAAATAATAAATAATAAATAATAAATAATAAATAATAAATAATAAATAATAAATAATAAATAATAAATAATAAATAATAAATAATAAATAATAAATAATAAATAATAAATAATAAATAATAAATAATAAATAATAAATAATAAATAATAAATAATAAATAATAAATAATAAATAATAAAATAAATAATAAATAATAAATAATAAATAATACATAATACATAATACATAATACATAATACATAATACATAATACATAATACATAATACATAATACATAATAAATAATAATAATAATAATTGTATGACTTTATTGGTGGGAAAACCCTTACAGGTAGTTCCGTCTCACCGTTCGCGTATTTTATGGGGAACATGGTGGACCCACTATTTTAGGTGTGTTCCAAACCACCGAATAAGTGATAATAAACTTTAATTTAAGTGATAATAAACTAATAAACATTAGAATATAAAGCATTATTACGTAGAACGCTTTGGGACGTATATAGTTTTCGTATACTTTAATTACTGTTCCCTATCTCAAGAACTGTATTTCAATTATTATGTTTATCTACGACCATGTCATAATGTATACATTACAGTTTCACAATTGATGCCAAAACAGCTGTCTTTTCGAAATGCTTTTTGAAACCCGTTGCATAATGAGCTCATTATAGTATAGGTTCTACATTATAACACGGGTTCTGGACCAATCAGAAGCATTTTTGATGGAATCAATATCGTAATTAATTCAATATTGTGAAACTATCAGCTGATTTGATCAAACTGCTACACCAGCTGCTTTAACCTAACAATCTACTATAACTTCTCGTATTTGAGATGAGAGGTTACGTATCTCTGACAGTCACAGGTAAAATGAAATTGTTTTAATTAAATGTATACTAGTGGTCGTAGATAAAATAGTGTATGCAACGATTTTATTTGGCCATTAAAGCATTGGTGAGATATTTATAACACTCGCATTCGCTCGTGTTATAACTTACATCAACTCGTGCCTTAATAAGGGTCAAAATAAAATCGTTGCATAAACTACTATTCTGACTGGAGTCAATCAGCTAGTGAAATAATTTACTGATTATTATTGGCAGGCATCAACTCGTAACGAACGTCAATACATCAATTTAACGGCGTCACGGCCAGTTAGCGGAGATCAGTGAACGATATCGCAGTATATAATAGGGAACATTTATATATTTCTATGTATATAGTACATAGTAGCAGTTATAACACCAAGTAGTACCCAGTCTGACCACAGGGACCGCCCCCCAGAGGTCACCATTATTCTGAACCGAAACATTTGCTATCACTAAATAGGCTTCCCTGTCATTGGAACAATAAATTATAAAACATTACACATCTGAGTTTCATTCCAATTAAAATAGCAACTGGCTTATTTTTAAAGATACTGCCCGTGAGACAGTGTTATTTATAAATCATTGTGATGAAAAAATACCAAGATTGATCAAAAAGTTGAATCGAGTTTTGGCCAAAGATCAGTGATGTATCTCGGTTCAAGGGTCGGCAAGAGTCCAAGAAGCTTAATAAGATGAATTATTGCACATAATCAATCATTGCACTTGTATTGGTATTACAGTTGAAATTAAAAGGTGTGTCTCCACAGTCTAAATTATTGCTGTACATTTTTGTTTTTCAATATGGAAACGATCCAATACCTATCCTCAGAACAGTCTTCAATAAACAGTGATAATACGCACAAGTCTTGGACTCATGTGGGCATCATCAGCAATGTTATGCTTGTGGATGTTATGTGGATTTAACGACTTGCAGTCAAATATTCATTAAGAATAAGTAAAATTTACTTACTCTGTAGGCCGAGCGCTTTCGAATCTTTGAGATCCGTTTTCTGAAAACCTCTGAAAGCCTTTGAAAACGGATCTCAAAGATTCGAAAGCGCTCGGCCTACAGAGTAAGTAAATTTTACTTATTCTTAATGAATATTTGACTGCAAGTCGTTAAATCCACATAACAAGTTAATATTAACAACGGAGTTCGTCATGGAACAAGAAATCCAGAAAAAAAATACTTTAGGAAAGTATAATAAAAGTCACATAATAAAAGACAATTTCTTTGATCTAGTTTGTTATAACTCGCAATTGTAACAGTGTTTTTGCTATTCGTTTGAAGTCAATAGACTTCAATAGTGGTCATTTCATCCCTAATTCAAAAAATATGGGGCTAATCTTGGATGGAAAGGCTTCAGAAAAATGACATTAAACATATAATTTCTTATTTAATGGTAATAATTTATACCTATTTAAATTTTTGTTTTACAATGTGTGATTTCCTTTATTGAAATATTTTCAGATAAGACTATACTGATATCATTGTTTTTTCATCGACTACACTACATTGAGAAATTGAAAAAAATCTATAAGTTTGAATAGTTATATTGGAATTGATGTAAGATATTATTAGTTTTTTATTTACAAATTCAAATTTATTTAATCGCACAGTTTACACAGTTCACATATAACAAAATAATGCAACTAAATTAAATACGGTTTGAAGCTACAATATAAAACAAGAAACAAATCAAAATTAAAACTTACATAAATTTTAATGTAATTTTTTTTTAGGATGAAGCCCATAATATGTTTATATTAGTCTGTTATCTCTCGTATTTGCTGCATTTTTTAATATTCGCTTCACGGGCCGCTTAGCGCAGTTGGTTGGGGCGTCATAACTCCAGCTTGCTGTCGTTTAAGCGGTCGTGGGTTCGAATCCCGCTCCTCCGTCTGGCATCTATTTTTTTTTTTGGAGGATGAAGCCCACATAGGTCTGAAACCTGTGCGTGGGTAATGAGTTGGATGATGGTGATTTATGAGTTGGACCTACAGTTTTAGGTGGGTTCCGAACCACTGGCATCTATCTATCATTCACCTCATTACCCACGCACAAGTCTCGGACTCATGTGGGCATCATCAGCAATGAAAAAAATACTTTGGCAAAGTATAATAAAAGTACAAAGTCACATAATAAAAGTCAATATCTTTGTACTAGTTTGTTATAACTTGTAATTGTAACAGTTTTTTCTATTCGTTTCACTTTGATTTTTTTAATGAAAATAGAATATGGTTGATGTATTAGACAGTGAAAGGCTCCTGAGCTCCCAATATGTTAGCACATTTCCGTTAGTAAAGGTAGAGGATTTTAAAACAAATTAAAACGTTCAATAGAGTTAAAACTGATTTTGTCGTAGTCATGGATAGGATGTTTACTGTTACCCACTCATATCAAGATTTCAAGCTATTTTAAAAGCAGGGTTTCCGTAGAAGGTAAGCCTACATCCTAAGTGACTTGATTATTCAAAGAAACGGTATCACGGTAGGATGATGGGTTTAAAAGGCTGTGCGCAGGGTTTTTGGTCATAATGTTTTTTTGTGAGTTTCTTGTATTGGATCACGTCCTTGAGATTTTATCTATTGCTGTGAGAAAAAGTTTTTTCATCAATTATTATGGGGGTTCAATGTTGAGATTTTTCGGTTTTTGGGGGGCAATTGATCTCACCTAAGAGTTGTTTAAAAAATTTAATAAATTTTCTATCACTAAAAGACACCTTGAGAATAAAAATGACACATTTTTTACTCCGATGGAACAATTATTTTTTCTAAATTAATGTTAAAATCTGTAAAAACTCAGTTTTTCAAAAAATTATTTTGAAAAACCTATTTGTTAGATTGAAATGAAAATTATGTCATTTTATTCAATATGTCTTTTAGTTATGGAAAATTTATTAAAAGATCAAAATCACTTGTAGAGTAGATTAATTGCTCCCAAAAATTCTAACCCTAATATTGCCCCCCAAAATTAGAAAATTTATCAAAAGTTCAAAATCCCTTTAGAATCGATCAATTGCTCCCAAAAATTCGAACCCTAATATTTCACAAAATAATTGAAAACAAATTTTTCCTCACAACAATACTTAACATTTAAAAGCCCTAATATTCGATGCAAGAAACTCCGAAAAAGATTATGATCAAAAACTCTGCATAATGGGTATGGGTAGGCTACATGCTGCTACATACCAAGACCACAAAATTTTGAAAATTAGGGTCTTCATAGAAGGCACACCCAATGTGACAAGCTTATTCCAAGAAATTGTACCACGGTAAGTGAATATAAGGAATGTTCCCATATCAGCGTGCACTAGAACACTTAGTGGATGATTCATCCACCGGCATACAAGTGATTAATGCAGAACCTCACTAGACATACAGGAGTTCCTGAAGAATAATTCATTTCATTGCACAAAGTGGTACAGACCACTCCACTGAGTGGACCAGTCTTTGCACCGGTTCCATACTATGTATGTGTATACATAGATACAATATTTACTACCACACGTGTGCCCCTGCCCCTCGGTAGACAAATGCATTCTTGAACCGCAAATCAGTGTTATTACAGGCATTTGAGCGTAAATTATCATTATCGAGAATAGTACTGTAATATTGTAATCGAATAAAGAAGCCTAAGCACGATTACGACCCTGCCTAGACTAAACAAGCCTCCTCACTCTTTAAATTGCGATTCTTACTCTGTAGTCACTATTTCACTCACTTTCTTTTTCTCTCTTCAGTCTCTTGTTAAACTTTAGTCTTTCTCTCTGTCTCATGATTGTCCATTAAATTCTTTCTAGCTCATGTAATCTCATTCTTCTATACTTCCTCTCTGTGAAAAGATGGATACCGTTGATGGTCTGCAGTCTTTTGGCATTTGTCAATTTTTTTTTAGATTACGTCTTTGAGACTCCAGTTAAGTCAGATTAACAATTACAGTCAAACCTGTCCTTTGCGGACCCTGTAATAGGCGGAATCCTGTCTACAACGGAAAATTCTCCTGTTCCTTTCATTTATGTAGCCTATGCAATGTTATTTCACCTGTATTGAGCGGAACCTGTCTAACGTGGAAACGG